>VZSF01005585.1:147529-205608 GCA_013398295.1 Chionis minor | reverse complement strand
TTAGGGAAGAGGAGATGGAAGTGTGGGATCGGCTTGTGGTGGGACAGGAGAGGGGGAGGGATGGGGGGGTGCTTGGGGAAGAGGAGATGGAGGTGTGGGATGGGCTTGTGGTGGGCTTGTGGTGGGGCAGGAGAAGTGGAGGGATGTGGGTGTGCATGGGGGGAAGAGGTGGAGGGATGGGATGGGCTTGTGTTGGGGCAGGAGAAGTGGAGGGATGTGGGTGTGCATGGGGGGAAGAGGTGGAGGGATGGGATGGGCTTGTGTTGGGGCAGGAGAAGTGGAGGGATGGGGCTTGCATCTTCTGGGCAAGAAGAAGCGGAGAGGTGGGGTGGGCTTGCTCTAGGCAAGGAGAGGTGGAAGGGTGGGCTATGTTTGTGGTGGTCCAGGAGAGATGGAAGGGGTTGTGCTTGCACTGAGGAAGAAGAGGTGGAAGGATGGAGTGTGCTTGGACAAGCAAAAGCAAGGGTTGGGGTGTGCTTGTGGTGGGCAAGGAGGCATGGAGGGATGGCTCTGCGTGTTCTTAACCAGGAGATGCTCCTGGCACAGTGCTGTGTTATTGCTCAAGGTGATGGTGACTTTGGCTTCAAACAAGCCATAGTGACTCATCTGCCTCCTGTCCCTTAGAGAGTTGATACTTGGTGTGGTGGCACACAGGTTACACTTCTGTTCTTATTGGGGAAAAAAGAAAACTTCTGGATGTAAAGAAAACACACATGGGCCAGACATAACAAAGAACTGATTTGCGGCTGAAAGCCAGTAATGCCCACCTCTCCCATCAAAACACAGCTTCAAGCAGGAAAAGACGCCGCAGTGTAATACAGACCCAGAAGGGGCTGTCAAGAAGCTCCTTTCTGTGGCATAGGAGCCCCTGAAGTCAAGTGTCTGGAAATGCTGATGACTTTGAAGTCTGCTGGACGAGGAAAAGTTCACCGGCTCAGCTCAGAAATCCTTTCCCTTGCGTATTTCCTGGAAGCGATTGCACACCTGAAGCAGGGCTGGGATTTCTCACCCTGTGTAGGAAACCTCAGCCCTGTTGGTGCCTGGCAGAGGGCACTGGGCACTGCCTCTGCCACATGGGATGGGAGAGGGCGTGCGGGAGAGGCAGTGGTGCCGGCTCACAGACAGGGCATTTCTCAGAGTGAGATGTCCAAACGAAGGCTCCGGCTGGATGAGGCTTCTTCACCAGCCATTCCCAAGATGGAAGCTGGGCAGCTGGCATCCCACACCCCATCCCGCAGTGCGCTCTGCCGAGTTGTGACATGGTGTCAGAGCAGCTTAGGCTGGCTACGGGGGAGTTTCTGACATTTTTGAGAAGGTATTCCCTTCATCTCTCGTCCTTTGGTATATAACCTATATGGCATATAGGATTGTTTGCTTGACTTGATGTGTTAAAGAGTTTGTTTTTCAGCTGTGAACAGCCTTGTTTGTAACGTAGACCCATTTTAGGGAGAACTGCCCTTTGACCGCATCATTCCTGTTACATGAGAAACAGTTTCTTCAAAACAAGTTTGTTGGGTTTTCGACAGTGGGGAGGCCGGTAAACAGCTGAGGAGTGTGTCAGGCTGTGTCACGTGTCATCCCTCGCAGTGGAGGCGCACATGGCGCTCAGGGCTGCGTCTCACAGCCAGAGCCTGATGGCTGCTCCATAAATCACGGCAGCCCCTCCAGGACACCAGCACGGGGGGCTCGGGTGTTTACTCAGACCTGCCCGTGCCCCCAGTGCTCCCAGTGCTCCCTAGTCCCAAAAGCAGGGAAAGCGCTCACAAACTTGGGCCGTGGGGAAGAGGGACACGCCGGTCCCTTTGCACTGCTGGGCACACGCCTGTTATTTAACTCATTTATTTTGCTCATTTAGGCAGAGCCAGGGATGACCCTGGGGCTTCTTGTTCTTTGTGAGTTCGGAGACAGATCTAGTACTTAGGCAGGTTATTTAAATGGCTGTTCCTCCAGTGAGGCCAAAACCAAATGAACCTCAATCCTGTCCTGCTTAGCAACACTTTCTCAACACAAAAGGGGAAAAATCTTTAAAGGCAACTTCTCCCTGTATCTCTGCAGCAGCACCGAGAGATGGGCCCTTCTTTTGTATATACGTGGAAGGGGAGATGCTTTCCCTGCCAGGGCAGCTTGGCACAAACCAGTGGGATAGTAGAGTCACAAAGGTTAATTTATTTTCTTTATTTTATTTTAGAACAGTGGTAGGGAAGTTAAGAACAGTGTGGGACTTTAGTGTACAAAACAGGTTAATAGACCCAGCCGGAGTATCTGAAGTGCTCATCCCCGCTGCGTGCCACCCACCGCTGCCGTCAGAGCCCTGTGCGGGAGCACAGGGGTGTAAGGCAGGAAGCCCCGCTGCTCAGAGGGGGGCCAGCTTGCACCAGCTCCAGATCTGGCCCCCCTCCCCGCAGCTTTTTACTGGTGTGTTGAGGGCCTTAGTGGCGTGTGACAAATTACCGTCCGTTACGGTGGGAGCAGCACATGGCAGCGTTGCTGCCAATTATAGGATTGCACAACAGGGGCAGAGCAAAAAAAAAGTCCATTGTGGTTTGAAGGCAACAGAGAGCTCTGACGTTTTTTTGTTTCAGTTCCCTAAAATAAAGCGGTGTAGCTGTGGGAAGCACAGGTCTCTGGGAAGCTGCTCCACCAGAGCAGCTGCAAAAGCTGATCTTGCCATGGCTCTACCGAGAAGGACCATGGGTCCCCACGTGGGCACAGCCGCAGCAGGCAGCAGAGCAGCAGCCTGAGGAGCAGGAGCATCTTGGAGCACTCTTCCAGTTTATTTCTGTTTAACACCACTTAACGTTAGCGCAATTATACAGCTGAGAAGAGAGAACCATCTTGAGGTAACACGCCCCGAGCTTCGCTGGTGTCTGGGTGATGTAGTCTAACCAGGAACATGTTATTGAAAGCCAACACGTGACAGACTCTCAGCATGAATAACACTGGCAGGCAGGCTCGCTGAAAGAAAATCGAATGTTGCAGAAATGAAATCAAGAGTAGGACAGAAAGGAAACTGGCTGTTTGATCTCTGAACTCGGTTATTTGCGCTGAATCAGCTTCAAGCTGTTTCCGCGCCTCCCTCTAAGATCTTAAATAAATCTCTTGGTTATTGGAGTTCGTCTTCTCATCTCCGCAAGGCTGTCTGGTATTGACAGCTCTTGTGTTAACCGAGAAGCTGTTTGTTTCTCTCTGTCCCTTTTCCCGTTTCTGCAGACCGCGGAGTCAGCGGTTCCTGTTGATCCTCGCGGGTCCCAGCGGCCAAGCAGGAGACTCGGCAATATTGTCAGGAGCACAAACCAAAGGTCATTTCAGGAAAGTGCAGCAGGGTGCGGCCGCGCAGAGCGAGGGTGAGGATGGCCTCAGAGAGCTTTTTTTTTTTTTCCTCCTTCATTTCTTAAATCACTCTGACTCTCTTGTTTGCTCTTCTCTGTCACCTTTCCTCCAGAGATCTCTCACCATTATAAGCAAAGCTTTGTAAATCCTCAAGCCTTAAGCATTAATCCCAACCTCACTTTTCAAGGAAAAGGCTTAATTCTGCTTTAGTGATTTTCTGATGGCAACTGCAGCAAAGCTTTGGCCTCCAGCAGCTGCCACAGTGCTGCCGACACCTCCACTGTGGTGAGGGGAGAGGTTGGGGCATATTCATAAAGTTCCGCGAAATACTCCAGGTAACAGACTTTGAGTTGCTGATATGATCCAGCATCAGACAGGAAAAGAAACTAATGAGACCTGCCTGCCTGCTGCTCTGCTGTAACCCCTGCCAGCACGTCTTACCTGCTGTTTAAATATTACCGAATGGCCCTACCACTAATTCTTAGACGCTCCCTAATGCTATTTTCTCTTGCCTGCTTCCCTTGAAAGTTTAAGCACGTCATTTTCTTCACAAAAGGTGAACTGCATGGCTTCTTCGTGTAATGGAGTGCTTTGTCACTGGCAGAGGGGTGAACACCCATCTTTTCCTCTGCGACCACTGGTGTGCCAAGCAGGCTGCATTAATTTTTTGCAAAATACTTCTGAAAGATGACTCGCCTGAGTCTGATCAGGTGCCCACCAAAGCCAGGGTCGGCAAAGCGGTTTTCCTACTGGCAGTAATAATATTTGTTTGAGGATGGGGTTGGATAGCAAAGCCCCTCCTTGATACAGCTGGAGTGTAAGATAGTTCATATCGATTATGCGCTCTTTAATCACGGAGTAACTGTGGGGAAGCTATTTGACTTAATTTTCCTGGTCTTAGGTTGTTAGACAGTCAATTCTAAGTTAGACAGGGTGGATTATCTGGTGAGCTGAATTTTATGTGAAAGCAGAATGCAAAGGCCCTGCAGGTGGCTCACTGTAAAGTCATTTCCAATTCAGCCAATCACCAAAAAGCTCTCTAAAAGATGTAAGAGGGGGCAAAATTCATGAGGTAGTTTAAGTAGTTTTTAGCACTCCTGAAGATGGCAATGTCCTTATAAAGACAAATATTTGCTATCCAGAAGAAGTAGGTGTTAGCAAAATAAATATTGGTGTTGTTTATCAGGCTGGTGGAGTGTTTGCTTAAGAACTTTCCTCCGGATGTGTAGGTGTCTTTGCAAATGCCAATCATACTGTTAGCACAGCTGCACCATCACTGCTGGATTTTTGCAGAATTTCTTCCTTGGATGGTGGCTATGGTATTTTCTGTCCTGCTATCTTTGTTGAGAATTTGAATGTGCTCCATTTCTGGAATTCATCATTGCTTGCTGGTCTGCTAGATCTTTTTCAGGCTCCGGCTACCTCCTGTTCCCCCCTGTTCCTTATGCCTCCTCTGCACTTTGTCAGAATTTTTGTGTATAGTCAATGCAGCACATGTGGGATTGAAAAAAGAAAGGGAAATCCCATGTGTGAGACACTTGGTGCTTTCCTGGCATGCCTGTGCCTTGCAGCTGAGCCAGCGATCTCCTAACCCACGCAGGGCTCGTTATCAGTCACTTGCTGTGAATCACTGAAATGTAAGAGGAGAACTCGGGGATGCAGAGGAGCTTTGCTGAACACTGGCATGATGACCTGCAATCCCTGGTCTGCCACTGAGCTGGTCCTCTGTGCTGCAATGTCTCCCCTGTACCCTTCCAACGCTCTTAAATTGGAACAGGACCTAATGCATGGTTAGAAGCGTTTCGGACTATGCTGAACAATATTTTCTCCAAGCTGGGTTTTGGAAGTGCCTTGTTTCAATAATGTCCAGTTGGATAAAGTGACCTTAAATCCCACAAAACAGATTTGAAGTGGCAAAGGTTTTAACTGGAGAACTTAGGGCAAAAGGTGAACAGAATTATAACAGAAGGTGGGGACTGAGCCAAGGTGGAATATAGTATCTTTTGTGAAACATTCTGCTTTAAAATTTTTAGGGCTTAACTGTTTCATTCACTGTAAAGGTAGACCTCTACATTTGGAAAAGGCAGATGGTATTTTCAAAGTATAGGATCTCCTCTACAATTTGAATCATAGAATCATAGAACGCTTTGGGTTGGAAGAGACCTTTAAAGTCCAAACCCCTGCAAGGAGCAGGGACATCCTCAACCAGACCAGGTTGCTCAGAGCCTCAACCAGCCTGATCTTGAATGTTTCCAGGGATGGGGCATCTACCACCTCTCTTGGCAATCTGGGGCCAGTGTTTCATCACCCTCATCGTAAAAATTTTTTTCCTTCCATCTAGTCTGAATCTACCATCTTTTAGTTTAAAACCATTACCCCATTGTCCTATCTCTGCAGGCCCTGTTAGAAAAGTCTGTCCCCAGCTTTCTTATAAAACCCCTTTAAGTATTGAAAGGCCACAATAAAGTCTCCCTGGAGCCATCTTTTCTCCAGGCTGAACATCCCCAACTCTCTCAGCCTGTCCCCATAGAAGAGGTGCTCCAGCCCTCAGATCATCCTCACGGCCCTCCTCTGGACTCGCTCTAACAGGTCTGTGTCCCTCTTACGTTGGAGGCTCCAGAGATGGATGCAGCACTCCAGGTGGGGTCTCACCAGAGCAGAGTAAAGGGGCAGAATCAACTCCCTTGACCTGCTGGCCACCCTGCTTTTCACACAGTCCAGGATGCTGTTGGCTTTCTGGGCTGTGAGCGCACATTGCCGGCTTATGTTGAGCTTCTCATCAACCAACACCCTCAAGACCTTCTCCTCAGGGCTGCTCTAAACCCCTTCATCCCCCAGCCTGTATTGATACTGGGGGTTGCCCTGACCCAGGTGCAGGACCTTGCTCCTGGCCTTCTTGAACCTCATGAGGTTCACGCAGGCCCACTTCTGAAGCTTGTCCAGGTCCCTCTGGATGGCATCCTGTCCCTCAGGTGTGTCAACCGCACCACTCAGCTTGATGTTGTCTGCAAGCTTTCTGATGGTGCACTCCATCCCAGTGCCTGTGTCATTGATGACGATATTGAACAGCACTGGTCCCAATAGAGACCCCTGAAGGACACCACTTTTCACTGATCTCCATCTGGACAGTGATTTGTATCATCAGTGATTTGTATAAATAAGAGATTAGGTGTATTTTGTTGGGGATCTTGGGGCCATTTATTTGCTATAACAAGGAAATAATGAGAGTATGATTTGGGGTTTACTTCAAAATATTTGTTTAGGAGAAAAAGGCACAAAAATATGAGTCTATATTGTGGGTGGATCATCACAGCCCCAACCTCAGAAGCTGGGATGAGTCTGGCAGCAGGCTGTGCCCTCATGCACGCACTGCCAAGATACACCCGTTTTGGGGTGCTCTGGTGAGTATGGTAGTCTCCAGCCACCAGTGCATCACTGCGGGAGGCTGGACCATTTCCATTTCTGGATCTGCAACGCTGCATCATGGCAGTGTGAAACCTGCTATAGACCCTACTTCTCTGTACAGGTGGTCTTTAGGCAGGTTGTGCTGGCTGAGAAGTGGGGCAGATTGAAATCATGTCTTGGTAAAAGCTCGCCACAGACTGTGAAGTCAGAGGGACCACTTGACTCATCGCTAGACTGCCAATGCAGCTGGTATGAGAGGGCTGACAACGTCTCGTGTCGTAAGGTAGTTTCACTTTAAAGCTTTGCCTCTGATTACGCTGAAATGAGTTCATTTCCTTTTCGGTTTTATTTTTCATATGCAGAAACACACAGGGATGGAGGAGGGTGTGACTGTTGCTGCTTGTTCTAAATGGGAGGGAAAACGAAAATCCACCCTGGAGATGGAAAGTCCCCTACAGCTGCTCTGCAGATTCGCCGCGTGCCTGAAAAGGCATGAAGGGCTGCAAGAAGAAATGTGTCGGCAGCAATAACCGTGCACAAAAGCAGAAGGAGATTTGTCCCTTCCTGCCAAAAAGTGCTCCCTTTGGGCTCTCAGTGCTTTCTCCATAGGTGTGAGCAGCTCACAGAGACGAGAAGGACACGCTGGAAGTGGTGGGACAGGGCGGTCAGGTGCAGACAGGAGTGCTGTCCTCCCTGAGCCCCTGTCTTTTACCCTGCTGACCTGAGGGCTGAATCCATCTGCTTCTTGACTTCGGGGAAGCCCTTCCATGGGGAGCCAGATCCATGTGGCACCACCAACCCGCAGCCATAACCCCCACTTTGTTCATTCGAACACCACATTCCAGATCCTGCTTCGCATGCAGGTGACATCAGGGAGAGCAAAACCAGCACAGAGCTGGAGGCGTTTGATGTCCGCCCTGGCTCTGAACATGGGAACAAGCTTCTCCCACGCATACACAGCCATGTGTGGAATCCTCGCTGCCTGCAGGCACACTTTTGTTCGTGGGTGTGCTGCTGCAGGGTGTTGGTTACTGGTGGGACAGGGAAAGCTGCTGGGGTGACCTTTGGCATTGAGGGTGCTAACAAACAAGCCAGTAAGAAGAAGTCTCCCTTCAGTAGGCTTAGGACACCGTCTTCTTCCTCACCAGAGGTCTCTCTGCAGATGCACCATCTGACTCCAAGAGGTATAAAGGAGAAGTAAATAGAGGAAACAGGAAAAAGGGGTTTGCACTTGACAACAACAAAGTATTTTTTGCACTTACGACCTGTTTCCATTTTCTGGGCCCTTTGTGCTTTGGGAAGGTCCCGGTGTCAGCTGCTCCCTGCCTCCCTCGTGGGTGTGGGTGCTGTTTGTGTGCCCTGTGCCCCTTCGGCAGAACTGTCACCATCCCCTCCAGCTCCGCATGTGCAGGAGAGAAGCAGAGGAGCACGGATGTCTGGGGAGAGGAGAGGAAGCAGAGCGGGGTCATGGTGAGGAAGTGTGTGGGCTGCGTCCCACAGGCAGGTGTAGGAGTCAACTTTGTGTGGCAGCATCTTGGATTGCATCATGCTTTGTGGCCATGGCATGATGCCATCCCCCCTCCCTATTTCATCATCCTGTGATAGGCAATGAGGTGGAGCTGGTGGTGGTGGGGGGGCGTGGGCTGTGAATCTGGAAGGAGCTCTCAATCTGCAAAAACACAAGAAGTCAGGGGGGTTTTTGAGGTGCTTGTGTTTTGGTTGGTTTTTTTTTNTTTTTTTTTTTTTTTTTTTTGCTGTTGTTGTTTTTAACACAAGCCAATTTAATTGTCAGGTGGTGGCACAAATCTGTCAGGGCATGGCTGATGTGACGAGGCTGTGTTTGTGGTTATGGCACAGCATGGTGGTGAGCAGGGAGAGGAGAGGGGAGTGCTGTGCCAGGGAGGTGACAGAGGATCTCCAAAAGAGCTAGGGAGAGGACAAGCGGTGGAGGAGTCTTCCTGGACAGGCACCAGCCGCTGCTCACCTCCCTGCAGCTCTGGGGGATGCTGGGGACAGTATTGCAACATGGAGTCAACAGGACCATTACAAATTAGTCAAGAGCCCATGTGGTGGTTAGTTGATAAGGTGCTATGGGTACTTTCTCTGTCTGGACCCCAGTGCTGCTGGCAGGGGTGTCAGAGGGAGATGCTTTGAAAGTGCCTCCTGAGTGCTCAGAGGAACCGAGTGCGCCTGAGGAGCGGGTGCCCTAGAAGGTGCACCAGAGAGCAGAGGCAGGGTGGGGATGTCCCCTGCCGGGAGGGCTGTAGGGTGCCACTGAGCATGGCAGGGAAAAGGAGAAAGCTAATAGACCCTTCTGTGGGGCACGTGGAGTAGGCTGCCCCATGAGCCCCCACCCACTGCTGCAGGGAAGCCTCAAGGGCTGGTGGTCTGCACCCCACTGGTGGGGTTCACCTCCTGCTGGGAGGAGAACGGCTGGCTGGCTCTGCTGCCACAGGCATCCTTGTGACCGTCTGGTTGCTGGGGTGTCCCTGGTGACCCCATGGGATGTGATCCTCTTGAAGTGATCTCCACGGCATGTGACTCCTTCAAGTGACCATGGTGACTCCATGGGATGGGACTCCCCCACTTTTGGATGTCCCTTACAGTCCTGTGGCATATGACCACCTCGGGTGATGCTGGTAAACCCATGGGCAATGAACTACTGGAGTGATATTGGTGACCCTGTGGGAAGTCGCTCCCATACGGGGTTGTCCTTGATGTCTATGGGTGCTGGGACATCCCTGGGCTGGGAAGAGGCGAGCAATGTGGTGGGTTTGCTTCCCTTGTAGCCCCAGGCCTTTCCTTGCTGGCCTCTCATGGGGTTCTCCAGTTTCTCTGGAGATGTGGTGTTGCCACCAACACCTCCTCCTCCTTGAGCTGGTAATGAAGGTCCCATGTCCCATCACAGGCTGGTAAGTCATGCAGGGGCGCAGACTGTGGGGCAGTTGGCCTCAAGGCTGTTGGTGAAATCGTTGTACCCCTGAGCTTCACGTTCCTGCTGCCCAGCAGAAGCCATATCAGGCAGAAGTCACCTTAGGTCTAGCAATCACGGCATCTGGGTCTCCAGCCCAGGTGTTTGTCACAGAGTCACAGAATTCCACGTGTGGCCAATAAATCTGGCAGTAATCATGTCAAGTCTAAAAACCCAGAGGGCTCGGACAAGGGAAGCCCGCAGAAGTTTGGATGCTTAGTCAAAGTAAACAATGTGAACTTTCAGTTTTGTCACAGGGCTGAATCACTATGAAAACCACTTCTTTTGTGGTATCTCAGCAATTGCCAAAAAGCAGAAAATGACGGCATCCGTGAAAACAACAAGTGAAATACCTCGTAAGGATTTTAAAAACCTCAGTTAAAAAATTCTTGGTACTGTAAATGGGAAAACAGAGCCACGAGGGCAGTCGGTCAACGACCCATTGGACCCGCAGTTCTGGGAAACCTTCAAGGGATGAGGGAGATTCTCTGGAATCCCCATTTATGAATTTATCCCCCAAACAGCAAAGCATGCGCAATAAGCAATGCAGTGAAACTAGTACTGGCAACTCTGATAATCACTGTACCTATCCATTATATTCTTTGCAATGCCTATTTCTGATTTTATTTGTTTCTCTGTCCCCAGCTTTCCCTTCTTTCACTTTTTTTTTTATTGTGATGCTTCTGGGTTTGGAACAACTGTTTGTGTCTTCCTTCTACATGATGTCCTACCAACTAATCACAACCCTAAATTAATCAAAAATATTAGAATTTAAGCAGACTTGGTGATAAGTAACAATACTATTTTTCCTCCTTTCTTTTTTTNTTTTTTTTTTTTTTTTTTTTGGTTGTAGTTTAGTTATTGTAGGTTGTGAGATATTAAGAGGGTTATTACTTCATGATACTGGATTGACATTAACTTTATTAATTACACTGTTAATTTACATAGGTAATTTATAATAGAATGGATGTAAAGATGAGGTATGCATGTAATTGAAGCAATCACCAAAATAATACATTTTAGTTGATACTTACAAGAGGTTAAAGGTCACTTTCTTTCACAGCTACATAGGCAAAGTGACCTGTAAGTTGAAAACCTGTAAGTCACATCCTGCCTTTTAACACTGAAACAACAGTATTAGTTCTCTTTCATTAGTATATTTGAGTGATTCATTACTAGACAAAGATTGCAAATATCCTTAAGGGTGACTACCTATATTCATTCCTATGTGAATACTTCAGTTTTTTCANCGGGGGAAAGCAAGTTGAGAAACCAAGCGGTTGGCAGCCAGGAAATGGAGCCTGTTCTGTGACCTCTCATGACTTGGTGGTTACAGACTTCTCCCAGGAGGAGAACATGGTGTGTTGTTTGTAGAGCGAAGAGGAGGACAAGTTTCATAAGAGAGCAGAACTTCTAAGAGTTGCAGTAGCAGCAGATACAGATATTTTCTACCTGCTATTTCTTTTCCTCTATTTACTTCTCTAAAGTTTGCTGCTAAGGCATGGTGCGGAACAGAGCTTTTTGGAGGGAGCACTCAAGGCAGCCTCTGCTGCCCTAGCGGTGCTGTGCGCTGGACCACGAAGAGAGAGATTTTCTCGTGCTTGTTCTCTTGGTAGCTAATGTCATTCCAGCTGGATGCATCTGGCTGTTCTTCCATCCCCACTGATAACTAGTGTACGGCCACACCTAGTGGCAAATGCGATGGAGGGAAAGTCTCAATGTGAGTCGAGGAGTGTTTGGCAAGAATGTTCTTGGAGTGGAGGACCAAAGTCACTGTGTTCTCTGCCATCGGTACATTTTCCTGTGGTTGTAAAGCATTTTAATCCACGCTGTGGGTATGAGGGAGAATCAGCATTGCACATTAAGCATCGCCAGGCAGGGTCAGCTCAAGCACGTGCCTGTAACGGTGGCTCTGGGACACCTGAGAAAGAAGATGCTTGGACTACTGAAAACCGAATGGGCGTGAAGTCATCATCTTTCTCCTTCTATCTACTGAGTTCTGACAATCTAGAAGAACAGAGACTCCCTGATTCTGAAGATACATTTCAGAGCTACCTATTAAAAATAATTAACTACATTTAATCCTACAAGAATAAGTTTTCTTTTGAACCCATTTGCACTTTTGACTTGGACACTGTTTTTTGCCAGTGTGGCTAAATTCTGCACAGGAGTAACCATCCTGCAGGCTGGTTATCATAGCTCTAAATCATCATTTAATCTTTTCTGCTAGCTCTGCCAATGTGAGTCATTCTTTATTTGGATCATTTACAAGATGCATGAGCTACATAATTGCAATAAACATCAGAAATCCAGGAATGATGAAACACATTCACAGAAGTAAATATTGCACAAGCCTGATTGTTTATCAGAGAATTATCAGGAATTCTTGGTCCTGGGTATAGACTAGCCCAGGATGTTGCACCTGTTGACAGTATTAGGAATGGGGAGAAAGGGTCCTTCTAAAAGTATGAAGTTTAGAAGTTTTAGAGTGATGACAATTTTTATTTATTTCCAGATGATGAAGCGTAGAGATGAAAAGGACAGTGTGGAATGCTGCGCTAAACTAAGACCATTAAACTATGTTCTCAAAAAGACTGAAAACGGAAAACCTGCGAAAATAAAGGAAAAAGACACAAGAAAACCCCAAACATCCAAAGACCCCCTAGGGGAATCAATGTATTTGCCTCTCTGCCTCCTACAGAGACTAGACAAGTAAGCCACTTCTTGTTATGTGGGGTCAGATGCTCTGATCATGATTAAATTGCTAGATAGCGTGCTGGAAGGTGACTCTTCATTTGATGCTACTCCTTTCTACTGTCCATGGTGTCATGGATTTTTGGCCTCACCACAGCCTCTCAGTGGAAATCCCCAACACGTAATATTTTCTCTTCCCTTTATTGCTTTGACATGTATTGTACAAAAGCTATATGGAAGTTGTTGCTGTTTTTCAAGCCATTGGTGCAGAGCACAAGGATTGAAAGAGGGGCCACCCAGGGACGGACCTAAACATCAGATAAGTAATTGCATCCTTTCCCTAAGTTCTTTTCTGTGGCCCCTAGAGCTGGGGACTGAGCCAGGCTTATGGCACTGGGACAAGCAGGCATGAACAGGGGATGGGATACCCCATCTTTTTGTTTGCTGCCTCAATTTAAGAAACCAAATTACCCGATTTAACACTTGCATCAATTGAATGTTATCCCTTCCCTTAATACTGGCCCCTTGACTTAAAATGTTGCTGCTTATCCTCAAAGAGCTGCTCCAGCGGGTCACCTGCATGACCACAGCAGCACAGTCAGAGACCTCTTGCACCATCTCCTCCTCCTCTGCCGTTAGCTTGGCTTGCAGAGCCCCGAAATCCCCATCCGGATTTCTGTGACGATGGGTATTGGATTGGAGGTGCACCAGGAGGTGCTGCGTCTTGTGTGTCTGTGTCGGGGTGTGCCTGGAGTGAGTTGCTCGCCACTGACGCTTGCTCAGAGAAGCGGATATCACCTCTGCGGTGGCTTCTACCACCCGCCGTATGTCGGGTTTCACAGGAAAGTGAAATAATCACAGGAAGTCTCGATAGTGCCTGAACTTCTGTGTTGCAGTTTCATGAGCTCCCAATCAATAGACTTCACTAGAGGGACAGTTTGATTTTTTCTGTTCTTCCTTTTTTTACTCCCTTCTTTCNTTTTTTTTTTTTTTTTTGGAAGAAGACATATTTGTATACCACCTTGTTCAACCTTAGCATTTTGCATTGTAGGACTGCCCAGATATCTGCAGAAAATCTTTGCACTGTGCCCGGGATGAGGTAATCTGCAGATGACAGCTCTTGGCAGAATTTCATTTAATTGCTCACTGAGATGGCCTGAAAAGCCTGATATTCAGGTTTGCTCAGAGAGGACCTGAAATGACAGAAGGTTTGACCCTGTGTTTGAAGAAGATGACCTCATGATGATAGACACCCTATTCAACAATTTGATCCATGGCAGCGAAGGCCCTGCCGGAGTAAAGAGTGCTTTGAAAACTGCTTTAAAATACTCTGTTTTGCCTTCTGCATTGTAAAACTCATTTTACCAATTTCATTCCTTATATTAGCAAGGCCATAATGATGATCAGTCATGTTTACATAAAAGCATTTATTTAAAAAAAGAGGAATGAACAAAAAAAAGAAAACAGCTTGATTTTCAGAGGAAGATGCCCAGACTTTACACAGACAGATGTGACAGCTATGCAGTGAGTTTCCAAACACAGCCTTCGTTTAGACCCCTCCATACAGTCTCTAAATGGAAGAAGGGCGACAACACCTGTTTTATTTGAGCGTAGCCCTCCGAAACACTTTGCAGCTTTCAAAAGAAATGGAGAACAGGTGCTCACTGAGGATATTCTTCAGTTCAATCCTGAGAAACCCGTGATTATGCCATGCTGCACCTCCAGTGCTCTGCTGCCCATCTGGATGTGCTGGGGAGTTGGGTGCAAAAGATGCAATGGAAGAAGAGGGCAGCACTAGGGGAGTGGAAGTTTTGAAGTTCTCAGAGCCTTTGAAGCTGCTTTTGGATAAAGAAGGAAAGGGCAAGGAGTGAAGAGGAAAGTACAGGAGGTTGTAAAGGATAAAAGTATGACATTTCCACGTGCTGGGGACAAGTGGCCATGAAGCAGTAACAGGAACCTCAAAATCTGGATGGTCTCTTATTGTCTTACAGCTGACAAAACAAAACCTATGGAGGATGCACTGAGCCCAGTGCAGGAAGCCATTACCAAAGCTTTTCCCAGGCTAATATCCTCGAAAATGGCTGTTCTGGTGCTCATGGATTGGAAACACAGCTGTTCTGCAGAGAGGAAAACGAATGGAAACCAAAGCCTGAGCAGTCAGCAAATCCAGTGAAAATGAAGGCTTTGCAAGACGTTATTCAGGGGGGAGACCATGAAACTTTCTAGAAAATTAGTATTGCATCATTTCAACAGACGTTTATTTATTGCTCCGCATGAGTGAGCATGTCACCACCCAGAAGTCACCAAGCACAGCAGTGAGTCATCCACAGAAGCAGCCCTCAGCCCGGTAGAATTCCCATTGTTATCCAGCTTTGCTGAGGTCGTGTATCCAGTGACCTTCACTTTACAAACCCAACCCTAAGTTACTGATTCAAAAACCACAAAAAAGCACAGTCTTTCAAGGCTGGGAGAAAATAAATATGTAAATTCTTGAACTCTGTGGCAAGCCTTTCAGATGTACTTGCTGGTTGAAAGGCTTAATCCTGAAAAAGCCCCTGCTTCAAAGCACACTGAAATTGGTCACCGTTTTTGTCACGCTTCTGTAACTACATTTATTGAAAGGTCCCCAAAGCCCAGTGCACTAAGTTTTTCTATTTATAATTTTGTGAAAAAACTCAGACCTCACCTTGAAGTTTTCTCCCTGCAAGTATCTTTTTGATTTAAATGTGGTTGGTGATGTCTGAGTTTTTCTTCACCCTGTAGTTCATCCCTGGCTGATTGTGGTGATAAAGTGATTTTCTCTGACCAGCTACGGTAACAAATCCCTTTGGGCTAAGTGGGCTGAACAGTTCCTTTCCATCATTATTATGTGGTGTAATCAAAGACCAGTATTGTCTGATTAAGAAGACCTTCATCTGTGTGACTGACGGGAGTTTATCTGGCTGAACAAGCTGCTGAAAAGGAGTGCTTGGGTTTAACTAAGTGCCTCTTATCTCACTTTATCATTGCAGACTGGCTGAAGAAGCAATGATCAGCTGAAGGTGAGATCCTGTTGTTTTCCTGTCTCAGGATCTGCACTTTCACTTAATGTCAGTTATGGAGAGAAGTAGTGATCTGGAAGAAAGTGCCTACAAGCCAGTGACAAGAAAGCAGAAGGTTCCTTCAGAAGCTTTGAATGTTTCTTGGGGTCTGGGCAACGTGACTTGAGGGGCAGAATCCCACCCTGGAAAATGGAATTCCAGTGTAACTGTGTGAGGCCTTCACACACAGCTCACCCATGCGGAGAAATACTTCCCAACAGATAATTTGATATTTCGTGTTTGGAATTCACACTGCAGCGTAAATTCCTCCAGTTTGGGGGCAGGCACAATACCATGCTATTGGACAGGCAACCAAAAATTCGTATCAGCTGCTGGCAAACAGCTGCAAGTTATCTCTGCAAGAGAAGAAAGAAGCAACGACATCCCCTAATTATTTGGAGCTGAAAAGCTGATTTCAAAAAAGAATGGTGTGTTTAGGGATAGTTCTTGGACAGAGAAGCTAGTTAAGTGTATCAAAACAATATTTTCTGACTGCTCCCTGAGTATCTAGCCTGCAGTCCCGGGCATGCCGGGGCAGGGCTGGCAGCAGCCCAATGTATTTGTGGTTTGCAAGTCCTGCTCTAATGAGGGTTCACTGAAGTCAGGGACTTCGCTTTATTCAGGTGGTCTTTTATAACAAAAATAATTTCCGTTATTTGGGAATATCAAATGAAATTTTCACTTCTGCTGCCTTACCTTCACAGAGGAGCAGGAGACAGCTGTGAGGGCTGTTTTTGTTGTGCGTGAAAGCAACACTGCTGCAAGTTCTGCTCCGACGTTGTGAAGGTGTCTGAGTGGAAATTTTAGATGTGTGGTTGTAGCTTGCAGCTGGCTCGCTTAGGGGTGAATTTTCTGAGTTCACCAGAGTGCTGGGTAGGAAGGATGGTGGATGCAAAATTGCCTTTTTTTGGTCATTGTGAATATACAGCAGCAGACAGAAGTTTTCGTAGCTGCGCTGCTCAACGCAGTGCATTGTGTTTTCGGGCCAGGGACCAAGAGAAGGAACATCCATGGCACCTGTGCACTGTCAGGGTCCACATGACAACCAAGCCCCCGCCTCTGGCACAGCCACCCACGTGCAGATGGGCACAGGTCCCCTGGCATTTGCACAGCCGGCTGCAGCGCTGCTGCTGGTACTGATTTAATTTCACATCTGGGCTTCAAGCCACCTGCGAGCCTCATGGGAAACCAGCAAGAAGTTATTCTGCGTGTGGGTGTCCATTAGTGTTGTCCATGTTTGTCCATGCTCCCTCAGGGACCTCTGGGCTTGGGATCAGGGAGCAGCAAGGGCTGCTCTGCTCTGTGTCATGTCCCTCTGGCAGAGGTTACCACCTCATCGTCCAAACTGTCAAGAGGAAACTCATGTCTGGCTGGAGCTCCAGCACCTCAGACCCAAGTGCAGTCTCTCAGCTTAAAATATTTTGATAGCAACTGATGCCAAGCTTTAAACTGTCCCTGGAGAAGCACAGGCTTCCTTCAGCTCTTTGTCCTGTGGGTCTGGAGTTCCCTGTATGGGGACAAAGTGGAAAAGTAATAAAAACTATCAAACAATTTATGAAATTAATAATATGTCTTGCACTTGGGCACAGTGAGTGATGCCAGATTTCGCTTCTCAGGGCTGTTGACTCATGTTGGCTTGTGTAGGAGGTAGGTGCTTGCAGTCCTGCTCCAGAGGTTTATGCAATGCAGAAATGTCATATTTGCCAGACAGGAAACCCTCCCTGGCTGGTTTTGCTCCAATCCCAGCAGCCATGGACTAACTTCCCCCTGCGGAAGAAGTTTATCTTTCAGTGCAATCTGTTTTCCGGCGTAGCAGGTGGAGGAGGTAAGAAATTGTTCACCAGAAGTGCCCATGGGTAGACTATGTGTCTCATATCTCTGGCAGTACAGGAGCAATGCAGCAAAAGCTTTTGCTGAGACTTAACATGGCCAAGGATACGTAGAGGTGGAAAGGACAGGATCATGGGAGGAGAGTCCTTATTTCAGAGTGCCAAACCCTTCAGAACTGGACTTCAAGCAAAATCTGGACCTGCCTGCCCAGGTCTTTAGTTCAGTCCAGGTACTAAACTGATCCTGGGCATTGCTATTCAGACTGGAAAGATTTCTGTCAAACCTATCATTTCCGCACATGCCATAGTTTTGTCTCCCTAATACCATCCATTTCCATAGGAAAGCACTGATACTTTCCAAGGAAAACACATTCTTGCTACTCTCATTAAGCCCTAGTAAAGGAAGCAAGAGCAGACAAAAGGGACACCTACTGGACACATCTGTGTACCTTCTCTAGCAGATGTCTCTAAAAATACATGTTTTTCAAAGTGCTTGGTTACTACAATGACTGAGCTAATGTTTCTCAGGAAATAATTGCACAATTTCTGTGATTCTGTCCCCTTGCCTGTAAATTGTGAAAGCCCAGGGCTTTTTTCCTTGCTACATTGGACTGCATTGTTTAGTCCTCGAATGGTTATTTTAGAGCTGATTAAATGAATAAAAGAATGATTAAAACTCCTTATTGTTTAAAACTCCTTATTGCACCCTTATGGCACTCATTTTTAAAAAAGTTAGGAAGGAGGACCCTGGGACCTACCAACCTGTCAGCCTCAGCTCTGTGCCTGGGAAGATCATAGAACCGATTATCCTAAAAGCTATGTTAAGGCACGTGGAGGACAGGGAGGTGATTTGAGACAGCCAGCAGGGCTTCACCATGGGCAAATCTTACATTACTCACCCAGTGGCCTTCTATGGTGGAGTGACTTCACCAGTGGACAATGGAAGAGCTATGGATGTTGTCTGTCTGGACTTCTGTAAGGCCTTTGACATGGTTCCTCGCAACATCCTTCTCTCTAAGTTGGAGAGATATGAGTGGACTATTTGGCGGATAAGGAATTGGCAGGATGGTCCCATCCACAGAGGTCAATGGCACAATGTCCAGATGAAGACTGGTGACAAGGGGTCCGTGTTGGGACCAGTATTGTTTAATATCTTCATCGATGATATAGATAATGGAATCGAGTGCACCCTCAGCAAGTTTTTCGATGACACTAAGCTGAGTGGTGCGGTTGATACGCCTGCGGGATGGAATGCCATTTAGAGGGACCTGGACAAGCTTCAGAAGTGGGCCTATGTGAACCTTGTGAGGTTCGGCAAGGCCAAGTGCAAGGTCCTGCATCTGGGTTGGTGCAGCCCCTGGTATCAATACAGGCTGGGGGATGAAGGGATTGAGAACAGCCCTGCTGAGAAGCTCAGCATGAGCTGGCAACGTGTACTCACAGCCCAGAAAGCCAACTGCATCCTGGGCTGCATCAAAAGGAGCATTGCCAGCAGGTCAAGGGAGGTGATTCTGCACCTCTGGTCCGCTCTGGTGAGACCCCACCTGGAGTGCTGCATCCATCTCTGGAGCCCCCAACATAAGAAGGACATGGACCTGTTGGAGCGGGTCCAGAGGTGCGCCATGCAGATGATCAGAGGGCTGGAGCACCTTTCCTATGAGGCTGAGAGAGTTGGGGGTGTTCAGCCTGGAGAAGAGGAGGCTCCAGGGAGACCTTATTGTGGCCTTTCAATACTTAAAGGGGTTTTATAAGAAAGCTGGGGACAGACTTTTCTAACAGGGCCTGCAGAGATAGGACAATGGGATAATGGTTTTAAACTAAAAGATGGTAGATTCAGACTAGATGGAAGGAAAAAAATTTTTACGATGAGGGTGATGAAACACTGGCCCCAGATTGCCAAGAGAGGTGGTAGATGCCCCATCCCTGGAAACATTCAAGATCAGGCTGGTTGAGGCTCTGAGCAACCTGGTCTGGTTGAGGATGTCCCTGCTCATTGCAGGGGATTGGACTAGCTGACAGTGAAAGTTTCTTCCAACTCCAACCATTCTATGATACTATGATCCTATGATCCTTTGTGGATTAAAATTTAAGAGGCAGAGGTGGAAAAGGCAAGGTATTTATTCTCATACTAGGAGAGAAAAGCTCATCGTCCCAAACTATTCTGATAAAAAAGCAACTTCGTCTGAAATAGGGTAAGAGTAACTAAACGTTGTTTCTTAATCCTGACAGATGTTGATTCTGGGGCCCAACTAGCAAGTCACAAGGTGCTGTCCTGGGGTAGCGTGACCTTTGGGCTGCAGGCCCTCAGATGGGTGCATATGCCATGTCCAGCACTACTTGGGCAATGCAGGGTGAGAAGAGGTATGCAAAGTCTACTTCCATAAGCCTTTACTAAAGCACATGGCTCCTCAGATTGGATTTAAGTCCTCTTTTTAGACTTTGCAGGTGACTCCTGGTTGGGACATTCAGACAGGCTTAGATATGAATGGCTCTGCTCTCCTACTGTACAATGGTGGATTTGCTGGTGTTAGAAATTATGGTCAGAACAGAGGGTTATACCTTCTGTGTTTTCATAATTCCCATAAGGCTGTTAGAACAAAGCCATCTTAGAACCATGGAAAAATAGAACCATTTAGGTTGGTAAAGACCTTTAAGATCATCGCCTCCAACCATTAGCCTAGCACTGCCAAGTCCGCCACTAAGCCATGTCCCCCAGCACCACATCTACAAGTCTTTTAAATACTTCCAGGGATGGTGACTCAACCACTTCCCTGGGCAGCCTGTTCCAATGTTTGATAACCCTTTCTGTGAAGAAATTTTTCCTTATATCCAATCTAAACATCCCCCGGTGCAGCCTGAAGCTGTTTCCTCTTGTCCTATTGCTTGTTACTTGGGAGAAGGGAAAAATGAAAGAATCCCAGAGACGAGCTCCTGCTCGTCAGCTGTGTTCTCGGGAGGACTGCAGGCTGGAAGAGAGGACCTGGCTGCAGGGGAGCTTCGATACCGAATAATCAGAGCTTTAGCACAGAGAACCGACTTGCTTTGTGATGAGGAGGGGATTTTTTTATTTTATTTTTCTGGTGACTTAGCTCCCTCTGCTGTATGTGTGAGCTGAAGGCTGAGGCAGGAGGATTTGGATGGGCTTCCGAGGAAAATCAAAGGGGTATTGGGCGGGCTCAGAAAAAAATAAACATTTGAGGAAATCCTGTGTCAAAACGTGCCAGGCTGTTAGTCTCTTGCTATATTTCTGCTGACAGCCTCCAACCCCCCAGCAGCTTCACCAGCAATTGTGGTGCAGGGGACGCCTGGGCAGACTGCTGCCAACATTCGTAACCCAGTTTATTTATTAGGAGACTGACACTTCTAGTTTTATAAGGGAAAATCTTAATCTTCCTCCCACTGCTAAAGGAATAGCTTAATTTAAAATAAGAGAACAACGTTAACATTTTCACTGTTTATTGCTAGAGGAGTTGTTTATTCCTAATGGACACTTAGTGTATGTATTACCTTTTTACTGCTGGTTTCCTCATTTGCCTTGATGGTTTTCGGTTTCCCTTTAGTGATCCACTTCCCTTCTCTTGATAACATTGTACTTCGCTCTGCAGTAGGTTGAGAACAAAATACTGATGACTGCATACTGGCAGATATCTTATCAAAGATACCTCCAGGGCATTTGAAGTGAGTTGTTTCATTAGCTTTGCTCCTATTCCTATTAGGGATTAATTAGAATAATTAGTATTTTAGGGCTGCTTCAAGAAAACTGTTCAGTAAGTTAAGAGGACAAAATATGTTAAACAGATTTGGGGTTAGATGGTCTCTGCCAGCTCCAGCTGGAACGGCCAAGGGGTTGGTCAGCACAAGATGCAGCTCAAGCTGAAGTTGCCGGCAAAAAAATCATCTATCAGCAGAAAAATCTTCAATTCCTGTTGGGTTTGTGTTCATTGTACATCCCAGATACTTCCAAGCTATACTGTAATAAGATTAAAACTCAGGAAGAACTTCCTCTGCCCCAGATAAAGTCCAGCTGCTCTGAAGACCGACACGGGCTGTGTTTGTTAAATAAAGCTGTTAATGACCAGAACACAAACCAATCCTTAGGTGCCTAAATAAAGGACAAGTTGTTTTTCTCCCCCTTTTTAATAGCAGCCCCCTTTGAAAATTAGGCCTTGCATCCATATGGAAACCTAAAACCATGAAGGGGACTCTCTATCAACCGCAATGAGTTTGGGATCAGGCTGTAAATGATTAATAGGAAAACTTTTGAGAGCAGTTAGCAACAGCCTTTGCAAAAGGTCTGTTCATTTCTCCAGGAGCTGCTGTTGAGAAATGCGGAATATTTTGAAATTTCCTCTCCAGGTACAGCTATGTCTGGGTGGCAGAGAATGTAAAAAAGCTGCCTTAAAGCCTGTGTTCAACTTTATTGTGCAAATACCTGAACTCTTTGCTATTTCCTTCCTATGTTGTGTTCATCTAGATTGTTTTAACAGGCAAACATTGTTCCAGTCTTTGCATATTTGTTTTTCATTTGAAATCAGATTAGATACTGTGACAGGAAGGCTAATATGCTCATTTCAGCCAAGTTTTCATTCCAGAGATGGCTGTTGATTAGCCAAAATATGACCCTGAAAAAACACTGAAAGATGCTTTGGAGCAAGCTGTTGGAAAGGCCAAATTGGGAAAGACGAAAGTGTGTAAGATATTTTACCTACTTTTACACCAGTGTTTTTGGTACTGCCAGCATTTGAGCCCAGGCGATGGGGACATCTGGTTTACCGTGGTGTCTGCATCCCCATGTGTTTTATCCTTAGTGGTACCCCCATAGAATTAGATTCCTGGGCTTTGTAAGAGAAAAGTAACAAACAATAATGGAAATTAGAGTCATTTACAAGTGAATCAGAAGTAGTGAAGGAAAGCCACTGCCTAATTATGCTTAGATTTTGCAAATGACTATTCATTGATTTAGTATGCCCGATTTAATTCAAGGATACTGAAAGACATTATAAATCAGAATTTAGACACTTGTGAGTATATTTTTAAATATATCTGATTACTTCATTTTGTGACACTGCAAAGGTCAAGGCACACAGTCATAGTCCAAGGAAACATGCGTCAACCTATAATTGGTTTTAATCTCAGAACAGTAGTAATTCGCTCTGCATAGAATCATAGAATCATTTTGGTTGGAAGAGACCTTTAGGATCATCTAGTCCAACCGTTAACCTAGCACTGCCAAGTTACCAGTAAACCATGTCCCTCGGCACTACATCTACACCTCTCCTGGTGCAACCTGAGGCCATTTCCTATTGTCCTATTGCTTGTTACTTGGGAGAAGAGACTGATCCCCATCTGGCTACAACCTCCTTTCAGGTAGTTGTAGAGAGTGATAAGGTCTCCCCTCAGCCTCCTTTTCTTCAGGCTGAACAACCCCAGTTCCCTCAGCCGCTCCTTGTAAGACTTGTGCTCCAGACCCCTCACCAGCTTCGTTGATCTTCTCTGGACAAGCTCCAGCACCTCAATGTCTTCTTGTAGTGAGGGGCCCAAAACTGAACACAGGGTTCAAGGTGGGGCCTCACAGGGGCACAATCACTTCCCTGGTCCTGCTGGCCACACTATTCCTGATACAATCCAGGATGCTGTTGGCCGACTTGCCCACCCGGGCACACTGCTGGCTCATCTTCAGCCGACTGTTGACCGACACCCCGAGGTCCTTTTCTGCCAAGCAGTTTCCAGCCACTCCTCCCCAAGCCTGTAGTGCTGCCTGGGGTTGTTGTGACCCAAGTGCAGGACCCGGCATTTGGCCTTGTTGAACCTCACACCATTGGCCTTGGCCCATTGATCCAGACTGTCCAGATCCCTCTGTAGGGTCATCCTACCCTGAAGCAGATCAACACTCCCACTCAACTTGGTATCCTCTGCAAAATTAGATACACTTGATCCCCTTGTCCATGTTATTGATAAAGATACTAAACAGAACTGGCCCCAATACTGAGTCATGGGGAACACCACTTGTGACCAGCCACTAACTGGGTTCAACTCCATTCACCACCACTCTTTGGGCCTGGCCATCCAGCTAGTTTTTGACCCAGCAAAGAGTACACCTGTCCAAGCTAGTTTCTCGAGGAGAGTGCTGTGGGAAATGGTGTCAAAGGCATTATTAAAGTTCAGGTAGACAACATCCGCAGCCTTTCCCTCATCTACAAAGTAGGTCGCCTTGTCATAGGAGATCAGGTTAGTCAAGCAGGACCCGCCTTTGCATCTTCAGACATCTGCAGGTTCACTTATTTATTGATCTTTAAGAAATGGTTTAGTTCTGTCGTTATAGACATTCCCAAAGGGGATTTACCAGCGAGTGTAACAGAAAGGTTAATCCCCAAAATGAAGCAGATTCTGCTCAATTCTGAGCACCCCTTTTTCTTTAGTGGAACTGGATTGAATTTGCACCATTAAAGGGGTGCATCTGTTCTGCTTCAACTGTGATTAGGAGAGCCTCACCTCTGCTGGTGTTGCTAACCCCTGAGGCAGGCAGAAGGATCAGAGCCCAGCTGGTGGGAATCACATCTATAAAGTGAGATTGATTTCTCAGAGCTGGAGGGGAGAAAGGGAGATTTGGTGGGTGATTAAAGTCTGCGTTACAACAGTTGCTCCAAGCAATAGCAATTTTTTTGTTGTAGCTTTAGGACTGATGTCACCAATAAGGGATGCAAACAGCCAGGTTTCAGACACTTTTTCAAGCGTGACTTAAAATTAAAGGTGAGCTTTTACTTTAAATATGTGTGGGTTGCCATCTCTCCTCTTGTATGTTAGTTTCTTATAGACTCACCTCAAAAAAACTGCCCAGTTTTTGGTTTGTTTGCTTTTTTTTCTGGTAGATACACCACAAGCTCCAGACAAATGACTATGTTTTGAGCATAGTCATTCTTCTAACAAGTCTGGTTTATGAGCACCGTTCCTCTGCATTCAATTACTTCATGCTTGTAGGCCAATTAGAGAAGGGTCAAAGGATTGGTATGCTTATGTACGTTCAGGGTGAAAATGACTGTGTGCTCTGAGCCGTGCTGCTACCTGCTTTGCTGGACTCAGAGCGCAGAGCTGGGCGGAGGTGGAATTAATTGCTAACCGGTTATCTTATCTGAAAAGCTATTGAGTTAGGAGAAGAAGCGCTCAGGTGGTGTGTGGCTGGTTGAGGGGATGACCCCTCACTTCAGGGGCTTTTGGGACCCTCTTTTTCTCCAGGCAACGGTATTGCAAATGAAACAAGCACTGTTTGGGCTGGCGAGGGCTTGTCCTGGGACGATGCACAATCACAGCTGCAATCACAGCTGCTGATGTGCAATCACAGCATCGTGCCGGGAGCCAAAAGGTGGTGCTGTTACTGCAAGGAAAAGGAGAAGAAAGTGGATCCCGATCTCTTAAGCGGGGTTTGGGGTCAGCTAGGGAGCAGGGGAAGAGCTATGTGCTTTCCCGGCTTTTTCCAGGTAACATGATGCTTGAGGGCTATCTTAGTGTACAGGACATCCTGTGCTGGTGAGCAGAGCCCAGAAAAGCAATAAAACTTGATAGAAAAATATGCATCTGGAGGGAGGGGAAGGAAGAAAAGGAGGAAGGAAATCGCGGGCTTTCACCTTGTGAGACATCAGACAAGAAAGCAAGATTGGAGAAAGGTGGCAGATGATGTTGGGCTGGGCCCATCATACGCTCTGCGAGGAGACAGGCACAGAGCTGCTACTTTAGATAAACATAAATAAGGAAATGGAAACATGAAGGTTCTTCAAAAGTAAAGGGAAAAGCAGTGGGAGAGATCCTTAGAGTGGGAGTGAGGGTCAGCACGATGTAACCTAAACCCTCCTGAGATAGCGTCTGCCTTGGTCTCTACAAAGGCTTATATCAAATGGGATGTTAACCTAGTCAGAACTAGGCAAACTGCATCTAAACTGGTACAGTAATAATATTTAGGTGCTGTGCAGGTGGATTAGAGAAGAACTGGTGGCTCAGCAGGAAAATGTGTTATGTCCTTGTGAGACTCCTTCTTCTATGGCAACCCTCACGTTGTGGCAGGGAAGAAGTCTGCAGCCCACTTCTGCTTCTGGAAATACATTGTTATTGTTGTCCAGCTTATCACACACCTGCTGTGTGCTGGATTCTGTCCTTTGGGGCTGGAATTGTCCCCAGCCACTGTTGGGACAGCAAGACTTGCACAAACGAGAGATTTCAAATTCAGCCATAGAGGGGTCCCCTAGGGATGACTTTACACAACACTGTGAAGTTCAGTGCACAGTCTTGCCTGTTGGGAAGTTGCTGTCTTAAGCCATCCGAGGAAACATCAAGGTAGCCAAGCCCTGCCACTGTTGCTGTCTGGCCATGAGATGCTGCAGTGGCCATCGGAGGCATTGAGCATGTCATTCTACATCCTCCTCCTCACTCTGCTAGGTCACAGGTACAGCCCCACTGTGAAAACCTGCAAACGGGGATCTGAACTGATGTTTCTCCTCTCTCCCTGCAACCGCCAGGCTTACTGGAAGACTGCAATACATTATTTGTTAAATGAATTGGAAACATTACTCAGGAATGGGCTGAGCTGTGCGAGATACCATCCACACCTATTTTTTGTGGTTGCAGATTAATGGCAGCAGGTGCAAGTGCTCACTATGTTGTTCAACTTATGTGTGTGCTTTTGAGTAGAAGTATCCCTTATTTTTGCAGTTTTGCCTGGCTCATCCTCCAGGACCAATTTTTCCCTCCCAAAGGTAAAGAAAAATAAGTCCAGGAAGAGCAATGTATGTCAAAGGAAAAATAAAAGGGTGAAGGGTTAAAAATGTTGGACCAGGAGCCTGAATGGGGACCCCCAGTACCCAGGTGTCCCAGAAAATGCTCTGTCTTAGCTCTGCTACTCATCCATGGTTTGCTCTGCCTGTGTCCCAGTGCTTCTTTTGGGCTGTGTCCATCCAGCACCTGAATTCTGGACACTGCTTTATCTTCACAGCTGTTAAACCTCCTAGAAAGCAGGTGCTGTACAACCTGTTTCCTTTAGAAGGTAAGAACTGGAAACGTGCTATATTTGTTCTCTGCTTAAAGACATGCAGCTCTGATTAATACCAACAGGAGTTAGTCAGAGGGCTTGATTGGAGTGTAGCAGTGTAGGTCTGTAATCAAAACCTTTGTAATCAGGAACATGCCAAAGGGCAAATGTATGCACCAACCTGTGCCTGTGACATAAGTGTGTTGTACCCGAAGAAGATATAAGTGGAAATAAACAATAAATGTTTGGAAGAGCAGTAGCTATGTTTCTCTGTGTGCTAGGGAGCTTGCATGTAGCTCAGGGTTCTTACTGTGCCGTGATATTCTTGTTTGTACTGGATGTTTCCCCTTCTTATCATTAATGTCTTAAAGCTTGTTTATTGAACTCTGGATCAGTTTATTCAGGTTTAATGGCTCTTCCACTGAATGTTTTCATTTCAAGCACGTGGCAGGGGGAGCATTTTGTGTGCTGTTGCATGTCTCTTTAAGGAGGTTGATCTTGGGTCATTGATTGAACTAGTAGATGAATGATAGTAGTGTCTGTTGTGGTCTCCTTTTCTTTCTTTTTATCTTTATTATTTTAAGCATCTGTTTCTCATTTGAGTCTTATATTCCCTTTTCTGCTTGCGTAGAGGGTTGTTGGTGAGGACAAAGAAGAATGTGGTTCCCAGAGGACAGTCTTAGTCTGCATTGGAGCTTGTCACCCATAGAGTGAGGGAGATGGTCTTGTGGTTTATGCACAGAGCTGTGGAATTAAATGACCCATGCTTTTTTTGTGGTGTTGCTATAATCTTTTTGAGGAAATTGTGACAAGGAATTCAATTACAGGATATATTTGTGGTAACACAAAAAGATTATGGCTTCAGTAGAAAGCAGATTGGGTTGTTCTGTCTTGTGTAGGAGGCCTTGGTGAATAGGAAAGAGGAGCATGTGAGTTTGCTGGAGGATAGTCTGTGACTGGGGGATATCAAGTTGTAATAAATCTGAGTTTTCTGGGTAGTTCCCACACTGTCTTCTCATGCTTTCACAAACACGAAGAACAGCTTCCAAAAGCCTCCGTACCAAACACTTGCAGAGCCTTGGCTGGCAGGTCAGGCTGTGTTTCTAAACGCACATCTGGAACGCAGAGGCATTGACCTCTTAGTTAACCAGCAGCTTACAGATGTGTATTTATGGGTGAAAGAGAGAGCTGTGGAAACTGTCATGTATGCTGCTTCCTGCATTTCAGGCCGTGGTGACAAATCATCCAATCTGTGCAGTGCTTCAGAAAGCCGGGGAGAAAGCAAAAAGTTTGAACTTTCTCACTAAGAGTTGGACGCTAGCAGTTTTCTCATCCACCTAATGGATATTCTGAGTAGCTCTGAGGGATATTCTCAGGGGCCTTTCAGTGGGATGTGTAATGGATTTGAAGCATCACCAGCCACTCGTGCCTGTGGCTTATTTTGCTTACCATGCAAAGGTAAGCAAAGTTTTTGCTCTTGGACAGACAGGGTTGACTGAAAGTGAGCCTTTACCTTGGAAGATACTGTGGGTACACCCTGACCGTACCCGTACTCTGTCCTGTACTCCTGTTCTCAGTGGGGGAGCTGAACTTCAGATAAGAGTCCCCTGAGTGGGTAGCCTGGAGCTGCCAGCAACATAAGGTTCCCACTTTCTCTTTTCACAAGGCTTTTCACCACCTTGTACTTATCAGAATAATACATTCATCCTTCTATAAGTTTTTTCAATGAAGAAGTAAACAAAAAGGCTGCTGTCTAATTTAAACCTGAAATACCACAGAAAGGACAAAAGAAAACTGAAGAAACCCATCACAACTGATTTTGGGGGGGGGGAGGAGGGGTGTGTGTCTTTTCTTCATGTGGTGTCACGTTTTTCAGCCCTGTGCCATGTGGCTTCTCCATGAAAAAAAGAACTCCCTTTGGGTTAAATATCTCTGTACTTCAATATCTCTTCTAAAAGTAGTATTTTAGATATATCCAAATGCACTACAAGTCTACATAGAATAATCTGGACTCTTAAGAATTTTTCTCAATACTCTGAAATCTGAAAAGGTTCTCAAAACTCAGTGAAATGTTTCGAGTCTTTGTCACGTTTTTTCCTCTTCAGAAACCATCTTCTGGTCCTGCACAAGGGCTGGAAAGACATATTCGATACCTGAGTCTGCTATAGAATCTTTACATGGCACTGGTTGAGTCATTTAATCAATTTTTCTAATTTACACCTCCAAAGGGGAAGACCAATAATGCCTTGTTTCATCAAGTTACTGTGGTGATAAATGATATACATGGAGCTTTAGGAGGGAAGTGGATTCTACTCTCTCAAAAGCCGAATAAATTCTAAATCTGGGTTTTTTTGTGGACTTTGCCATTCCTCCCCAATGACTTTTTTAAAAAAATATTATTATCATTAATGATTTGTGCCTGCAGATAGATTCAGAGATTGACTTGGAGTCACTGTTGAGCACTCTGATGTTGATTTGATGGTCATTACAAGCACAAGCAATTACAGATGGAAAGTTCTTGGACTGATTTGATCCAGCTATAAAAGGGGAGGACCTGTGGATGGTTGTTCGTAGCATAACTCCTTAAATGGTCTCTGCCCCCTTCTTAAATTCAGGAGGAGGGAGTCAATTTTGATTCTGTCATTTGGGCTTGCTCAGTAGGTTGGGCACAGATCAAGCTTAGTGCCTGAGATGAGAACAAATCTAATGGAAGAATAGGGAAAAATTGTAATGGATTTATATTGAGGAATCTTTCCCCTGTGGAGAAGCAGTTCTAGCCTAAGAGTGATTTTTCTTCTGATGTTGAAGATCTACATTATGAGATAATGTGCAATAACAAATTCTTCCCAGTTTTTGTGCATCAGCAAACCCCATTGACTAGGAAATGTTGCCAAACTTGTCTACAGCATACAAAGCAATACCGAAGTTCTGTGAAAGGAATTGCATTTAATGAGTGACATTTGTCTCCTTCACTCTATCTGCCATCTCCATGGCAGTAATTGCCTCATTTATGGGAATAAAATGTTTGACTCTTAATGTCTGACATATTAGTGACATCCTGCACAGCACATGTTACAGATTAACATAGTTGATGCTGAAAGCTTTCACAATGACTTAAAAAAGCACAGTAGCCATTCTGCTATATGAGTACGGAACAAACTTGTTTAAAACAAGAAATCATTATGAAACTGTCTGGAGCTTTGCATGTGTATGTGTAAAAGCTATTTTCATGTAAAAATCAAGTGCATGAGAATGAAATGAGACCAGTCTTGCTTGCAAGTCAACTCTTGCTTGCAAGACAAGAGCACTTCTATGGCAGCTGTGTGCCTTTGTATCTCAGGGGTGTAATAGCTTATTTTTAAGTAGGCTTGTTTATAGTAGGTGTTGTGGATTTAAAGGACTTGTATGACTAACTGGGGGGTTCCAGCTATATGTATGTGTTATGCTTGAAGTCTGTTCAGTGAATAAAAGTCTTCTGGACATCTATACACCAGCCCACAGACAAGTTTTCTTTTTTTGGGGGCGGTGGGAGATGAGCATTTTCTGTACTGCTTCCATAAAACTGTGAGTGCATGTCTACTTGATTTTTGACTCCTTTCTTTCCACTTCCATAAAAACTCCTAAGACTTTCTTTAGCCAAGTATTCCTTGTTGTATTTGCCCGATTCCTCTGTACCAGCACTTTCCGTTCTCTGAGGGTTTCTCTTGGCTGTTCAGCATTATTAGTTGTTTCAGTTGGCCAAAAAGGCATGACTCTACACTGAACAGATGCTGACCTCATGAGAGCCAGCTTTTTTCCCTGATCCTTTCAGTGTAAAAAGATGTAATTCTTATTTTCTTTATTTCACTGTGACTGCCTGCCAAAATTTCAAATTTCAGCCTATGTTCTGGCCATTACATCATGCTTTTTACATGACTTTTTTAAGCAATACTTGGGGGGAGAATAATGCTAGTGCCATTTAAATGAATGCTAAGCCTCATGTGTCCTTTAAGTGGTCTGGAGACCAGTGCTATGCAAGTGCTGACTGCTGCTCACAACCTCAGTGTGTGTACTACCACTGATGTCCATATATGTTGTTGGTTTTGATTAAGGGCTTTTTTGGCAAGCTGGGACTTAACAGGGGATGTTTTCACCAAAATGACTACTTTTACCTCTGAGATATCAAGCGCTACCAGAACAATAATTACAGTCTGTTCAGGAATGGGATGCTTTGTTCTACTTTCTGCTACAGAAACATGTCTCTACCCCTGCATTTGGCCAATTTTAGAACTTCTAAGAATGACGTTTCAACACATTACTGCAACGCTATTGCTCTGAGTAATTCTACTAACCAGCAAGGACTAGACAAATGGATCACACCAGTGTTAGAAAATATAGCCACAAAAAGGGAAGGAATGTGCTTCTTCCATCTTCTGCCCTGTACTCTAATTTTTGGCTGGTTTTTAGCTTACAGTGCAGTGTGTGTTAAATGATGGAAAGTAGATAATTTCTGTGAAGTTGGTGAGATTTCGTTTTGTTTTGGTTTTTTTCCAGTGGCCTTTATTCTGTCAGTGAAAGCCAGGGCATGCAGTTCCACAGAGGACAAAATTAGCTAAAGAAAGAGGTCTAGGTCAAGTGGGAATCATTGAAGTAAACAACCAGAGGAATCCAAAATGGAGCACAACTTTTATGTCAGCAAGTTTGCCTGGAAAACACTTTGGCACTTGACAGAAACAAGAAACTTTGTCAGTGGCAGAAGTTCAGAGGAAGGGAAGGAGAGAAATGACAGAAGGAATTGTCTTTAAAGCTGGTTACAAAGAGATACCCATGATAATTTTATTGCTTTCCTGTTGAGTTCCAACACAGCCCCACTGTATTAGGCTCTGTCCAAAAATAAACAGGATCTGATAGCTTCAGGCTTCCCCAAAGCCTGACATGGCAAAACGGTCACACCCCAGCATGATGAACAGATTTGAATTCTCCCTTTGCCTCTTTTGATGAACTCAAGCAAATGATATGTCCGGCTAGATCTTGGTCTTATTTGTTGTGTAATCACACATCCACAGGTGTGTACCTCAAAGCAATTTTTACAAATCACTTGCTTTTGGGATCCCTTTTATCTAGTGCACAATGATTTTAGACTGGATCTGAGAACTTCTTCACAGAACTGTAGCAGTTTTGACGGGGTTTAAATTTTAACAAGTCGGCATTTCCTAACAGGAAAACGTTACTTTTTTGAGAGAGCTCCCAGCTGCTACTGCTCAGATCACAGTATCTGGCATTTCTCTGAAACGGAAACAGATGGAAACTTTTAGGGCATTTCATGCCGCTCTTCTTGTTTGTAATCATTTGCCTTCAGGAGATGAGACTTTGAGAAACACTGAATCTGATAAGGTGTGTAAGAAAATGTGAAAATTGGCAGTACAGAGTGAGATGGTCCTGAGAAGCTCCTTAAATTTCATCTACTTGATCTGTAGCTGGTGAATTTGGAGCCTCCAGTCTAATGGCTTGACTGCAATGATTATCATACAACCAGCTTGGGAACAGTTAAGATGCCGCTTCAACTGTACTTGATTTTTGGTTTTTTTCCCCTCTTCCTCCCTCCTTTTTCCTCCATATTTAGGCAAAGTTCTCCCTTTTCACTTACCCTCTTAAGGAAGCTGCAGCCTGTAAATGTGACTTTTGTCCATGTATTAAAGAAGAACAAGATGAAAGGTACCCTACACCTCCGTGTCTCTGTTCCCCACTGAAAGGGAAAGGATCGAAGATGTTGTATTGATCAGACTGGGGAAAAGCTCTCAGAAGAGGGCACTGTTAGTATATCTGTATTACACTGAGTAAAGACTCTTAATTTACCCAGGGCTTCTGACTCTATGTGTTGCTAATTTTGGACTTGGCATGGCTCCTTGGTGCAATGGGAGTTGGGCAAAGGGCCGGACACTTTTGTTTTCCACTATAGTCTCCGATTGAAGTTGTTTCCTAGAATAGACTTGTTTCCTGGGAACCTTGTGTTGATATGGTTCTGAGATGTCTAGGCATTGGTGTCTCATTTCTTGGTTAATTCTATTCCAGGACTGGCATATGTGTGTTAAGAGAATGTTACACTTAACAACATATATGCGCCAAGAAGAGCAGCTGTAATGGACCAGGATAAAGGTCTATCCAGCCACCTACTCTCTCTTTAACAATAATGTAACAGGTGCTTTAGGAAAAATTTAGTAAGGCAAGGCTAGAGCAAAAACTTACCTGCTATACTTTTCTGGCCCCAGTAATTTGGTATGTGGTGACTTCCAGAGGTGGAGATGGTATCTTTGCCTTGAGAAACTCCTGATGGATTTTTATTCCACAGATACATCAAGCAGAGTTTTGAATCCGTGCAAAACATTCAGGCTTCCCATGGCAGTGAATTTTCAGTTCAAATAGAATTTGCATGAAGATATATCTCCTTTTGTTCACTGTGAAGCTGACTCTTTCTCTACAGTAAATTTCTTTTACCCTTTCGACACTCACCTGCTCTGGGCTGTGGAGGCCTTCTACTGCCCTGCAGGTTACTGCTAGCCATGCCTGCCACCTTTCCAGGTCATCTATAGGTAGGGCAGCACAAATCTTGGAGACACCCACTTGGGTACCTTCTTCTACTGAGAAAACACATTCACCTCTTTTGTCCTAGCACTCTTTTGTTTCTATAGAGTCTTTGGTGAGTGATACTGTCAAAAGCCATGGCTTGGGTCTATGCGGTCAGGAAATTGCTTCCCAGCCCATGCTGGTCTTGGACACAGAGTCTGCCTGTTTTCCTCCCTGATGAGGCTAACTCATTTGAGCATCCATTTCTGAGTGGTGGTATGGGCAAGGCAAGCCAGGCCACGCTTAGCTCTCCCCCTATCCTAGGTAGCTCTCCAGTGCTCTGCCAGCTTCTTGGAAAAGGCCTTTATGCCATACTTGGAGGCATGCAACATATAATCTTAACTTCATACAATAAAAACAGAACTCTGGTGGGCTGCAATATAGCCCTTAAATAATTTCAGATGCTTCAGTGACCTTCTTTTCTATTCCTTTCCCTTTCCACATCAAACTACTCCAATCAATTGTTTTAGGGCAATGGAAACACCATATGTTTCCCTAAGGAGAGCAACTGCTATGAAAGTCAACATACCAATTTACTTTAGAGAGGGCTAGCCCCAAGCTGTGGGAACATACGTGGCTCTGGACCACTTGGTGGTGCCTGTAAGTCCTTACTTAGTCTGTGCACAGACAGAGCTGTCAAGCAGTGCTGAGCACAGGAGCATAGGTAGGTTGCTGCCTTGGAGTGTCCCTTGCAGTTGCTCTGCACGGCTGAACCTACCTTCTGTTCTCCAGCTTTGGACCAGGTGGAGATGGAGGGTCCTGCAAGGGATGATGTCAGGAGGGCGGGTCTGTAGGCAGGCATAGGAGGCGTTTGCTTTGAATTACCTTGGAGTCAATGTAGCATGAAAGTTTTATTCTGGAAAAGACCTAAAAGTGGAGCCTCAACCAATTTTGATGAACTTTGCTTTTCAGCAGCTGTGCCTGAGCAGACCTTGCCTGCTGCTGCCTCCTCGCTTTGGACCTCTGATGTCCGTAGTTGTACTGGTACTGTGTTGTACCACACAGGGTGCTGCATGTTGTGCTGTGTGTGAGCTGTGTTGTGCAAGAAACTCTTAAACTAGGGGGAAAAAAAAAAAAAAAAGGAGGAAAAGGGGGATGTTTCTTACAATGGCTTTACTCTCAAAAGGAATACGTGTCAAACGTGCCTATCTGGTAGCACTATTTCTTGGCATATTTGTGCTTCACCCCATGTCTTCATAAATACTATGGTATGGATCTAAACTTCAGGTCATCATATTCTTATCTTTAAGTCCATTCCTGCAATGTGTTAATGAAAGAAAAAAATCTGTCTGTTTACAGCCCAGTATGTTTTCATAACAGCAATAACTAAATTAAGGAATAAATCCAAGCTCCAGTGACTGTGTACTTCTAAACTCCTCTCTGTCCTCAGTTAGTTCTCCCTGGGAACAGGGCTAGGGTCTCCTTATGCTGCTGTATGTGAGGAGGCAGAAGAGTGACTCCAGACTGATGCCAGCACACAAGTGAGGAGAAAGCAGAGCCAATATTCACTCCTTCAAGTCCAGAGTTCTTGACTTCATTTCCCTTTGCTTTTTAGCTCTGCACAGCATTGCAAGGATTTTTTTATATAAGAATGTGAAGCAAAATAAAGCTGTGTATCTGGGAATCTGTTTTTACACGGAAATCTGGCATACAGAGGTTCTTTCCTTTGACAGGACTCTACTTCTGTGAGGCTTCTCACATACAAAATTTAGGAGATTAAGTGTACAAAATGCCAAGTCATCAGCATTTCCTTTCTGGCCTCATGGTTGTCACAGCCTTAATGCAGTTTGATGCTTTCCAAGTATGAGCAGGAGTTCCTTTGTGGATATTTACCCAAGCTACTCGCAGAGCAATTGCTTAGAGCAGTGCAGCTCAGTCCCTGTGAATAATGTCTAGTTTGCCAAAAGGTTTTGCGTACCAAAGAGGTTCTGACAGAAAGAGTTTCACTGAGCACAGTTTGCATGAGTACACTAGCAAAACAGCATCTCTGATGCTTGTATGTTGCCTTATGTTAGAAGATATGTTTCTTGTGTAAGCTAAAAATTACAAACCCAAACTGTGAAGAATTGTTGGGAAATGAGTGAATCACTGAAATGGGGATTCATTTCTTAAACAGAAAAATCAAGCACATGAGAACTTACCATTTCCCCCCAGCCCCACAGAAGATTGTATTGCTGAGAACAAGACTCACTTCTTTGGAATTTCTGCTCAGTGTTTCAGTTCAAAACTCTTTGTCAAAAAAATGAAACAAATGCACAATGTGGAGCAGCTCATCAGCTGGGGATAGTTCTGACAACGGTGCTCGAGACTGCACATTAAGGCATCAGTAACATCTTCCAGTCTTGCTGGCAGGAGAACGAAGAGAGCACTAATTCTCATTTGTTTATGCTAGTTTTGGCTGTTTGGAAATATTGATATGTCCCTTGAAACTGTCTGTGATGATTTCCCATTGAGCGCAGAGGCATGTGGTGGTAAGCAGAGACCTGGCCTAGCTGCTGGACTTTCTCCTGCTGAACTCAGCATCCGAGCTGTTCAGAGCAGCAACAGATGTTTCTGCTTTTTAAGGTCTGTGGGAACCTCACTTAACTTTTTTTTTTTCCTTCTTCCTTGTAGGAACAAATGCCAATATAGCTGCAATCCAAAAAGCTTGACCTCAGCTTTGTGTTATTACTGGAAGGTATTGCGACTGGATATCCTATTGTCCATTCTCAAGTAATAAGGCGATAGCTATTAATGCTGTATTTGCTTTTTCATGCATAGTTTCTATCTGTTTGTTATTCAGCTACTTCCTGGCAATAAATAGGGGAACACATAAACACTGATGCCTTAAATACAAGGGGGTCTGTGAGATTCATCTCGTTTCAAAAGCATTAGGCAAGTTCAAAAATAAGCTTGCTAGCAACTAAAACAACACATTCCCTTTGTCTTGTTCGTGTTGTGAGCAGTCACCTAGTATGTTATATTAGAGGGATCCGTTTCGACACCAGTCATAAGGTGTGACTCTCCTGAGTGCCCAGGTGTAGATATCTCAGAAACCAGAGTTGTGTGTGTTAAATCTGAGACTTTCAGAATGAGTGCTTATATTTGAATTGCCTTTTTTTTTTTTTCCTTTTTCTTAAATTGGGGCTTAAATTTGAGTCTGGCTTCATTCCCTGCATGTCAATAATATCTACTTTTGCCAAAGAGACCCTTGCCAGACAGGGGATTTACTTTCAGGAAAAGATGGGCTTGATTCCATATTTCCACAGGTAGTTTCTGAGTGTGAATCAACAGCTTTAATTTCCAGCAGAAAGTCCTTAGAAGCATTCTTGGCAGTGCTTGATCAGGGGAGGTGCCAAATTCAAGCAACCCTTGGCCTCCCTACCCAAGTCCCAATGTTTTCAAGGTGTCACGTGGCACAAGGCTCTGCGGCAGGTCTCAGCACTGCCTTTTCTCTGAAAGAGAGCTGGACCAAGTCGAGCGGTCACAGAGAAGCCGCGGGACAAAGCTGTGTCTGAGCAGGCTATGAAACATGTCCCTGCTTTTGCAGCACAGGCTCTGGCATCCGTCCTGCTCTGTGATCACCATCAGCAGCTCTGAAAACAATCCAGCTGTCCGCATCTCACGCACGGGGTCAGGAAGTGGTAGTGGCATCCCAAGACTGCATTGGACACGTGCAGTTCCTGGAGTCTAGGAGAGAGGAGGGCGGCGTTCGGGTTAGGCAAGGTCTGCCTGCTATGTCTGTCCCCAGCAAAGGAAATCCAATTACTTCTCCCGCAAGCGGTTTTGCCATTTGGCTGGTTCAAGCAGTTGTTGTCACAAGCCCAAATGCAGCTCTTGGTGGTGGTCTTAGAAGAAGACCATGTTGACAGGGTGAGCTCAGCATCGATAGATGGTACACAATACTGGCTCAAGGTTACATGGTCTGGCAGGCAAAGGAGCGACAAACTGCCCAGCCAGGTTATGCTTCAGTCTCTAAAGGAAATGTTTTCCTGTTTGGGTGAAAAAGAAAAGGTGGGGTTTTTTTCGTTTCTATGCGCTGGGCTGCCAGCTTTCTGGGCAGTAACATTTCAGCTGAATTGGATGTTTCAGGAGGCCTCTGTGGAGATGCATGCTCTTGCTGCTGTGCCGCCCAGGGCTGGTGCAGGGGTTAAGGTCTGCCAACCCCACCTGTAAAATGCAGCGCTGGAAGGAGAGGAGGGAACCGGTGCTTTGTCATGGGAAATGCAAATCCCTGCAGCTTCCTGCTATTGCTCTTTGTTTGGAGATGGCTTAAGATTGAAAAGCTAGACTGGTCTGGCAGTGGTTGCTCTGCTGAATTTTCTACATGCTGGCCTGGTACTGTCTGGTACCAGGGTATCCCTGGTACCCAGGGCATCCGTGGGATAGCTGATGAGATAGGATTTCAGCCTGATGATTCAGCAGCAGCACATTCACACAGCAGCAGATTCACACAACCCATGTCAATCTTGGACACGATGGGGTTGTAAAGTAAGGCTGGCTGCTGGGACAATGCCCTTCAACCTGCTTTGCTGATAATCCTCATGCAGATGGTCCTTGTCACCTGCCAGGTGGGATGCTACAAGCAGCTGGGCACCCATCTGGGAAAGTGGGACCGTACCCTAAACACTGGTCTGGCTCCGGTTCCTCCCCAGGACTTTTCTTTCGCAAAGATTCAAATTAAATATCTCCTGGGGCCTCTGGCAGTCAGGCCTGTTCTCCTCCGGCATGGCAATTGCCACCGCAGCCTCCTTGTGAAAGCCCAAGGGAGGGCTCTCTGCTCTATACAGCCCAGAAACAATGTCACAAAATTGCACTGAATTTCAAAAGTTTCACAGGATTCAGAAACCTCCTCTCATCAGCTTTTCCTCCCAACCATCACCCTTCATTTTTGTTTTTGTTTTTTTTTTTTAAATTCTGTTTCATTCCTAGACCTTGTTGTCCTGGGTCTCTGCTGCAGTCTCTGCCTGAGTCCCTTACCTTCTGTCTTAGCCCTCGAGTGTTTTCACCTCTTCCAAGGTTAATTAAGGAGGTTAAGTTTATGATGGTGCCCAGTTCAAAGTATGAAAGGATCAAAGTCTAAGAAATCCCTTTGGATGCTCTCTGTGAAATCTGGCTTTCAGTGCATCTGGCCCTAGAAGGCAGTGCAAGGCAGACTTTCCTGACCTTTACATTGCATCTCAGGCTGCTGGTCATGTAACTTCTTCTCAGAGGTCCTTTGAACAGATTTATTATTCAAAAGCAGCAAAGAAATGTTGAATAAACTCCGTGCTGATGTGCATGAACATAGAGCTGTACGCAAGAGTTACAGCATGATGCTGAGTGGATGGTCTTGCTGAAATAACAGTGCAGGAGGAAGTTATTAAATGCCTCCCATGTGATATACAATGGATACCCTTATAATAATACAGAATCTAATATATGACACATTGTCTGCCAATGTTCTGTTAACTGTTCCATTGCTGTAGTCTCAAATGCAAAGACTCCCTACATTTTTGTAGTAATTAAAGCAATAATAAAATAAACTACACAAACCTTGTGACTTAGCATATCTACGCGATGTTCGCACTGGCTGTTTTCACGCGTGTGAGAGGAGGGCCTATCTCCTGTGCATGTAGGGAAGAATTGAAAAGGATGGCTTGTACGGGAGGCTTTGCCATCACACGGTGAACAGTAAAGACCTTGGGTCGAGTCCTGTCACTGGTGGCTGGTTGAGTGGATAAGACTTCAGTGTGTTGGTTGGTATAAGGGAGGTTTTGCAGTCTGCCTTCAGATTAATGTAAGTAGAGATATTATAAACAACAGGTACTCTATTAAGTAGGTTTTAGAAGTGAATAGCTGCTCAGTCTGAAGCTGGGATTTGGGACAAGAAAGACATTTTTAATAAAAGCAAGGATGAAACTTAGGAAATCTGGCACTCCAGTCTCCCGCTGACAAATCTTTCTCTGTTTCAGTGGATTTCAGTGGTTTGTGTTTTCAATATTGATACTTCAAATATTTTTATTTTCTTCTTTATATCTGTATCTATGAAGTACTTGGCAAATTCAGCTTAAATTTAGGAATAGTTTCAGATGAATTAAAACTACTTTTTTCAGTGACCAAATAGTTTATCAGGGAAATACTTGACTGTGTCCAGTTGGAAAGTAGCAGAAAGGCCTCTCTATCCTCCAAAAGACCCCTTCTTCTCTCCCTTGTCCTTTCCCTCTCCTACAGTTACTAGTTTTGCAGTGGCATCAGGAACAGACTGAAGACCTCTTTCCTGTAGATGCTAGTCACCCTAAACCATCTCAAATCTACGTTTAGCAGTGCCTTTTCATAGCCTGGCAGGATGAGGATGTTTCTACCATGATTAGTAACTCCGCGTAGTATTTTGATGGATGTAAAAAGTCACGAAAGCCACTGCATGTTTTGCAAGGATAGGTTAAGGAGGTGGCAGAGTGTGGTGACCTCCCACAGAGTTATGGAAGCGTGGCCCTCTGTGGCATAAATTTGCTGGTCAAATGTCTGTGGAACACAATAAACATTGGCGTAATTTACGTTAAATTGGCTGGTGATTAAATGTGCCCGAAACACAGATGTGTTCCGTGCGGTGACCCCACCGGTTTCCCATGGGAGCGGTTGCAGTGCTGCCGTCAGCACGGGGGCTGGCTCCCACTCCGGCTGCGGGGCAGGACCCACTCACGCTCGCTTGCCTCTTTGTTCAGAGCTTGTAAAACCCTGCGTGCAACAGCTACCCTAGTCTGTAACTGGTGCTCAGAGACTCTGCAGCAATACTAATAAATATCTCCGACAACTGGGCTATTTTAGACTTGCTTGGCTTGGCTATTTGTTTGTTTTTCTTTTTTAGCTTGGATCTTTTGTACATTGCAGTTGGCAAGTTAAGGACGTTTGGTTCCTATCACAGCAGAGTAAACCTGCTGCTCTGGTGAAATACTTAGTTTCCTCTCTTTCCTTACTTTCTGTGTTTTATATTTATTTTTTTTCAGTCACCTTCAATTTCCAGTTATCTACATAAATAGAAACTATGTTTCATGGTAAACATTTATGATGGTGGTAATTACACTGTCAACACATGATGAAATAGATCTATTTGTAGTGCCACCAAAATGCTTTGGCATTGCTAAGAATAATTTAGGATGTACTGCCATCTAATGGCTTTGCTACAATCAAGGAAACACAAGAGGAAGCTTGACTCGGATTCAGAAAGAAAAATTAAAAGGTTTTCACTTACAAGATGGAAAAGTGTTTTTAGATTACCCTGTTGAAAAGAACATGTGCAAGCTTAGCTCCTTTTTTTGACTGTTTGAAGCACAGCAGTCTCCAATCACCAGCCTGGTCTGCTATGGGAGTCCCTAAGTAAGTACAGGGACACATTTGTATTTTACTGACATGTAACTCGAATTATTATTGAGCCTGTGTCATTAAACTTAATGCAGCTTCTTAAAAGAAAAGTTCAAGACTTTTGAATTCCCATTTTAGAGGGGTCTTCCTCTGGTTGTGGCTTGACCTCTTTTAGTGGAAAAGACATTAAACAAGTGCAACCTGTGGCACTCTGAAAAGGAGGAGTTTGTCAGGACTGTCTCTCACCCCCTCTGCTGCAAAACCCCTGCAAAATCAGCCATTCTAATGCATTTTGCCTCGATTTCTTCTAAGCATGGTGACAATACCGGATCCCATCAAGGCTTTGAATATTTCTACTGGGCAAGCAGGTTTCTTTTTGCTGCCAAACTGGCCACTTCGGAGCCTGAGCCTCGATGGCCACACGCTGCTGGCCAGTCAGCAAAACAGCTGGTGAGGGGGGGAGCCCACTGGGACCGTGCATGGGAAATCCCTGGGAGAGGGGACCACACACTTCCACCTGGCTTTGTGCAAGAGTGAGACTGCCGCTTCTGCAGTCGAACAGGAAAAGATGGTGAATGATTGACAGTGTGGAAGTGTCTTCCCTTGCCTCTGCAGCCCCAGCTCTGACACTGTTCCTGCACTATCCACCGCCCTGTGGAGCCCCCCTAAACAGACACCCGCACCCTCTTTCTCGCATTGGACCTGTATTTGGCTTCACCCAGCCTCCTGCCTGGCCCTGTGTGCCTGACCCAAACCACGCTCTAGATGTTGCTCTGCTGGTGCTGCACCATCCCAGGAGCATCCAAGGGACACAGAGACCCTTGTGGATGTGGCTGACTGTGCACAAGGGGAGATCTTGGGGTAGAAGCAGCCCTGTGTTTGAAGTGGTGCTCCAGAGCATCTTTTCTCCAATTCTGCACCACCCAGGGATCATTTAAATTAAATTAAAATTTAATCTAAACTGATCATAATTTATTAAACCACCCCTTGGAGCAGCACCTAACAGCTCTGCATGGTACTAAGTGCATTGCATGGTGCAACTGTCCAAGCAGTGTTGCAAACAGTTTTTTCATCCCATTGCATTCCCTTCAATGACTCCACGAGGAGCGGGGAATGTTAACTTCTCCTTCCTGCTGCATTTTGTTAGTGGCAGTCTTATGTACATGTCTGATATTCAGCACGCATAAATTGAAGATGCTCTTAAAAAACAGTGTGTACCTCATCTACTACGGTTCACATCTCAAGCATAACTGAAGGGAGGGTGGGGGTGGGCAGGGTATGACTGAATAAAAATGCAGTAGTTACAGAAATAGCCATGTTTGAAATGGCCCAACTGGGTAAAAGTTTTAGCTATGAGATTAAATTTCTTAATTCCCTTAAGATTTGAAGAGTTAAATTTGCATTCAAATTCTCTGACATACACAGTTAACACATTAAGATCTTTTTATAAAAACAAACCCCACATTTTGCTTAAGTTACCCATGCATAATCACATGAGTGATTGACTCGAATTAAATAACTAAAACTCTCATAAATGGGTGAAGATCATCCTGTTGGTGTCCAGTACAGTGCATCCCTAGTTAATGCTATATAGCTCTCTGATCAGTGCTATGGACTAGTTACTCTGGGGAAATGAAATCTCGTGCAGCCTTTAAAGAAGTAACTGCTGGCAGTAGAAAACTCACTTTGGAAATATGCGCACGGAGGTTATATGCAGTAAAGAAAACTGTTCTCTGCACTGAGTGTAGGGAAGGCACATACAAAAGGGTTAGGCTTCAAAAGGGAAGTTTTTCTTCTCTGTGGTAAGAGGACCAGTGAGCAAGAAGCGCTGACTGGAGTTTGTCAGTGTGTGCAAAGTTTCCAGTAAAGAGTGAGCTGTGACTATTCAGGCGTAACCTCTTCTTACCAGCCTGCTTGCCTGAACCTTAGGACAAGAAGCTTCTGGCACATTGCACGTACATTTTTCTTCCCAGCTTCTTCAAGCTTGCAGCTGGGTAATCCTGGTCGAGGATCACCCCTGGTCCTAATTGATTTGCACCCAAGGTCACTTTGGCTTAGGACCTGCATACCCAGTGGTCACAGTGTTGTTCTAAGAGTGATTTATCCTTCTACGCCCAAATGAGCTCTCTATCCCAGTGTCAGATGGTGTGCGCACAACTGGGAAATTCAATTTTTCAACTCGGACACCGAAATTCCACGAGGGACAAAGTTCTGTTAAATCTCATGTAACTTTGATCATTTCAAATGAAATGTCAGTTGCCAACAGGAGGTCAAAGGAAGTCATTTAAACTGATTGTTTGTAAAGGAAGCTATCAGTTAGGGTTTAATGCGCTTGGCCCAGGCTGAACTTTAAAACAGGATCTTAAATCGCTTTTTATGTCGGTCTTTCTCTGAGCTGACTCCAGCAAGTATAGTGCTGCTGTTCAAACTTAGCAACTGTTTTAGTAATCATTTTTTTTAAAGTCTACCCAAAAAGGCTTGTACAGTGTAACAGCAGTTATACTGCTGAGGTGGTAAGCTAGTTCAGGAGGAAGAGCAATATTTTGTGCAAGGGGATTTTTCCAGTATGGCAGAAACAGGGAAAGGTGGGAGAAGTGGCTTTTCTGTTTCTATTGCCAAGATAAGGCAGCAGGAATTATTCTGGAAGTCTTCATCTCAGACAAAAAATGTGGTGTCAGCTAGTAAAACCTGACCTTTTCACAGCTTAGCAGTTCATTTGTAGCTAGCTTTAGCATTCATTGATTTGAACACAGTCCTAATTAAATGCAATAGGGTTAGCAACTTCACGTTTTCCTGCCTGTAAATGCTGTTGCTCCCTTGGCGTATTTTGCCTTGCTTTTCCTGCCCAACTGTGACTTTCCTGGGGCAATGGAAAAAACATCCCCTGCAATCAGGCTTAGTGCTCCCATTTACTTAAAGCCACTCTCTCACTCAACAGACCATGTAGGATGGTCACTGCAGACAGCAGGCCTTTCTGAAGAAAGGGAACAGTAAAAATGCACAGGGAAATCTCCAATCAGCAAAACTCATCAAAAATGTCTGCTTACAACCGAGAACATTCAGTTGTCAACAGCCTCTCCTGGACCGATGCGCAGCTGCTGGCTCTTACCACATCCTGTGTGCGTGCTTCCCGCCCACAGCCGTGCAGAGACCTCAGCAGCGAGACGGGCGCTTGCTAAGTCTCACAATACTGATGTACTGCACTGATGAACTAATTTTGTGGGACTTCTTCACTAAGTTGGTGTCCCAAGCATAGACCTCAGCAGTTCCTGGCGTGAAGAGCACTTTTCCCCAGGCAGCTGGGCTAAAGCTAAGCTCACATGGGTTTAATTTCTGTGTCCCTTTTAGAGAGAAATTTGTTCCCGCAGCCCATCTGTTTGCTCACCTTATCATGACCATGTTCTCCACATTATCTGAGCTACCCATGCACTGTGGCTTGTGCCTGGAGTTCCTGTAACAGGGTCTTCATCTCTCCTTCCTCTCTCCCCCCTTTCCATTGCATTTACCTACGGCAGTACTGTTTGAGTGCTGTGCGAGTCCACACGTGATGAAATTAAGCCAGTGGCTTTTTCTCAGCTGTTTGTTTCTGGCAGCCGCTCCTTCAGAGTGGTGCGCTAATGAGGCAGGTCGCTAAAAATGAATGAGTGCAAGGAAAAGATGAGAAGACCTTCTGCAGAACCTGGAATGCCTCTGGGTGGGGAAGACCTTGGAATTTTGTCATTGGAGCCTTTCTGAAGCAGAACCAGCTACATCTCACAGCCAGAAAGCAAGCCAGGTCAGAAAGTTGGCATGGCTTTTGGTTCAGTTTTCATCTTTATCTGAAGCTGAGGGGCTGTGAATGGTGTCGAAAGCAGAGCTCCCCTTCCCACCACTGCAGCTTGGGGATTGCACTGGTTTTTGGTGATAGGTCAGGGAGTGAAAAGGGCTTAGGTGGAAAGCTGGGCTGCTGGGATGCACTGGTTTGGACTGCATTGTAGGGGGAAGATCATTCCCATTTCTGCTTCCCAGCCACAGGCAACCACTTTGAAGCAGAGGAGGAGACGTTGTGGAGGAGATGTTTGCCCATATGGTGGTTTCTTTGCCATGGGCCTGCAGAGCAGCATTCCTTACTGGCCTGAGCAGATGCCCACTTCCCTTGGGGCTCCCCCTACCTGTGAGGGCAGACACCATCAGTACCTTATTGTCAACCCCCAGCCCATGACTGAGGGGGAAAGGCAGTGATGACATTGCCATAGAGATTTTCATACCTGGAGTCCCACAGGAGTGGGCAGGGTGATAGGAGGATGTGCCTAAAGAAATCACATTTGTTTAACTTCGACATTTTCGTAGAGTTGTGGAGGGGAAAAAAAAAGGTCATCAGTCTTAATTTATTGCTTTTTTCTGTGTTTCCAGTTGTGTTTTTTTTCTGGGGTGAGAGAAAAGATTTTGAAGACATATCCATTTCCCTCTATGTATGTGCCTTGCTGTCCTTGCAGATGCTAGAATACAATAAGCATTTTTCCACTGCCATTGTGCCCAGTTGAGTCTATGTGTTTCATCCTCACACAGAAATTTTGTCATGCATGGGTTTGTTGCATCTCCATTTCTCTACTCTGCTCCAGCTGCGGTGTCTGTAGCTCAGTCAGATATGCACATCCTAGGCATTTGCATGAATCCAAGTTTTTTGAACAATAAAGTTTTGGGTTAAGTGTTCGTGTAATTTCACAGAATCACAGAATCACTTAGGTTGGAAGAGACCTTTAAGATCATTGAGTCCAACCATAAACCTAACACTGCCAAAACCACCCCTAAACCATGTCCCTCAGCACCACGTCTACCTGGCTTTTAAATACCTCCGGGGACGGTGATTCCACCACCTCCCTGGGCAGCCTGTTCCAATGCTGGACAACCCTTTCCATGAAGAACTTTTTCCTAATATCCAATCTAAATCTCTCCTGGCGTAACTTGAGGCCGTTTCCTCTTGTTCTATCGCTTGTTACTTGGGAGAAGAGATTGACCCCCACCTCGCTACAACCTCCTTTCAGGTAGTTGTAGAGAGTGATAAGGTCTCCCCTCAACCTTCTCTTCTCCAGGCTAAACAATCCCAACTCTCTCAGCCGCTCCTCATAAGATTTGTTCTCCAGACCCCTCACCAGCTCCGTTGCCCTTCTCTGGACACGCTCCAGCACCTCAATGTCCCTCCGATACTGCGGTGCCCAAAACTGAACACAGTACTCGAGGTGCGGCCTCACCAGTGCCGAGTACAGGGGCACAATCACCTCCCTGCTCCTGCTGGTCACGCCATTCCTGATAGAGGCCAAGATGCCATTGGCCTTCTTGGCCACCTGGGCACACTGCTGGCTCATCTTCAGCTGACTGTCCACCAGGACCCCCAGGTCCTTTTCTGCCAGGCAGCTTTCCAGACACTCCTCCCCAAGCCTGTAGCACTGCAGGGGGTAATTTGCTCACAAATTAATGCTGGAACACTCTGATGCAGTGTCAGCCTGATTGTGTTCTTGTAAAGCAGTCCTCCCACAAGAGTGGGTTGTTATATATACTTCATATTATCATATAGTACAACCTATAGCTTGGAAATTCTTCTTTTTTGTCTTACCCCCTCCACTCAGCCGTCTTGGCTCGCCTATGACCAGCTGAGGTTTTAGGCTCTCACTGCTGTGGTACCCACAGCCACAGGAGCAAGTCGCTTCCCAAAGCCTCCAGCAGGCAGCTGACACTACTGAAAATTATCATCTCGCACTTTTCCTTTCCCCTGCTCACTTGTGGCTTAGTTCAAAGTCTTGATTTCTGAGAGCAACAAAATCCTGTAGTGTCTTTCTTGCATGAGTAAAATCGCTGCTGGACATGCTTCTGGCTCTTTTTGCCCTATTTTGACCTTATTCAGTCTTAATGCTTTTCTTTTAACATAGAAATGACAAAGGAGAAAAGTGATATTGAACCAGGCCTAGTTTATTCATACTTACAAATTATTGCTATCTTGCTGCACTAATGAAGGCTATGTTGTATGAGGTATGGTATATTTCTGAGACATACACACAAGCAACTACCTTTTGGTCTAAAGGTCAGCCCAAACCCACCACTAAGTGCTGGCATGCAATCTGTGTGAGTGGACATGAATGCTTTTGGGCTCTGACTGGGACATCCCCCAGGTAGTGCAGGCCTGGCCTTCAAAACTGCGTTGCTCAAATGGTGTTAGAGGAAATTCTGTCTCTTTGCTCTGCAGTGCTGAGGCTTTCTGGTTTGGTCTGTGTTTTGCTGTTTGCCTTTGCGTGAGGTTGCTCACTCAGACTGACAACCTGGCTTTGTTGTCCACACATGCCTATCTATCTCCAAGCAGTTGTGGTGGGACTTCATCAGTGTGGCTCTTGTGTTACGCAGATTCAGTTTTCATTTACCCCAATGGCTGCAGATAATTTGGACAATTGACCAGGAAAAGGAGAGGAATATGTATGTACCAGCCACAAACAGGGTAAGTATAGCTGAAGGCATGAAGGTCTGTGGCTCTTTTAGCATAGTCCTCTCGTGGGAATTAAAAAACAGTGGAAAAAAATCTTCCCAGTTGTGGGCTTTCGTTAGAATAACAGGCAGCTGTAGCTGTTCCCAACATGCTCTTTTGGCCGTTTAAAATAACTCACAGGTTTGACAGTCTGTGACATACATTTAGTTAAAAGTCAACTTGATTCTCCTTCGGTAGAAGTCTGAGCAGGAGCTTTGCCATTGATTTCCATAATGATAGAAACCAGCCCGGGCATTCGTCACCCTGTTAGCAACATAACTCCCATGGCACTTGTGCTGTAAACATTCAAGAAATCTCACTATTACAAACAAACATGGCCCAAAGTGGGGCCACAAGATCCAAGCACTGGTGCTGTGAAGACCACAGCTTGCCAGCTACTCATGTAACTGCCTATAGAGCAGAAAGGGACACATTCCTCATGAAAACTGGATTGGGACAACACGGGACATACAGAGCAGTGATTATAGTTGGCCCAGGAGGATAGATAGTAATATATGTAGAGATATATGTATATAAAATTCCTCACCAGAGTGCATGTTTTGGAAGTAAAAGGATTTCACGTCAGGAAAGGCACGCTTGCCACTCTATATTTCAGTTGTGAAGTGCTAACCCGAGCTTTGGCAGCATCTGGATGTTAGATACACCATGGGCTTTGTCAGCACAAGCTAGGGTTGCACGACACATGCTGAAAATCCAAATTGTTTTACCAAGATTGATAAAGACTTCAGTAAATCAGGAGCAACCGAAGAATAAACACGTATGGAGTAGTTTACCAGTTTGTTGCACTGTTAATGATTACCCACCCTTCATTACGGAGCAGCAGGCGTAGCATAGCTGACTTATCTAACCATTAGCTAACAAATGCATTCAATTCTGTTCAGAGTGAATTGCCAATGGGAGAAGGTGCTATTATAGTTACACGTTAATCATGTCCACTGCGGAGTGGCTCATGCCATCAGTCTCCACAGCGGGAGCCCTGCCCGTGTCAGGGGTACTGGGCAATCGTCACCCCAGCTCCAAGCCAGCGCTGCTGTGGGCGAGGAGGCACTGATGCCAACCCAAGCAGGGAGGTGGGAAGCCTGAGGCGGAGGGGTGGATGGAAAGGCAGAGAGGAAAAGGCTTGGAGGAGAAGGCAACAAGCTTGGGAGCGAATGGCTTAGAGGTCAGGGTCATCTTGTACAAACCACACGTCTAAGAGAAACTGGGAGACTTCAGTGGCTGACAAGAGGTGTTGGATGGACGCTCCTCAAACAATTCTTCTCCTCTGCAGGAGGCAGCTGGCTGGCCATGGGATTGACTTCAGCCCATGGACGCACTGTCTAAAATGAGGGCAGGTACTGAATAAACAGAGGAGCCCTTCTGAGCTGCTCCTTGGCTGCTCTGCAGTGCTGCCCTGAGCCTGGAAGAGGATCCCCTGGAGGGTTCTATCACCAAAACAGGCAGAGGATGCCAGGACGGTGAGGCCACGCTGAAGCATCGCTCAGCCGGTTCCTGTGCTGTGCCTGCTCGCACCACGTCTGACAGCCTGCTTGCTTGTACCGGCTGCTTGGCTTGGAAATGCCTTGTCCCAAGTGTAATATTTCATACACATGCTTGTAATTCATCGAAACCACCTTTGGTCTTGTGGCAACTAGCCACCTAGATGTACTTAATCCAAAAATAAGTGTTGTAGATTATAAATAGCTCCTGCACACACTACGAACATATTCCAAGGAAATACTTGGACGCACTGCCTGAAGGAAGAGTCAGCAAGGAAAGGCAGCTTGGTTCAGCTAAGTGCCAAGCTATGTACTGCTAATTTCCCTTGTTGTTTGGTAGGAATGAGTTGCTGTCAGGATTGTTCCCTTGTTTGCTCTTTTTTCGTGAAAATGATTTTCTAGGCAGAAAAATAGTTCACCTAACTTTGGCAAGTAATAGGTGCAGATTCATAATACAATGACCTAATCTTCTCGAGTATTGAAATCACTCTCACCTGTCTGAGAAATCAAAGTAAATACCGTTCAACAGATACTTGTCTTCTCTACATGATTTTTTGAGGGGTTTTTGGGTTGTGGGGTTTGTTTTGGTTTGGTTTGGTTTTTTTTCTCTGAAGCATAGATCTGGAAAATCTATTACTTGGTACATAGCAAAAAAAGAGAAATACAGTTTGCTGGCTGCAAAGGACTGTTTGGAATTACAAGAACAAAGTAACTTAATTCTCCAGTGTTTTGGTCCTTCCAGAGCACTGCTGGAGATGCTGAAAACTGTTAAGCACTTTAATAAAGCTAATTGAGTTCTTATTTTGTCTCTCGCAAGTACTTGGATCACAGTGTCCTGAAGTCTTGAAGACCTCATTCTGTATTGCCTTGAAGACACCTGGGAGGTGTAGCTCATTAATCACCAGGCACGGTCAGTCCCCTGTGGGGTCTGGTAGCAGGGTGCATGAAGGGACTGAAGCCCAGATCCCGGAAGGTCTTGGCACGTCTAATGCTTGCTGTCTTTCCCGGCAATGCGGAGCCTCTGTGGCTTTGGGGCTCTGCAGCCAAATGGCTCACCCACCAGCTGGGAGGATGCGGACACCCGAACCCTGATCTCTCCGTTCCTGGTGCCGTACGGAGACCAGCACCCCCTGCGTTCAGTGTTGCTGCTGAGCCCCCCCGCTGAGCTATTTGTCTCCATCTCATAGTGGTCATCCAAGCTGCGAGCATCACCACTGGAAACTCGTAGTGATCAGTGGAGGCGTCATTGATAACAACAGGGCTGCTCAGCACCGACTATGTGTCTGGAGAGCTGCACGGGGGAAGAAGGATGTCTGATTTCAGCCTGCTTTCGCAGTTGTCTCCAGTGCAAATGCCTGCAGACGGTATCGAAGCCAGACTCCGGAGCAGAGGAAAGCCCCTCATAGCTGCTGCTAGCCTCCTGCAGGCTCCTGTCGTGTCCCGCTGGCTCCCTGGGCAGCCAAGTTCAGGCAGGAGAACATGAGTTTTCAGTTCCCTGTGTTTTGAGCTAGTACAGACACTGATCCGAGTTGCTATCGCATCTTTGGATAGCTATGTAGATATGTGGATGTGGAGTGGGAGCAGAACTGTGGGGTTTGTCTCCAGAAATGCCCTTTTCCTCCTATAAGGTTGTGCAATAGGTACAGGTGACAAGAGGAGCAGAAGCCAGTTGGCAAAAGGCAGTGTTGGTGCTTGGGTGAGTGTACAAGGATTAGTGTGATGAATTTTAAAAGATCATCTAGCGAGATGGAAGGCACACAGGAGATCAAGCCCTGACCTGCAAAGGGGTAAATGTGAAAAGCAATGTGTCTTAGATTCAATAGTATAAAGCACCCATAATTTCTTGCTGAGGCCAATCAGCCTTTTACTGATAGACAAGGATTAGAACACTATTAGCCTGAAGTCAAACCAGATGTAAATTGCTTGTTTTGGAGAGAAAGGTCCTTCTCAAGGCAAAATTCTGTATTTATCCTGACAATTAACACTTCAGTAAATGGACATCTGAATGTGGACTTTCCCCTTTTCTGGCAGGAAAATTATCCTTCCCAACGTGCTCTGTTTGCTTCCCACCTATGCTTGACAAACTTTGAAGTCTCCCACATCTATCATTGATCACTGGAAGTTGGTGCTTTGAAAGCTCAAAAGAACAGATTTTTTAATTTTCCTGTCACTGATTTTCCTCCCTACAAATGTCACATGCCATTGCCTTAAACTTCTTCATCTTTGACCATCCGCCATAGGGATCAGGCCAGAAGCAGAACTGTTGCTCTTGAAATAGGTACTAAAAGATTCAAGCAATTTCTTATGTTTTTCATACAGACATCAGCAGAATTACACAGTGTTCACTGCTGAACGTGGAGGGTGCCTGGAGATTCATATTCCTGCAATGAATCTGCCAGAGCCTATTTCTGAGCAATTTATCGTTGATTTGTCAAGAGTGGCCAGTCCTCATTGAAAACAGTCTTTTATCTCTGACACAACCAGCATGGCTTTAATGGGAAGGGACTTTTTAACCGAGAGAGTTTAAAAACACTTGCCTTTTGACCCCTTTCTTTGAGATGTGATTGAATGTGTGGAGTGTTTTTGCAAGGAGTGCAGAATAAATAAGCAGCGAATGAGCTGTCACAAGCTGTGGAGTGAAGGTCGTATTCTTCTTTTTTTCACGTGTGTTTTGCCAGATTAACTTCAATGAAATGGGTGACTGGTCTGAATCGAGCCCATTTCTGTGATGAGTTACATGTGTTGCACCAAAGGGCAGAGTGACACTCCCGTAAAAGCTGCCTCATTTAGAAGGAAATCGGAGGGGAAAAAAAATGTATCAGTACTAATAAGGTGACAAAAACAGCGTGCAGGAGATGAAAAGCGTGAAACATACTGTTATTCCCATGGCAGGGAAATCTGCACTGTCAGTGCAAAGGTGTTGCTTCTACTCTCACGCCAGGCTGATTTTTCAGTTTGAATAACTTGCCTCAGTCTGTGAGTGGAGGGGTTTTATGTTTGGGTGAACTCCATTAGCCCGCTTATAAATTACACGCCAGTTAAAACATTCCTTCGTCGGTCGGATTTATAGGCAAGGTGGGGGTGTGCGTGCGTGCGTGTGTGTGTGTGTCCCAGCTTTTCCAAGGAGGGCAGGTGCAGTTAGCACGGCAGGAGAGGCAGACTTCAAAGTCTGTGGCATACCCATACACCTCTCAAACCTCTCTGCACCCAGCCTGGCCCATAACTGTGCGAACAAGGACTCCATAACTATACGAGCACGGACTTTGCGCGCTCCCGAGAGGGCTTGAAAACTTTGTGACTTCCACCATCCAGCCGCGTCCGTGTTAATGCATCTGTCACCGGGGAGTGCCCGTGGCTCTGCGGGCGCCCGAGCCAAAGAAAACACAGCTGGGGGGAGATGCCACAGCAGGGGCACGTGCGCGGAGCCTCCAGGCTGCATTTGCTTTGGCGTGGGCTCCAAGGATTGCCGTAAGCGGAGCAGCGTGAGGGCTGCCTGCCCTCCCCCTGGGTCACCGACCCTCCTCAGCATCCCTGCGTGGCTTGGGATACGGGCAGCGCTTCCAAGCGACGCTGAGGCGAGCCCTGGAAAAGCGGCTTTTCCCACAGGTGTAACCACAGCTACCTGGGCTGCCTGGGGCTGTGTCGAGCCGTAGCTGCAAACCAGCTGCGGGGTGAGTTAATTCTGCCTGCCCTGCAGGTGGGATCGCAGGCGGCGGGAGGCTCCCTGCGTGGGGACCGGACGGTGACAGATAGATATCTGAGCTCACTGAGACTTGCTGTGGACGGGTCCGTAATGGTGAAATTCTGGTTTAGCAGCCCTGGAAGAACACAATGGAATTAGCTCTGCAGTGCGCAGCACTCCTTGAAGAAATATGCATCAGGAACAAGGAGGAAACTACAGTTATGCATCCTATTGTGTGAAATAGCAATTTATATACATAACAGGTATATTTTGCACTTTTTTAGGTGTATATTTTATAGCTTGATATTGTCATCAGTGTCAAATTTTGCGCCTAAAATAAATACCTTAGACTTTACACAAGCAAACCTGACCAAAGGTGGGAAAGAAGAGATTAGGTCACACTGTGAACGGTGTGCTGAGGTTCAGAGATTAGAACCCACATGTTTAGAGGTATTTAGACTGCGGAAGACCCGGGCCTACATCATTTACCCAAGGTCATGCAAGCAGTTCGAGGCCGAGGAAGTAATTGAAAGCATTTTCTCCCCTGTTTTGCTTGCTTGTATGCATGGGAATTACATGTGTGCCTGTGTGTGATCATGTTGAAAACCACATTTTTTGATGGTTGCATCATCCATTCTCTTCTGATGTCTTCTACATATGTGGTTTCATGCCCTACTCACTGAAACATCTTTCCTAGCATTTTTAAACCATTGACTGAAACTGATACATCTTTGTTCTTCTGTGAGCCATATTCCATATTCCAAAATAAAGGCTTGTTGATTAACCATATGTAATTAAACAAAAAACCGAAACACCCTTTAGTTGCAAATTTTCAGTTAACATAGATCTTTCACTAAGGTCTCCTCTTGCTCAAGCCTTTATGTCTAGTCTCTGCACTTTCCAGCATGTAGTTTTCAAAGAGAACCCCCCCACCTCACTGGGGATCCCTTGTGATCCAAAATGGGGATGGGGGGGCCGTTAGCGTCTGGCCATTTAAGAGCTGCTTTGGTGGCATGCACACGCAACTATTTTGAGCGTTGCACTTCCTTTGCCAGCAAATTGCATGCTAAAACAGGGCTCCTTTTTTAATCACAGGACCACCTGATTTGTTTGGGGAAAAAAAGGAATACTTCCTGGGGCCATCTTCCTCTGTGCTGCCTTCATGATGTACATTTGCCAACAAAAGAACGAGTGCTCAAATTTTACTTCTACGTGTGTCATCAGATCTAGTTTCCCACCTGTTCTGTTTCTTGTATGCACATGTGGCAACTGTGCAGGTATTTATGCGTGTCTGTGGTTAAAAATGTGTTTCTCGATCAGTGACCTTCCCAAGTCTTCTTCACCAACCAGGGCTTCTATAGCACAGCACGGCCATGGGGTGATCATCTCAGGACCACTTGCTACTTTAGGTGGAAACCTTGGTAAACCTCAGAAGCACAGGGATTTTGTTCTATTACAAAGACTGGGTAGAAGGGATCTGTTTATCTTGCTGTCCATGCATGTAGAGTGGTGGCCCAAGCCTTGTCAAAGGAGCCTGGACTGACAAGAAGCACATACGCACCTCGGAGACCGATGGTGTTTGATAGCTGGGATGCCATGGAAGATTTCACATTCTTCAGCTCTAATCTCTTATAACAAAATGGAATTCAAACCTAACCCTTGAGAAAATGAGTCAGCTCTGGTTAGTGTCATGCCATGTCCCATGTACCGGTCAGGATTTACTTTTGGTGGATTAGAGCTATCATTTACCTATTTTCTGCTTGGTCAGCAGTGCTATTATTTTAGCTGATATTTTCCAAAGGTGTTTATTTTTGCTACTAATCTAAGATGAGCCCTGTAATTATCTGTGAAATGGAGGAAGCACTTTGGGGCAATTCCTTTCTGTAGCTGTGATGCTCTCTGGGGGCAATGCCTGATGGTCACCATTGCATGTTTTCCAAGGTGCCTTTTTCCATGGCTATTTTAAAACCACTTGCATCACATTTCAACTTCCTTTGTCCTGTATTAAAGTGTTTTACTAAAAATGCCTCTGACAGAAAGCAGAGACTTTTTGTCTCCTAGATGGACTAAGTGCCATAATAGCATTTGTGATGAGAAGTGTCTTCCCTCTGTCTCAGTACTTTTATTTAATACATGTTTTGTGGTGTATTTCATACTTTGGGCTCCAGAGGTAAGATAACACCTTGTACCTGCCAGAAAAAATAAATATAATATTTTCCCTTTCAGTTTCTCATCTTTTCAAGACACGACACAGGATGACCAAAGCAGAGGCAAGAGGCATAACTGCCTTCCCCCAGTGTTTTAGCCCTTCTCCTCACTGTTTGCCAGCCAAACATAACTGTGTGCTGCTGCGACCACACCACTGTCTTCTCAGCATCCCTTCCTACCTCTTTCCTGCTCTGACACATGCTCTCCTGACTGCTCTACTGTCTTCTTTCAGGTTGTAATACCTGTTTAGATCTGGGCAGACCTCAGTCCCTGCTGCAAGGTTCCCTGACATTTCTCCAGCTCCTTTCTCTTCCCTGCTTCTCCCTATTTCTTTCTTTCTGTCCTTTCTCTCACTTCCTTACTGTCCCAGATCTGCTTCCTGTGGACCCATGTGTCATCTCTGACAGCTTTTTCTTTCACTCTTTGCCTTTGCTCTGCCTATTTATTCCTTGCTTCGTAACGCCTTCTAAGGACCAGGCAACTCTGTTAATCACAGAAAAGTTCTCGCCAGATAACTAGATATAATTGTTCATACTTTTTGGATCTGGACAGGTTCAGTCTGGGCATTCACCTGGAAGAGAACCCAGTTCACAAATGACCAACACAAGGCCTTTCAAATCCAAAAATTATCCTAGGCCCAAGATGTTCTTAAAAACTTCTGTTTTCTCCTTGTTTATACCTTCAGTCTTGCTCTGATCTCCCTGAACACATCAATGCCAACAGCTGGAGATCTGGTGGAGTTGCCACCAAGGCACTTGATGCAAACACAATGCTGTAGTGGGATTAAGACTATTTACAATAACTGGTTACTTGCTGTTTAATTGAAGCAGATGGAAAATGAACTGATGAAAATGTTGGTTGTAAATGGATTAAGAAAGATCACAGTGCATACCTCTGAAGGTTCCAGTGAAACATCTTAAAGAAACAAAAACCCCTTCAACTCGCCACCCCCCCTCCCCAACATGATGTTCATAGTATTTTTAAAGGTGAGGGTGGGAAGCAGGGAAAAACAATCTTCTGTGTTCGTGATCGCTATTAAACTGTCAGACCTTTCTGTGCGTTTGTACTGAGCCTCATACAACAGCTCTGATGGAGGTCTATAAGTAGTAGGATAATACAGTAAATGCTCAAGATCTTGTGGTCTTTTCATGAATGCAAATGACCTCAGTGTATTTCTAAACTTCTCTGTAGGCCCTTCTCTTCCTGTTCTGCCGTGTGCAGAGGTTCTGCCTTTCCACTATGGAAACGGGCTTCTGAAAGAGCCTCTTTGAAGGCACTGATCAAAGTTTGCTTCTGAGCTATTCCGGTTGCTAGCAAAATCCAGGAAAGAAACTGGATTTTTTATTATAGATTTAACAACACCATTATGAATGAACTGCAGGAAACAATGCATCTTCCTACATAAACAGTATAAATAAAACTTCTGATAAGCACTTTACTACATTGAATTCCTCGTTCTTTTCTTTGAGAGCACTCCAAAATTTAGTGCGCAGCTTAATCAACTTCATACGTGCTTGAGTTGGGCAAGTCAAAACTAACATGACCCTGCACAAAGGAAAAGCATCCCTTGCACGAGAAATCACATTCTGCTTATTTACTATACGTGAAAACGGTCCCAGATCATTCCTTCCCTGAGGCAACAGGAACGCTTCAGTGTTGCCTTAACCACCGCCACCCTTCAACACTTTCCAGGAAGCAAGCCGTGTTCTCAGGGTGGCCCTGGCCGCATGGTCATTAAAGCTGAGATGAAGCTGATGAAGCAAAATGATGAAACCCTCAGCTTTAATGTATTCAGTGGTAATAGCGTTACCAACTGCGAAGTATGGGCATTGCTGCATGGTGCTGTTTAACCTCTCTTTCCTATATACTGTTGGTCACAGTTAATTTCTTTTGTATCTAAAACTTTCGGGGCCTGCTTTGGCAAAGAGTTAAGGACAGGATTAGCTTCACCTGCAGGTTACCGTGTTTAAATTAACAAGGCTGTTTGCATGAGTTAAATGAAAACACATGTAAGCTGCTATAGTTTTTTTAATTAAAAAGATAGTACAGTGTGTTGATACAGTGCAATGTGGCAGGCATTAAAGAAAAGGCAGAGAGCTGAGTTAAGCAATTGAGGTAGTGAATCAGATCTGCAGCCAACAGCAAAAGTTCTGGAGAAAAACACTTTTGGGGAGCATATTTATGCTGGGCCTCTATAAGGATCCTTTGAAAATCAGAGTCCTGAAGTCATGGCACTTGGGTCCAGATTAGAAATCATACTAAGGATTCCGGCTCTGTGCTTGGGTCTGATTAAATTTCTTTTAAAAACTGAACTTTTTGGAGGGACTATGATCACTTCTGGAATGCGGTAAATTAAATCCTTTGTTATCTATAGACAGACATCACAGGGGTTACAGCAGTGCAAACCTCTCTTTGTTTCAGACCTTGTCACTGGATACTTTCCACTTGGGATGGGAGGGTAAAAAACACGGTGTGGGGACAGGTGTCTCCTGAGCCCTTGGGTCCAAGCACCCAGGTCCTGCTTTTGTTCCTGTTATCTCCAAATCTGGAGTGGCTGTGTGAGACAGATGAGGGCTTAGCCCTGGGAGAAACATTCAGTTTTCTCTGGCTTCAAGACAGAAAGTCCTGTCTTTGCTTATTCATTATTTGTATAAAGGAAAAGAAGTAATTACGGAGAATAAACATCTAAAACATCCTCTCAACAGCAAAAGCAAAACCAAAATCTGCCATGCAGAACTCCCTTGCTTGACTGAGCACAGGAACAGAGAAAATACACAGCAGCAGCACCTAGAGCAGAGAAATACCTGGAAAACTTCTGACAAGCCCCAGAGTTTCCCAAGTGAGAGTCCATCTATCATTAGCCTTCTTCTGGGTCTGGGACAACATACCAAAGGGATTAACAGCTTAATCATAGCTGATTTGTATATGGGGATCTGCATTATTTATTTATTTATTGCACTATTGGGGTCTTCCTGTTACAGACCGGGGAAACTGAGGCACGGAGCAGTGAGGCAATTTATTCAAATGTCATCTGTGGCAGAGCAAAAAGTAGGAGAGGGTGTTGCTTGAATCTTCTTACACACCTTTATCACTTCTGTCCTGGCTTGATAGAGGAGTTCCAGTCTGTTACTTGCATATCCCTGACTTTTCTGGCTGTAAAGATACGTGGGTGTGCACTGTTGCTCACCTGGCCCCGATGCTTCTGGCTGCGAAATGAGGTTATTTATGCTGCAGGTGAAAGTGCTAGCAAGGCTGATTTGCACACCCTCGTTTCCCCGCAACCTTTCATGCCTGTAGGAAGTTACGAGGTGATCAAAGCCAATGCGTGGGCCAAACACTTTGCAAAAGCATTGTTGTTTTGTGGGTTTGCCCCCCCCCTCCCCGGTCCCAGGCAGTTTAACTGTGAATACAGGATACCGTACAGCGGGCCAGACCTGATGCACTCCTTTATCAAAGCCTGTTGCCGTTAATCTCCTTTTTATGAATGGTGGGGAAGTGGCAGCCGTACACCAGGATAAACAACCGTCGCAGCAGAGATGCTTTGAACTGCTCTGTTCCTTTGGGAAAGAGATTGAAGATAAAGCGGAATCTGGAAAGCATCAGTGATGGTGCACCCAGAGCCGCCGGTCACCCCCACGGTTCCCGACTTTTCCATCACTTTCTGCCCCGCTCACCCGGGGGCGGGCACCCCCCGCACCTCTCCCCGTGCAGCCGCGGGGGTGGGTGCGGGGGGGACGACACACGGACCGTGAGGGGGTGGTGGGGGGTGTGGATGGACTTCCCCTCAGCCCCGCCGCNTTTAATAATCCCGCTCCCCCGCCTTTTCAGGGAGGTTTGCTCCGAGAACAAAATCGCCACCACCCGGTACCCCTGCCTGAAGCCCACGGGCGAGCTCACCACCTGCTTCAGGTGAGCGCGGCAGGCGGGGGGCGCGGAGCTGCCCCGGGGG
>VZSF01005585.1:81545-147291 GCA_013398295.1 Chionis minor | reverse complement strand
CCGGGGGTATTTTGGGGAGGGGGGGTGTGTGGGGTGGGAGGCGAGTGCGGGACACACACGCGTGTTGGTGTCAGGTGCGGGGGCAGCAGCGGTGGCGTGTGTTTGCCTCCCCTCCGCTCCCCGCTAACCCGCCCCCCCCGGCATTTCCAGCCCCCCAGGCGCTGGGAAAGGGATAACGCGGTCACATCCCGCTGGCGTTGGGGCATCTTCCCTTGGCCGGTCCCGCCGCAGCCCGAGTGAAAGGTTCCAGCAGCCACGCCGCAAAGGCGTCGCTGGAGACAGTGCGTGTGGGTTTTGGTGGATGTATCCTGGCCGTCGGTCGTGGATGTAGTGAGAGAAGCTTCCTCTGATCTGGATGCCTCGGAGCACGTCGGAGCGATAGCCGCATCAGTTGCAGGGTAATCAGTGAGATCAACTGGATTCACGCCACCCCAAAGACGTTTACATTTAGGTAGATGAATCATACCCTCAGAATGAGTAACTTCTTCAGCTACCAGCTCTGGGGGAGATTTCGGCAGAGACCTCTCACATTAAGTAAGACGAATCCAACCCCGAGTTTTCATTTTTCAGCTGTCTATTTGAGAAACATCATCTGTTTTTCAGAAGAATTTTAAAGCTGTTTTAATGATGACAAATGTCCAGAAGGGTTGACAGTAGATGTGCTTTTGGAGAAAAATACACAAAGTATGAGCACACACGTACCCCTTTTACTGATTAGTCCCATCCTCACAGATGAGACGTTTCATGCGTGAAAGCTGCTTCTTGCGAGAGGTTACTCTGTGGAGGCGGCTCTGCTCTGCCTGCGTGTGGCAGGGAGCCACTTACGTGTATCAAAAATAAGGCACATTGATGCTTGTGAAAAGTGTTGCAGAGATTGTCCATTTCTTCCCAGCGTGTTTTCTGTTTGGCATCAACACCAGAGAGCTGCAGAGGCATGGCGCAGCAGTATTGTGCCTCGCTCAGGGCTGGCTCATGCCCTCTGGCAGCCACAGCCACCTGGGGAGGTGTCACGCCGCTGCCCAGTGCTCAGCACCATTAGCATCCTTACAGTCCCTGGGAAGGGCTGTGCGAGGGTTGGAGACCACCATTCCCCACTTAGCTCCTCTTCTCTCTCCTGTCCCCGTGAAGGTGAGGCAGAGCCTGCTCACGAGCAGCTCTGTAGCACGCTGCACTTTTTGGGGAGAGGCGGTGGCGTCGGTTTTGCAGGGAAGGAGAGTACTTGGTTGAACCTGCAGCGTTTCTCTGGTTTGGGAGCGGAGCGCTGGGGTGACCAAGGTTGTGCTGAGTGGAGAGTTACCGAAGGAAGAAGCCAGAGTAGCAGCGCACACATGACCATCCTGCTAGTTACTGCATGTCCCAAAATCTGTCTCGGCAAAAGTGGGTCTCCTTTGTGTGTAATGGGTGAGGACTTCACAGGCTCCACCAGCTGCTGTGGGCCACCGTGCAAGGAAAGCAGGACTCTGTCTGGCTGCCAAGTCCCACTTGTACTGTCTTCATCCTTGATAAGTATTTCTGACCTTTGGGCTCTGGTTGTGCCGAGCCCTCCCTCCCTCCCTCCCTCCACAGCTCTCCCCCTGCACAGCCCCATCAGAATTCACCATCCCAAACCAGCACAGACTGTGAATGAGCGTTTCCAAATCACTGCATTGCACTCTAGGTTGTTTTGGCTCATGTTTTCAAATCTTTTCAGTATCTATGACTGCTAGGCCTGCCTGGCTTTAAAAAAGAAAAAAAAAATACTAAATTTCTATGCAATCATGTGTTTTCAAGGCCTAACCTTTAGGGTCGGATGAGGAGGGCTCCATCCCCTTACTCTGCGAGCTGTCTTTTGTGATATCTGTAGGCACCAGTGCCGGGCAGCATCTCCGAATCGGAGGCATGTGGCTCAGCAGAGCAGCATCGTGATGGTGAACCTTGGGGGAAGATCAGCATCCCCATTACTCCCGGTAGCAAGGTGTGCTTCCAGCAGGCACGTGGAATTAACTCCAGCAGAACATGTTTTAATTTGAGATCCATTACTATTCTGAGACGACAGGGAACTTGCTAGTGTTGACTAAGCCTGTGATGCCTCAAGGTGGGGTGGGTTTTGTTTCATAGGACATTCGAGTACTTTAGGGTTCAGTCTTCACATCTGGAATGACAGCAAACATTTAAAAATACTTCAGCTGGACAGAAACTCAGCTGTGGCTTTAGGGAACTTTCACTCCAGGTTTCTGAAAAACTTGATTTTGGTCTTCTAATATTTATTCTTACAAAATTCATTTTTTTTATCTTCCTAGACAGTTTTTCCATGGTATTTCATAATGACAATAGTTATGAATAATATTGTAATTTATATACATTTTAGATGTAGTTTAAATGGATAATTAATGTCAGTTGCTATTTATTATTAACATACACACTTAATTTCTTTTCTAGGTCAAAGTACCTTTTATGCAGAAATTAAACAAACTGACACAAAATTTATCTCATGTCATAACACGTCAGGCATAAGGCAACATGTACCACTGCTAATGATCTGCTGTGCAATTAGTTAAATAAAAAAAGAGATAAATTTGAAGGCAGATGTCAAAATTCCTGAGCAAAATTAGTTTTCCAAAGCATAAATTCTTGACGGAAAGCAATTTCATCCTTTTATTCCTCCTGCTGGAATTTTTCATGAAAATCAGCATGTTTGCAGAGCACTTCAATAAAAATAGCATCTTTTCATCACAGAAAATATTTCTTGAAATTTTTTTTTTTTTCACTACATTTACTCATGAATAAAGATGAGCCAAGTGGAGGGCCAAGCCAAAAGTGGGGCCAAGCACTGAGAATATATTGGCATTTTTCCCTGTGGTCATAGCAACCTTGTACATAATTAGATGTATTTTTACTTTTTGAATGTGTGCAGTCTGGCCCTTGGCTTAGTTTGATTTGTATTTTTTTAGATGTTCTCTGTATTTATTTTCATAAGAGTACAGAGGAACAGATGCAAAAAGCAGTGGGAGCTTGTACGATATCTTTTCAGCGCAAATTTCGTGTAAACTCTTGTATGTAAGCACACAAAGTACCTGGTACTAATGGCCCCATCATGTAGGTACAGAGAGTAAGTTCTGCAGATTTGTTGATAACGCCATAGTCCAGCAAGACTCTGAATTCCTACTGTATGCAAAATTCATCAAATGTGGTGAAATTTGGGCAGCATGAACATATGAGGCCCCAGTCACATGTTGCTGTCTTCTCCAGCTATTTGAATGTTATGCTAACCTGTTTCATTCTTGGGTAGACTTTTAAACAATTTGTTGGCATGTTGAACTACATGAGCGCGTTGCTGCAGTTTTCTTCAGTGCTTCCAGGTGTTACCACTTGCATGTGGCAATCCAGTTTGCAGATTTTAGCCGCAGTCCTTTTCCTGACAGCCCTTCGTTCATTTTTCATTTTAAACGGTGCTGCCGCACGTTGTTTCTGTGGTCCAGGAGGAGAAGTGGCATCTGGAACAGGCATCCCCTTGCTTTATCCTGAGCGTGTAGCTGTGTCCCCGTAAGGGGATGGTCGTGGTTATGTCACTTCCACGTTTGGGAAGAGGCTCAGCATCTAATCTGGTACAATATATTAATTGGAGTTGCTCCCTTTTTAAAACACAGCAACATGTGATCATTTAAATAACTGTTCTGTGTTGGGAGAGCTGAATATTATATTCAGTTAGAATTCAGAGAGTGTAGTGAAAATGATTTGGAAAGACAATATACACACTTAACAGAAATATTTACCAGTGGGAAACTGCCTGTCACCAGTTGTAGGAAAATTCAAATAGACGAGAAAATGAGAATATTTGTATCCCCTGACTGTGCAAATTTCTTTGTCTACTAGACACTTCAATATCATTGTAAATTGACTTGAAAGAAATAGTTTTGCTCCTTTTCACATTTTTAAAATAAAAATAATGGGCTCAATTAAGGAAACCAGCATGCTTGAATCAGGCAGATGAAAATTTGAACCTGGATCTGCATAGCCTGGAAGAACACTTTAGCCATTGCCTTCATCGGCAAAAGTAAGAGGTTTTTTTCTTCTATTCAGCTGGAACTATTAGTCTAATTCCCTCTCAACTTGCCAATAAAATTGACTAACGTAGTTGACAAAACTGATTTTTTTAAACAAATAAGACACAAACAAATTGTGAGAGAAATGATCCGTCTTTCCATTATCCATCTTTCTCTGACCTCATGGTGAGCACTCTCTATTTCCTGCATTTTTTTTGCTGCAAATGAAGTGTACAAGTTTCTCAAGGAATGTATTGTGCCCTAATTCTGTGTGTGTGGTGATGGAAGCTGCTCCTGCTCCTTCCTTCTGCGGGACCAGCAGGGAGTAGGAGGTTTAGAATAAAAGTGCTTGGCAGAATAGTACTGACGGTAAAATCTCTGTACAGATGAGGCAAATCTTTGCATGTTATATCTGCAAATAAGTGTTATGGGGCTAAAATCTTGGCTTAGAACTTAATCAGTAACTTTTTTGTAGTATTTCGCAAGCAAAAGGTCTTTTTAAATAGGATGAACACGTTGCAGTGTAGGTTGTCAGCTTCTTCATCTGATAATTAGCAGCTACAAGTATTTTACAGAGGCCCTCGCTGCATTTCAGGTTTTAAATTTTGCTGTGAAAGATTGCTCTACACTTCATAACAAAAAGACAATTCAAATGTACTGCAGAAGAGAATGCGTGTATACTTATACCCTACTCAATTCTGATGCTAACCAGAGATCACATCCCTCAAAAAGCTTTTCATTTTACTCTCTTGAATGCTGATATTGCTGGTGGAGCCTACTATTTTTATAGGCTGTATCATTTTGCACATTCTTAAAAGATAAAAGTAATTGCAAGTAAGTTGGATTGTAGCTGCTTCACAAAGAGCAGCACTTTCACGAATATGCCCTTGGGGACCATATGCAATTCCTGGTTCCCGGATACTCCGTGAGCCTGTTGCAGAGCTTTCCAGCAGGCAAGAAATTGGTGTATACAATTCTGAAGCTTTCAGCTGGAGTAAGCAAGGATGTTGTTTTGTCGTCTTATCTTCTGACTTTTCTTTTTAGAGATTTCATTTTTTATTGTAGCTGTTCTGTTTACTCTCTGAAGTTTTGCTGACTGTTTCATTTTTAATAGGATTGAAAGATCTCCAATTGATACAACATAACAGTAAACCAAGGAAATTATCTGATTAGAGCAAAGTACTGCTTAATCTCCAGTTACCTTCCAGGGAAATGCACGCCATGGTGGAATTTTGCTGAAAATCCAAGAGAGGATATGATTTTGAATTTTGTTTTGGTTTTAGAAAACTAAATGTACACAACAGCTGTAATTCCACGCCTCCCAAAAGAGTGTCTCTACATTTCAATAAACTAGCAATCCTTCTGCTTGTAGTTGCGTGGTGAAGTGCCACGAGCTGCTCTGTACATCCCGCCGGGCAGCATCAGCGTCTGAAACTGTGACTGTGGGCGCTGCTGAAGAGCGATGCAGCAATGCTACTTGGTGACCGGACTGAAAATGAGGAGTGTCAGAACTTACTACTTTATTCATCCTATGAAGAAACCTGTGCATATGCACATAGTATTGGGCCTTTTGAGCTCCGTATCAAACCATCATCATGAAAATGACGTGTCCAGCAGCTCTACGGTGCGGCGTACCCATGGAAGGAGTGCTGCTCTCTGTGTCTCGCCAGTTTCTCCAATTCTACTAATTCCTTCAACTAGCATGGTTTTTATAAAGAGATGCAACAAACATAAGCTTTCCCCTAGTTAAAAAGTTTTTGTTGTCTGTTTTATATATCATAGAATCATAGAATGGTTCAGGTTGCAAGGGACCTTAAAGATCGTCTAGTTCCAACCCCCGGCCATGGGCAGGGACACCTCCCACTAGACCAGGTTGCTCAAAGCCCCATCTAACCTGGCCCTGAACACTTCCAGGGATGGGGCATCCACAGCTTCCTTGTGCAACCTGTTCCGGTGCCTCACCACCTTCACAGTGAAGAATTTCTTCCTGAGATCTGATTGGATCTAATCTAATCTAATCTAATCTAATCTAATCTAATCTAATCTAATCTAATCTAATCTAAATCTCCCCTCTTCCAGTTTGAAGCCATTACCCCTTGTACTGTCATTACATGCCCTTGTAAAAAGTCCCTCTCCAGATTTCTCGGAGGCCCCCTTCAGATACTGGAAGGCTGCTCTACAGCCTACCCGGAGCCGTCTCTTCTCCAGGCTGAACACCCCCAACTCTCTCAGCCTGTCCTCACAGCAGAGGGGCTCCAGCCCTCAGAGCATCTTCACGGGCCTCCTCTGGACCGGCTCCAACAAGTCCAAATCTTCCTGGAAACTGTCATCATACGTAGACTTTTGTATATATAAATAAATAAAATTTTGCTTCAGTACACTACTTTTTTATGCTATGATGATGCTACAGACATTTTTCCGGGCTTTACTCAATTATTTTTTTTTCCTCACTATTGCTTTGAAAGTAGCACTTTTAAGTGCTGTGGTTCTGACTGGAGTCTGTCCTTACTCTGATTGGATTTCCTTTGCTGTGACTGCTAAGGAACAGATTGCTCGTGGTTGCTGAGACATATTGTGAATATCTGCCAGTTAGGAGTAACACCAATGCCACATGCGTGTCTGTAGGTTTCCATACCGCATTTGGGCGGCTGTGACTTTCTGGGTCACTTTGCTGTCTCAGGTGCTAAGGATCTTAATTTCAGTGAGGTTAGGGATGCTTGAGATCTCAGCAGATGCGGATGCTACTGTCTGGTGCAAAGCCTCCTGCTGCAAAATGCAGTGCTGCTGTGAGTTTGTTGTGCAGGGTCTCCTCTGTACAGCCAGTTCACTCCAAAATGAACCAATATAACTAATGATCTTTCAGAACATTGCATAATTACGGTGAGTGTTGCACTGAGGTAGGATGTGCTGCAATTAAAAGATGAGGTCTGGCAAATGGTTGTGCACGTAGTCCAGAAGTTTTTGATGTTCACATCAAAGCATTTTGGAGAATTTTAAAACTGGCAAGCCAAGAGCTTTATGATAAGCGCCCTTCTTGGTGGTTTGATCCATAATGAAATCCAGGTGCGTTGCATTATGGTTTTCATCTACAGAATAGGGGGTTAAATATGAACTGACTTTCCGGGGCATGTCGTCTAGCTCAGAGACTCCAGACAAACAAAATAGGAGCCTTAGGGCCTCCCGTGGCTGATACGAAGTATGTAATAAAAACAGGCCGCCAAAGGGAATATGACTTCTGTAATTACCCTAAGTATTGTATATGCTCACTGAGGTCAGGCTACAAACAAAACCACACGCGCATGCACCCTGGGGAGGATGCCTGTCCTCCCAACTAGACATGGAGCTGGGCTACAGGAGCTGAGGCATCTTCCCGTGACAGCCTCTCCCCTTCTTCCCTTCCTCCCTCAGTGTGGAAAACCTCTCTCCCCCTCTGTACAGTGCGGGTCCATACAGGGGCAGGCGGAACACCTGAAATGGAGGAAGGTGGAACGTGAAATATTGAAACTGCTCTTGGAAAAATCGATCAGGCTGGTTAGACGTCCCGGGTGAGATGAGATCGCCCGTATTCTGCTGTGAAAGCCACTGGCCAGTGCAAAGAGCATCCGTGGAACAGGTTTTCGGAGACTTCTGCTGCGCTTGCCTGTTTTTCTGTCATTGCCTGTTTGGGAGAGGACTCACTGCGGGTGTGCAGCAGGGTCACGCAGGGTATGTGTGAGATACCTGCTGTGGACTGGACCGCTGATTTGCAGATGTCCAGAGACACTATTCGTGGAACACGCCACATTTCAGACGGCGCTCACTCTCGTGCAAGGCCAGTCATTTGGGGCACGTGTGATTTTTGGGTTTCATTGAGATTGTGGCGAGTTCTCACAACCTTGCGTTTTAATCTTTCGGGTTTTTGTCTCCAGCGCAGCGCCCTGAGTGTGGAGATGACTTTTCTCTCAATGTGTGAGTCGTTGCTGAGCGTTCACTCTCGGTGCCACTTCAGCTGGAGCTGCTGGGGTTGGCAGAGGGGCTGGCTTGGTGCTAAGTCAGCGGCAGGGGGAAGATCTGCTCTGGAGACCTTTGCTTGTGTGTTACTTATCTCTCCTGCAGACCCATATGTGTTGCTCCAGGGTTCCTCTCTTTAAAATTCCTGCTTACTAGGAGTCTGAGACTTGTGCCTGCCATCCAAACAAGCAGAGCTGACTTTGATTTACAGTAAAAAAAAAAAACCAAAACAAAAAAACCCAACTTTCCCCAAATTATATTCTGATTTTTTTCCCTCTGTTGTCCATTTTCTGTTTGCTCGGTTTCAGTTTTCAAACTAATGGTGGCTTCTTCTGTAAACTAACAGTAGCAAATGTCACTCTACTGCTCTACTTGGCTGTTTCTTCTATGTTTTCCAATTGTAAGCAGAAACAATGGAGAGCTGAAACCATACAGTGCTGACTTGGTTTCTTCTTGGCCTAGATAAAGAAAGCAATTTGTTTGCAGCTTCATGAGGGTAGCTCTATTCAACAGTCAAAGAGAAAAACAATTTCAGTTGCAGACAGTAATCTCAGAGCTTAGTTGTGTTTGGAAAATCCTTCTCACTTAAAGAGTGTTTTCCATCATGTTGTGTTGATTTCATTGTTGGTCCTGGTTCAAAAAATGAAGTATGAGACCGTAAAGCATTTAGCGTACATCCAGCTATTAAAAACATGTACATCTGGGGTTTTTTATTAAACTTAATTTCTAACCACATCCATTTTAATTGATGATCTGTGCTGGAATTTAAATAATTGAAATACCCAGTGATTATATTCACTGTATTGATATTAGCAGCCACTGAGTAGTAAATGCGCGTCAAACAGTTTTTCTCCTTCCTTTTCAAATGGGCTGGGAGCTAAAGTGGTGCATAAACAATGTTTTAAGTGGGAAAGAGAGGCAAAATCAAAGGCATAATCTGAGTTTTTAAATGGATTGTTCTTGGAGAATGAATAGGCTTATTTTAAGTCAAAGGCAAGTTACGCTAGGGAGGGAGTTTGGAGAAATACAGGACAATATTCATTTGCGCTAGCAAATGTATGACAAACAATAGTCTTTCCATGGAGAAATTAGTGGTGCACACCTTCTGATGTAAAACAACTGTGACTGTGTTGGCCTCGTAGTCTCATTACCCTGCCTTGGGGGGCAAGGTTGAGCACCTAACTCTCTGTAAAAAGATGTGTAAGTCCAGGAAGTTAGATGGTACGGTCTGCAAAGTGGATGAAGAAATACATGAAGTCGTTTTGGCATATTTTATGAGTAATGGGTAAATGCTGACAATTTAGAAAATTGTGAAAACACACCAAAAAAAAAGTTTGGTCAGAATTCTTTTTATGAGAGAGAGCAAATAACTTCACTGGCTGTGTTATTTCATTGTAAATAACTTCCTACTTAGTGCTTCAATGTCTCAGTGGAATGTTAGTATCTCTATGATCACATTCAACACATTTAAATATGTTGTAAACCTGACATCTTGCCTATTCAACAAGATGTTATTATCATACTTAATTTTTGTTATAGAGTTTATTATCATAGCTGCACCAAAAAAAGTGGTGTCGTTTCCTAAACATTGGTCTCTGGAATTCTGACAAAACCACTTAGTTTAGAGATTATTGCCTTTGAGAGTTGAAATGAGTTACAATTCAAACAAAAATAGCCAAAGGGAAAACTATTTTAATCTTTATAATAGCATCTGTGGGAAGAGAAAAAATGGGTGAAAATGGGGTTGAGGGTCTTTGGTAGATCTTAGTGGTTGAGAAGCGGAGCGTCAGAGGGAGACTTGAGGGACCAGGGGTCACTAGAGCTACTGTTCAGTAAATGCTTGATCCTGCTGGGAATACGTGCTTTTAACTGCAGCTTCCTAACGCAGGAGCACGGAGCAGTGGCAGACAGGCACGCTGGAAGTCTGGACTGATCTCTGGCCACAGCTTGGAAATCAGTAGCATGATGAACCCAACCGTGGCTGGGCTGTTGGTCTGCATGATGGCCCAGACAGTCGACGAGCAAGCGTTGCCTCAGATGCTGGCTTCTCAATATATTACATGGTATGCCGCTAACATGGAAAATAGTATATTTGCTCAGGCAGATGTAGAAAGGTTGTTTTGATGTATATTTGGATTTAAAAGGCTCGTTAGGTTGTTTCGGTTTGTTTTATTTTTCATGAAGAAAGTGTACGTCTGCTCCACTGGACTTCCTACGCCGTGGGGGCTACAAACGCGTACCCAGAGAGCAGTTGGTGAAACGGCTTTAAATTACAAAATTGAGAGATATGGAGCCTACAGAAGATGGGCTGTTCCTTTCCGTTTTGGAATTTTCATGGAAAAATTCCCATTTCAAGCTTTTCTGATTTTGAAATGAAGAAACACAAAATGGAATGTGACTAAAAAGGGAGAACGTGGGATACATTTTTATTACCCCTTGTCCTGCTTGCCTTCTAGCTTGTCTAATAGCAAAACAGAAGATACTAAAATGTTTGTTCTGAAAGGCCCGCTCTCACCCTTTAGTTACCCATATTTCTTTCTTCCAGACAAAACACAGTAAATTGTGGGTTTTGAGGGAGGGAAAGAGGGGACAGCCTGACAACTCCCGGTTTTCAGACCTTTCTGTCAAGAGTCTGCTTTAGGAGTCCAGGCTTGGTCTGCTCTCTCTGTATACAGTCGATGGGGAGAAAGGGAAAGAGTTACCCTTCAGGCCAAGTTAACATGTCCTGTTTCCTCTTAGTTTTAAAACTTCTTAAAGAGAAATTAAAATTCCATTTTGATATAACCTCATTGAAGAGCTTTACCCACAGAAGTTTTATAAAGACAGACCTGCAGTCCTGGCATCTCCTCTGGGTTTGAAGTAGATTCAGAGTACCTTCAAACCTTCTCCTTGTATCTGATCTTAAATTACGTCCTTTTCCTGCAGAAATTTCTCTGTGTGGCTCAAGAACACTACTTAGTATGCATGACCGTGTTTGCAGGACTGGTCCTTTCTTGATTATTCCTAGAAGCTCACCTGTGTTAAAGCATGGCTCTTTTGGTCCCCTGCATGGGCAATGAAGATGCTGTATGAAAAGGTTTCCAGAGGGTTGCATTTCTATAGCTCTGCTGACTTCCCTGGACGTATACCAAAGTGCATCAATTTGGGAATTCTTCATAATTCTCCTTAGCATTCCAAGAAAAAAAGAACACAAAAAGTTCTTGAAGCAGATTGAATGCATCTTACCAACAAAGCGAGTGTAGTGCTTGATTTTCCAAGCGGAGTTGATTGGCCAGAGTCTTGTTTGTGCTGTTTGTTGTCCTCACACTGACCCATATTTGAGTTGCAGTTTTATTGAGTGTGCCTGGAAGGGTCCTTGACCGTGCCTCTCCAGATTTACATCAATGGGTGCACAGCCATGCTGGGGGGCAATGTTTTTTAACCTTAGGATGGACTTGCCAGGAATTCACTTGTAGTTCTAGATCCTGGGTAAATTTCCATGCTCCTCAAGGAGCTGTACCATGCCAAACTCAGCCCGCAGTTACCCACTGAGGTTTACTGCAGGATGTCAGTATTAGCTACTTCTCCAGCCATAAAATGGAGGAAAAAGCCTAATTTATGCTTCACAGAAAAAAGAATTTGATAGCTTATGCTGAAGATGTAGTGTTCCTGTTATGGGAGAGAAGGTCACTGTAAATCAAATCTTCAAATAACTTGCTGGACTTTGTTTGCTTATGGTGATTTGCTGTCATTCCAGTTCAACAAAATGCTACCGTTTGAGATAAGAAAAAAAAATGCTTCTTTTTTTTAAGTATTTTTTTTTCATATCCACCAAGAGATAAATTAGACTTTTGTGATGTTTTCTTATGTTGCAAAAATATCCAGAGTATTTCCATAGTGGGAGTAAGCTAACGGTACATCACTGGAACATCTCCAGTGAAAATAGCTGTAGCAGAATGAAAAGAGCAGCAGAAAACAAGTAGTCAGGAGCAAGAATGGCTAACATGCACACATATATTTATTTACACATCCTTATTTGCAATATGGACTGCTGGATATTTTTAAGTACCAGAAAAATGAGACTTCAAACATTTTCATTGACCTTACAGCCATTACAGTTATGAGTTGTTCCAATGAAAAGAAAATTGTTCCAGGAAATTTTCCTTAAGGAATTGACAAAGATTTAATGCAGGACAAATATATCTTCAGGACGGAAATAGAGAGGAAACGTTCTGTGTTCAGATTCGTTTTAATTGTATCTTAGGACTGAAGACCCTGGCTTTATTCCATATTGTCCAATTTGATGCTTTGCTCTGTAGGGCTTCTTTTTTGGAAGAAAGAACCAAATATAGCAATTCTTTTATTAAATGCCATCTTGACTGTGCTTCTTGGAAATACAATGGCTGAGAGGATGAAAAATTACAGCAAGCTGTTTATTACTGAAATCCAGTCTCAGATGCAAGAAGATTAACTGTTTCAAAATATTCAATATCCTGCCAGCTACAATGGGATGCATGTGGAAAAAAGCTGTACAGCGGCATCAAAGAACTGGAAAAGTCCTTGTCGTGTTTTGCTCTGGAGGAATATAATTGGTATTTGTGGGAAATGCTTGAGAACATGAATTTCAGAAGGGGTCTTTCCATCCCTGAGTTGCCCTGTTAACTAAATGGGGCTGCTGGGGGGAAGACCTGTACCACGAATCCACACATCAACCCAAGCTGCCTGGTGACAATGGCAGAGGGAAGCAGAGGCTTCCAAAATTTGGGTCTGGAAGTCAACTATCAAATAGGTGTTCTGCAGCTGGATATCAATAACTGAATGAAAAGCTACTTTACGCCTTCTTTTTTCTTTTTTTTTTTTTTTGGTAGGAAAACTGTAGTTCCTGAACCTATTTATACGACATGAAAATTGTATGTTTATGAAGAAGGCTTCTTTGGAGGAGCAGGTTCTTGATAAATACAGGAGCAGATGCCAGCTTCTGTTAGAAATAGTTCTCATTTCAAAGATGGCTAAACTGCAGACTTCAAATAATTTCAAGTTTTTCCTTGTTACTGGAGACAAAATGTGGTTGTTTTTCTTTGATGATACTTTTCCACCTTTTACCTCATAGCAGGAAGACATTCCCCATTCAGAAGGCTCTCTGAAACCTTTCATGATGTCTTTATGAAGTGTAACTGTTAGTCTCGTGGAGAGAATGATATTTTTTTTTTTGGCACCTCTTCTTATTGCAGCATGAGTTTTACAGGTAAATGCAAGGGGTTTTTATTTGGTAGCAGCTGTTAAAATAACACGACACACAGAGCATGGCAGCTTATTTGCCTGATTTACTCAGACTAAATGCACTTTTTAAAAGACTTTGAGAGGCACTGGCATGTACTGCTTTTTGCTTGCATCGTTTATAGTAAGCCTCTATTACTTCTGCTTACAAGATGTTTTTTTTTTTTTTTTATTTCCTTCTTAAAATGTAAATTTTCCACAATGTGCTTTTCTGTTAAATATTCCAAGGTGGTTTATAGTTGGATAGTCATTCCCTTCATAAAGTCAATGTTTAGGTGGAGGCTTAGCCATAGAGCCCTTAATTTTTCCTTTTACAGCATATAGCTGAATTATTTATATATTCAACTGTTGAGGTTAGGAAGGTTCTGGCAATGTCTTAGCTGTCTATAATGGCAAAGTATGAATTCTCTTGGAAGAAATTCAGGTTGAGCTATGACAGCATATGCATATAAAAATGCTAGATAAATTATGGTCTCATCCAAGGCAGCAAGAATACCTCATGTTTGTTTTCTAGTTCCTGTGAACAGAAAAGTTAGCTGGAGTCAAAGCTTGTTCTGCAGCACCAGTGCAAATTGGATGTAGCTCCATTGGCTTTGATTGAGCTTCTGTAGATTTATGCTGCTTTATACAATAGTTCAGTTTTTGTGAAATGTCTCCCAGTTCCCTTCAGGATGAAGTAATTTAATTGTATTTTTCAAGGAATCATCTAACTCAGCAGTTGTTGTGTGTAAGCTTTTTTTCTAGGCTTTTTATCACTTTTCTGTCTCACTGTAGATTTTTAAAGTTATTTTTGACAGTGGGTAATACAGGATTTAAAAAAAAACCCAAAACCCAAAACCAAACCAGCCAACAAATCCCAGCTTGTTTCTTGCATAATTTCTTTGGATAGTCAGCAGTTCTGGGCTGCTTGTAAGTAAATAAATAAAAGAGGTGCAGTTTTTAAGAATGTTGGAAATGGTCAATAGACTACTGTACCGTCAGTAGAAACTGTAAGCAGGCCTTTGCATTTATAGCCCTGTCTTGTCAAGATCAGCATGATGCCCTAAGGCATGGATTGTCAAACTTTTGAATTCTTCATTCCATTGATTTGGGTAGGAGTCAGATGCCTACATATCATCTGAGGACCTGCGCTCAAGTAGAGGGTATATGGCATAAAAGATTAGTAAGGATTGGTCAATTTCTTTATGTGGTAGCACTTTGCAATTTACTGATGTGAAAAAAAGAAAAACCAAACCAAACCAACAACACAGATTACAAATCTCATTTTAGAATATGATCGAGTCTGTGTTCAATATTTTTGAGAAGTCAGCTCAGTTGATGCTATGTATTCCCTCACCCTGAGATCACTCTCCCAGTTCTCCTCTGAATTCTCCTGCATTTGTCAACATCCCTGAACTGCAAAGAGCAGAAAAGATGCTTAATTTTAGGGTCATGTGTAGTGCTTCCAAACGCCAAGGCAGAACATACCCTGTCTTTTCCCTTGTTAATTACCCACAAGTCTCAGCAGTGGTTTTGATTACAGGGCTGGTTTGGTTTTTTTTTCCTTCCTGGATGTGTGACTGTAACTCCTGCGGTTCTGTACAGATAGCTGCAAAGTTGCCTCAAAGTTTTCTTTTCTCTGTGCTTGCAAACATTTTAACTTTGTTAAACAGTGCTGCAAGTAAGCGAAGAGATGGAAAACACTTCAGCCTTATCAGGAGTCTGGGGAGAACATGTAAGCCTGCCAAAGCAGGAATTGGATATGCCCAGAAGGGAGAAGCCCCAGCCAGCGCCAGGGCATGGCAGGATCATGCTGTCCTCATACCATGTTGTGTGACGTGGTGCTGCGGTGTGAGTCAGAGAGGAGATTAAAGGGCTCGGACCTGGTCACAAACGTAAAGATGCACAGATTTTGAACAGAAAATTAATTCTGGATCACTTCCTTTCTGGGGTGCGTGGAGTTGGAAACGTAGAGGTGCAGAGTGAGCATCCTTGAAACGCCCAATCTGCCATGCTGGTGAAGAGGAAAAAGCACATTAACTTGAATAAATAGGGGAAAAACAATGTCTTTCAAAATTCTGGTCTCCTTGCTAGAATTCGGAGAGGCATGGTTTCCCCTGAGGCACCCAGAACTGTCAAGGGGTGTTCTGAAATGCCCCTTGTTCAGTCGTCTGGGAAGAGCCAAGAGGTGTGCATCTCAGGGGAGAAAACTGTGCATTTTCTGTCCGCTTTAGAGATGTCACTCCAGTCAGACTTTCTCCAGTGTTTCCTAGAGGAATATATGCAATCACTGGAATGTTTGTGCTTTTCTAACACTCTTGCTTGGTGGATCATCGCCTCTGGTACTTAGATCTTTGGGAATGAGAGAAAATAAATAGTGGTCAAAACTTGGCAGGAATTGGTCCCCAACAGGGATTACCTAAACCCTTTGCTGTTCTGTGTATCATTTAAAGAGGCAGCTTGTTCTAGGTAAAATAAATTTATCTGGCCCGGTGGGAGTATTGGGGTAATTGTCTCTATCAGGATACAATGCTGGAAGTGAGAGGCTCATCAGCTGGTGAAGGCACAGGTTTTGGGAAAACCAGGAGCTGGAAATGAGAAAGTCAAGCATCGTGCCTCAGTGTATGCAGTGAAGTAGTTTCAGTAGCGGTGAGAAAATTTTAACACTACTGTGCACCCCTTGGTGAGACCTCAGTTAGAACAGCCTCTGCGATGCTGGATGTTAACGTGCAAGGATGAGGAGCCACACCTGGGAGAAGGCTTTCAGAAACAGGGGCAGCCCCTGCGATGGTTTAGAGGTGGAATGAAGCAACATATCCCTCTTGGAAGGGTACAGGCCAGTCCTAGTTTAAAAGTTATATAGCTATTTGAATGATGATGAGTAGTAAGCTTTATGGCATTGGACTTGTTAGGTGTAGTCCATATTGAAGTGGAAATACAGCTTTTACATTTGGAACTGGTTTGCACTGGGAAGTCTGGACGTGGTGACGGGGCCCTTGCAGGCATCTGTATCCAAGCACCTAACTTGGAGAAGTTGTCTCCCCCCTGCGGCATAGCTCAGATGCTTTCACTAGCTTGCAAAACCATGTGCAGGGTAATTTTCTTCCTTATGCATGCCACGTAACCAACAGTCTAGCTGGCTAAACTGAGCCAGTGTATTCCCAGCTCATGGTGGGGAGTGCTGGTGCCACCCCCACCTCTCATAAGCCAGCAGCCCCCAGGCTGTGGTCGTGCTTACTCCAGCCTGGAGGTGTTTGGGGTCAGTGCAAGTGGGCTGTTTGGGACACCAGGTCTACCTCTCACACTTGCACTAGGGCCTGTGGGTTTTACCACTGACTTCTGCAGGCTGGAAATCCTCGGTCTCGCAAATCATGGCCTGGTGCCTTAGAATCGGGTGCTCCTTCCTCTCCGGCGTTTTGCCTGGGCGTTTAGCTTTGTTATTGAAAGTGGTGAACGTGGGAAACCTTATCTCTTGTCTGAATGACTTCCATAGCTGTGCTCAACATCCTGTGATGGTGCTGTCTCTCTATGAACGTCTCCCTTGTCATTGTTAACATGGAAAAAATATCCCTGGAAATAAACAAAACAAGGAAATATAGAAAATATTTGCTATGAAACAGAATTGTCTTTAAATTTAAGGTCTTCACAAGCAGCTTACTAATACACCCTTAAGAGCAGAGCGTGCTTTGTCTAGCCCTGAATGTTGACTTGTCCTTCTGAATCCTAGTGGGATAACGTGGGGAGTTTTTAAATGTCGGAGTCTCTTTCGTGGACCTAAATCATGATAAGTCTGTTGTATAGTATGATTTAAAAGCTGAAGTAGAGTTGGAGACTTAATGTCATGAATGTTTATGAATTCCTGAAAAATTAGATTTTTAATTAGTTAGTAGTATTTTATTGTAGTAATTTTTTATGTTTGAGTATGCTTTTCTCAGATCCACAGAGCTGAGCATCCATCATGTCGTATCTCCAAGGATGCAGTTTTGGGCAATAGCCCATGGTGTTGTTCAAAGAGCAGAACTTTTGCTCTTTAGGAAGTTGCTTCAAGTGACCATTTTGGGATTAGATGTCTTGAGACATGTAAAAAGAGAACTTTTTGTATGCGTGCTGCCTGCTTATATCCAATCAAGAGGCTACTGGTATACAGATTGGGGTATTTTGGCTGTGTTTTCTTTTGTTAGGAGAGTGAAGAGGTGGGTTGTCTTGTGTAGGTGACTTTCACAGACGCTCATTACCGAATAGTAACAGGGCAAAGACTTGACCTGGAGGTTGACTCTTCAGTGACCTTAAAGTCGGAATAACTGAGAAAGCAGCAGTTGCACCAATAAAAGCTTCAAATGAGCTGAGGGCTGAGGGAAGGGAGATTGTTGCTTGTTAGACGAACTGAACCGATGCCAGAAGAAAGCTGATACAGGAGCGACGTGAGCGATATTATCTCCCCAACAGACATGACTGTGTTCCAGAGGCTGCAAGGTCAGACCCCGGGTTTGCTTAAGGGCACGTGAAGACAAAATACATCCTTTTTATACTACTGTAAACAGGGATCCAAAACAGGATAATTAGCATTATTAGAATGAGCTCTCTGCTCCATGGAACTTTTCCGTGTATTTCTCAGCCAAGAGGAACAGAAGAATCTTTGAAAAAATAATTTGCAGCAAGTTTGAAATGACTCAGTGACCAGAATGAGAGAGGCTATGGCTGTACTTTCCACCGTGCATAGAATTGCTCAATGTAGATGACTTTTACCATGAGTAGGATCTTACTATGGAATGAGGATTTACAGGATGAAGTCAAGGCAAGCACGTCCCAGCCGTCCACTTAACTTCCAACCCAACATTTAGAGCTGTTTGCTCCTGACCTTCCGTATTTATGGGTCATTACCACAAATACCAGAGGTTTTGGGGCAGATTCTGCCCTTTTTTATTATTTTTTTAAGTCCTTGGGACATGAATGAAGGACAGCTCAATTGTGAGTCATGGAGGCAGACCATCTCCAAAGGCATTCTGATTGCTTAACGGAAAGAAGCCCAAGCTTGCCAAACATTTGAGAATTACTGACACATTTAATGCTAGATAGGGTCATGAACAGCTCTTTAGAAATGGCCACCACATGAACCGGTGACTGACCGCAAGGAGGGCTCAGGGGCACTGGAAGATAATTTTAGAGTAATGCAGTCGCATGGGTACTCAGTTTAGGCACGTGCCACACGGTGACAGCTCTATAACTTCATATATAAAACAAACAGAGAGGAAAAAAATGTAAGTAAACAATACCAACGGCTTTTTCCAGATCCTGATGAAATTGTTAAGTGAAATGTAATACTCTCAATCAATTTAACCACCTGACAAGTCTAAGGCCAGGAGGTAAAATGAGCTAGATGAAACATTTTACAGAAAAGTAAACTAGTAGACTTTAGCTTGTGGGGTTTTTTTTGTTTGCATGTTTATTTGTCAAAAAAAAAAAAATAGGATGCTGACATGATGAAGTTACTTGCTGTGGGTCAATGTGTTCCCAAATGTACAAGTTGAACTAAGCCACATCCCATGCTGTAACCCCCTGAGTTTCGACAGGGACTTCCACTGGAGCTCATGGGGACATGAACCAGCACCAGCTGACACCTCAGTGACACCAAGGATCCAGGCCACCTTTTCAGATGGATCAGGTGGTTGGAAGCACTTCCCACAGCTGTATTCTACCTCACCCTCCAATTTTTCCCTTTTGGTTTTGGTTTTTTTGGGGGGGGGGAAGGGAGGGGATGGTGGTGGTTGGTTGGCTTTTTTTTGTATTCTGCCCAATACAGAGAGGAACATTAATACCTCTTTTTTGTGGCACCTACCAAAGGAAGCTAGAAATAAACCAAATATTTTTGCTGTAATTCCTCGTTACAAGCTAAGAGCAGTTGCTGTGTCTAGTTCAGGATTTGAAAATATAGTTCCAATAGATGCATCTCATGCTGTTATTTTGGGAGGGATCTCCAGAGGGGGTACAATTTAGCAAAAAAATTGTGGGTGGAGACCTCAAGAAACATTAACTTTCTTGGAAAAGTCTGAAATGACCAAATATTATGGGAGAGATGGTAAGAACACAAATTAGCTCTAATCTCTTGAGAGGTATCAGAAGTAAGGTTTTCTCAGGCAATATATGATCTCTTGCATCTATCAACCGAAATGAAAATCCAAACATAAGATCAGGGCTGGGAAGCACTTAGTAGACTCTGACGATCCCTGATGTCCATTAATTTACACCTGGGTTACAGGGAAATGTGAAACAGTATTTTTAGCTGTGACAGCTCTAAGCTTGCTGTGATTTTTAAGAAAAGACAAAGTGAGGAGAAGAAGCCATAATTTTAGTGGGTTTTAGGATCTGTGTTCCACTTGTCTTGAATGTGATCTCAATGCACGCTGCAGAATGAAATCAGCATGGGAAACTGCGCTCTAAATAGAAAGTGGGTACGTTTTCTTAAATCCCCAAGCAATGCAGGATTTGGGGGGGAAGAGATCACTCTGTTGCTAACTGGTGTAAAAAATTATTTTCCCTCCCATGTAAATTATTTTTTACCATGTCACAATCTAGTCCATGTAAAAGATTTTTTAGGCACTCATACAGCATTTTTTCATTTGTTGGGTTGGGTGGGGTTTTTTTTTTCCTCCAAACTAGGCAGGTATTTTTTAATTTCTGTTGCATAGCACTGGTGAAATAAAGGAAGCGCCGCAGGGGCCATGAGGACACGACTGGTGTTTCATATTCAGGGGAAGTGAGAGGAGCTGTAAATCCTCTAATAAGCACACTGTGAACACAGTAACTGGTAGTCTGAGGAAAGCTGTCCCGAGCCTCCCTAAATACAACCCCTGGTCTGTGTGTGCAGGGCCCCTCCGTTGTCCCTACGTCCTTCTGCACGTTTCCCATGGGAAGGTGCCGTGGACTGGCAGCGAGGGTGCACGGCGGGGACTGGATGCGTCTCATCGAGGACACTATTTTTCATTTCTCAAGCAACAAGACTAAACGGTGTCTGTGCCTGATAACAGGAGCTAGCTCCTGCTCGTATCGGTGTCTCCCATTTTAAAAAAAGTTAAAAGTCACTCAGCGAAGGAGACGTAGGTAGACGTAGGAGACGTAGGTAGGAGGTTACTTTAAGTGCCCGTGAAGCCTCAGCAGTGATCTGTTTTGAGGAACAAAGTGATATTTACTGTGGGATGAAACCCTAAATTGCTTGCTTTTTCGCTGACATTTTGCCAGTGGTATTTCAGAGCTCAGACCACACAAGGAAAATGGTGTTCCAGGATATATTGCCTCCTTAAAGAGAGACTGTGAGACTATGACCTAATGTTTATGATTGTAAGAGTTATTGAGAGTCAATTGGAAATGCAAAATTCCCAAGTGATGGCATTTATCACTTGTGTGATTAACAAGCTTGTGGAGCATAAACAGCTGAACAAATCCAAATGGTTGACGCAGTTCATCAAGAGAAAGAAAATTAAAAATGTGTTGGATATTGTTGAAAATGTAGGTAAGGCATGATTTTAAACTCTGCTCACAGAGGATGATCAAAGGATTTTTTAATGGGCTTTTCGTCATTGCTGGTCCCTACAAATGTCTGGGCAAATAGAGTTTACTTGGAAACTGATAGGAATATTGACAGCATCACTCTACTCGTGGGATTTTACACATTCAGATATGAAAGCTGGCTTTATGGATTACCCGAGAGAAGGTCTGGTTTTAGGAAGGTGCTCCTAAGGTGACCTTTACTTTTAGCATAAATGTATTTACATAAGCCACTCTCTCTGTGTCTCTCACAATAAACTTTATATAATACATATATAATCTCATACATTTATATCTTTTTATATCTCTATATTATTTACATATATATAATAAAATCTCTTTATCCTTCTCTAAGGCACCACTTTATAGTGTTGTATTTGTGTGAGTGTACAAGGGTTTCTTTAGGAGAGATTACTGTTGAAGTCTGCAGCATTTGAAAACTATTTTTTAATTCAGTGTATATAGTTGAAATTGTCATATCTTGGATAACAGAAGGCCAGATATTTAGTGCTGGTCTGTAAAACCTGGAAGACCTGTTTTGTTGTAGATGAAACACAGTGATTTCTGCCTTCTAGTTGTATCTTATTTTCACATCCTTGTTGGCTCAAGAAAGAACACAAAATGATTTTTTTTTTGGAGCTTCCTTTCAGAAAGATTTATTATTTTTAGGTTTTGGCTAAGGTTGATTTTTAGGATTTTTCCCAGATTACTCCATTTCAATATGCCTGCATTCTGGAGAATCTGGGAAAAGAGAGGAGAAACTAAAAGTGCAATTACTACTGAAAATTGCAAATAAATTTCATTGACTTTGCAAGTTTTGCTTTGTGCTGTTTTACCCCTTCTTGTTTATGTATTATTTTTAAGGAATGTCAATGGTAATAAAAAAAAGTCTTTTCTCTCCCTTTCTTTTTTTTTAATAATAAGGGAAATAGGGACATATTCTTTTTTTAAAGCACTCATCTGAAAAAGGATACTTAGAGAGCTGGCTTATTGGTGGTAACTACTGCCAAAATTATTATACGTACTGCTATAATATGCGAGTGTTTCATAGGCAATGCCTTACTTCTTTATCTTCGTTCGTTTGTGAACATAAATTCTGCTGATACAGGAACTGCAGAGATGTCTATAAGGCCTTCGTTGGAAACCCAATCTGGAAGGTGCTCGTCCAAGGGGCAGCTTCGAGACAGATTTATGCAGCGCTCTGTTTGCGTGCAGATGGAGTTTGCCGAGGGTTTGGGAACACTGTTTTTATTGGGTTTGTTCTGTTTTTTTCCTTTGGCTGACTTTGCCCGTCTTTGTTCACTCAGCCCCCGGAGTGTGCTGTGGTTGGGACCTTGCACTTAATTCACATCAGCAGTTTCAGTAAACATTTAGTAAATAACAGATCACGCACTGAAATGATAAGTTTGGGGACGCATTTTTTTAACGGCTTTAACACCTGTGTTACTTGGTGTTTTTTAACAACCCTGTATGTCGCTTGACCGTAATCCAAGAACAGTCATGGACTGATTCTGGAGAATACTCTCAGACCAAGCGGACCTTTTCCATCTGCTCCCTTCTGCCCAGCAGCAGATCTCCTGTTGGCATCGCTTATGTTTCAGATGACTTTTTCGTAAAACCTGGGGTGACGAGGAGTCGAATGTGTCACCTGTGCATGGCACATCAAATTTCTGCAGTCACAGTGGCTTGAGGCATGGGGGACAGCCTTAAAACCACCCTTCCCTTCTACCAGCCAAGTGTCTCAGCTGGGCTCTGCAAAGGTGGTGATTTTCTCAGTAAAACCCATGACTCACATTTTCTCTGCTTAGCTTATGATTTATTCCTCTAAATGGCCGTAACACGCATTTCTTGTAAATGGCCCATAGCCTCATGAGAGCGCCTTGGCTCATCTGCTGTGGCTTTTGAAATCCTAATGACCATTTAATCGAGTAAATGTGAGATAAGCTGTGAACTAGAGCTGGCTTCATGGCTCTGCTTGCATTTAACAGTGTCATGGTCTTCAAACAATACGTATCCCAAAGCGTTAAACCATCCCGCTTGTTGACGGCATTGAGCTATTTTCCATACCCATGGTCTAGCTGTGCATCTGCGGCTCAGTGTGAATTGCCCTGCAGTTGGGGAAGCCACAAATATCCGTGTACGCTGTCTTTCGTTACACAGCTTAATGAGATTTCCGCAACCCCCGGGAAACCATCATGGCCCGCAGATGGGCGATAACCACGTTGTCTACTGCCACTACGTCCCCATGCTTCTGAGATCCTCTCAAAGAAAAAGCATAGTTATGTGTAACCGACTGTAAAAAAAGTAGTTAAATGCCAATATTACAACTTCATATTGTTAAAATATGAAATATGTTACAAACAATTTTTTTTAGTTTGTTTCTGTATGAGCCTCCTGGTAATGTTGAGAGGCTGGTTTATAATTTCCATGCTAATGGCAGATGCCCAGCAGGAGATAATTACCTTTCAAGAGTGCCTGACTTCTTTAATACGGACTTGAAATAACTGGCCAGCAGAGAAGAAATTGTTCCAAAGTTTCGTGCTTGGGAAGAGATTTCCTGAACTACAAACTTTTATCAAGAACAAATGAGATATTGAATGAACGTGCAGGCAACCGTTTAAGATCTGACTAAAGGAAAATTCTGCTCCAAACAACACAAAACTACAGGAATGTGTTTGTCAAAGTCACAATTCATTGGATTAAAATTTCTCAGTGCTGCCTGCTCTCCTTTTCTTATAGAGCACAAACACAGAATATATTTTTCCATTTTCAAACCCTCTCAGTCTGGACTCTATGCAGCCATCAGAGAGAGAGGAGTTTGGTTGTGTAGCTATGACAGGCAATGTAAAAGTTTCTACTCATTTATACATATGCACTGTGAAAAATATTGAGATATCAAATTAAATAGAAATAGAGCATCAGTCAGATCACAGAAGTTGAAAGTGACTTTTATTCTCATGTTTAGGTCCTCTGCAGTCAGCACGCTGCAGTCTGTTTTTTACCAGTCTTAGCAGAACTCTTTCTACATGATTACTTATAAAGCTGATATAATTTATACTATTAAACTGTGTATTTTATGTAATCTCTTTTCAGTACTGCTGCAAAAACATTAGTTACCAAAAAAAAAACCCACAACCCACCAAACCACCACCACCCAAAATGTAGACAGGTAAATATGATTAAATGTCAAAATTGTAAACTCATTAAAGATGATGAAAAAATTGAGCTCAAAACTAGCCTCCTTGAGCCATATTTGCCTCTTAAGCATTTTTTCATTTTTGATCGGTAAGAAAGCATAGACTATGTAACTCTAAAATTGTGATTTGAAGTTATGCCAAGTATTTTGAAGTGAAGAAATGTTTAGAGTAATTTCCCATTTCTGTAGGAGGCCATGCCCGGGAATGGAGTAGAAAATCTGTTCCTCTGCTTGTACCGTGCACATCCACAGGACATCTCCAGCCAGCCAAGCACTGTCCTGGGCTGTAAATAAAATGAGGCTGAGAGCTTAGAGCTAGTACAGATCTAATACGCTGTGTGTGCTTCAAGGGTTAATAATGTAACCACATTTTCTCCAGATTGGAAATATGCTTCGCTATACATGAGATTTTATATGGAAATGTATCTTTTTTTAAGGTAGGGGCCCTTCATTTTTACAGTCTGCATGGTATTTTGAATATAGGTGTTTAAAGGGTGTGTGATTAGGTTATTTATTCCTGGCCGAAGCATAGCTGGTGTTTTGTAACACCTGTTTTTGGGTTTGTGGTGATAAATGACTCCCTGACGGACATGTGAGATGGGAAATATGGTCGTGTCCCACGCAAGCCAGGACATCCTCTCCTTGGGCATCACCAAGAGTCTGATCTTTTCCTCATAATGCCAAATTAATACACAGTAAAGTTCCCGACTAGGAGATTTTTCTGTGAGCAAGAACTTTGTGGCTTAAAATATAGCCACAGGAAATGAAGCAGGCATTAATGAATTTAGAGTAGATGAGTGTACAAACAAAACCCAAGAGGACTCCCTGCAGTGAAAACATTAGCCAACACTGGATAAAAACCTATTTTGTGAGCTCTTTGGTCACGCTGGAAGCTGCAACACCAAATTTCAGCTGCTGCATTGTTACCCGAAGGGCTTGCTAGCACCACACAATTAACTGAGGCTACGAATAGATCCATAATCCTCCTGTGAGAAGTGCTGCTTTTTTTAAAATTAGCCTTATGTGAATGATGTGAGTCTTTCAATTTTTGGATAATATTATGTCCACTACACAGTCTACTAATACTTTTCCGACGGGAGGCAAATCCTCATGCACTAGTGACCTCTTGGGTGTTATTTTTCATGCAATTTCAGATTACATATTTAAAGACATTTTTAGCCACTAATGCTGATGATGACTGGTAAAATGACACTGCGGTGAGGAATACAGCCCTTTCAGTGCCCATCCTAAGCCAGCAGGGATGCCTACAAGCCATTTTCTTACATAGTTTTCTTGCCTGTGGTCTATCTTTGGTCTATGAGTTAATTGATCCAGTATTTTCTGAGATAATTATCTTAAGCTTTGACAGTTCATTTAGGAAAGAGGTTGTACATATAAATCAAAAATAAACCCCATATGCTTTCAGCTCTCTTGCAATTAGGCAGCAGTACTATGGTTGGCTTATCAGGAACAACAGTGGAATTTTTTCTGTCTTTAACTGAGGACAAGATAGGCGCTTGGTTACTGACCTCTTGGGAGTTCAAAGCTCTAAGAGAGACCTCAGCTATCACATGTGCTGTGATCGTTTGGTGTTTCTTGGTGATGGTAAATGAATACGTTCATTTGCACCCTCAAATTTAACTGGTTCCTGAGGGCTTTATGTGATGCTGAGAGAAGGGCTTACTGTGAAGTTCAGACCAGATCTTTAACTTGTGTGGTGGGGACAGCACAGTGCGTTTGACCTCAGCAGAGTTTTAGTCTCTTTTTTCCCGTTGATTTACCACAGGGCTGTGTGTTTGATGGCGTTGGTGGGGGGGTTGCAGGCTGCCTTTGGAAGAGAGCCGTGGGCGCAGCATCCTCGCCACGGTGGATTTTTTTGATGTTTCACGCCCAATGAAAAGACAATGCATCAAAATAACAGCAAATCAATAATTGATACAAATTAGAGGACTCCCTTTGGTTATGATTTAGTAGCAGTATTTACACCAAAGGCTTTTATCAGCATTTAGTGGGAGTGGGGACAGCCATCAGAGTGTAATTAAACTCCATTTAGAGGGTTTAATGTGTGCTTTGGTGTTGAGGGAGTAATTGCACAGCTTAGAATTATAAAGGGGATTTAATCACAAAAGATTAAATAAATCCCAGCTACGTCTGACAAGCATTTCACTCTTCAGTAAGTCATATGATCCATAATTACTCCCCAGAAGCCTAATTAGCTCTGTTCCTTATTTAAATCGTATCTCTTCCACAAGACTCTTCTGGCACGGCTCGATCTGCGTTGCCTTTTTGATGCATGTTTTGCTAATCGGGCTTTTCATCCCGCTGGTTAATCAGCCCTTCCCTGCCGTACCCCCCTGTTTAGCAAGATCCTTTGGACGTCTCATAACCCGGACTGGGAACGCTTGTGTGGCCAAGTGCCTCGGGGCAGGCTATAGCAGGAGTCAAAGGCCAGCATGATGGAAAGCAGCGTGCTTTAAACCTGTCTGAAGTAACCCCTGAAGAGGTTTTTGCTGGAGGCTTTCATTCCACCTGTTGCCCTATGACCTCCTCTGCTGGGACAGAGACATGCTTTATCCTCTTCATGGAAACTTTTTATTACCTTCCCTTCAAACAATACCATTTCTCTTCTGTGTTCCTGTCCTTTTCTTCTGAGCTGGGTTTCTAGCAGGAAAAACCGGGGGTATATTGCCCCAAGGTTAATACAATTTCGGTATGATGCTGGGTGCGTGTCATTCTGCCAAATGCACATACTTGGCTCAGAAAAGAATAAAATCTTTTACCTAATCAAAAATTCCTCAGCTGGAGTGCATGAACTTTTCCAAATACTTGAAATTATTAATGGAGATGCCTTCTGAAGTCTAATAGCAAACCTGCATGTTCCTGTAAGCTGATACGTAATCTGTTCACATCTAGTAGTGCCGGGGAACAATATTTGTCAGGGTTCACTTGGCTACGGTTATTCCTTGTTTTTCCCCTTTAAAACAACTCGGTTGCAGAACTTCCACAGCACTTTCTGTTGAACAACAACAAAGAAGTAAAGGAGCTCTCATGCATACTAATGGCTTGCATGTTTTGCCTGAAATCTGTACTGGGTGACTGTGCTGTGCAAACGCCGTGTCCCCTGCATCAGGAGCTGGTTTGGAGCTGGAGACCGGATCCCCGGAGAAGAGCGTAGCACTGGTGTATCCTCTATGGCTGAATTCCTTTAAAGAAGGTTTAAACCTCCCCCTCCCCACCTGGCTGTGTTTCCTGCACAATTTTAAGCTTAGCTAAGAGACTGGACTGCCTGGGAGCAGGAGTGTGTAAACCCCCCCACAGGTATCAGAGCAGCGCTTTGCAAATACATCTCGATTCAACTGTGCTCGATTTCACTGCTCAGTCATGTCCCACTAGTGGGGTTTTTTTATTATTTTATTTATTTTTTCATTCTGCAGTGCTCCAAGTGGATAACAAAACATGCCGGTGTCTAGAAAGCCAACCCAAACCCCGCTGCGGGGAGGGGGAACAATAAATGGGGAAGGACTGAGTTGTTGGGGATGATGTTGGACAAGTTTTTTCCATTTAGTTTCATAAGATTGCTTGTTGAGGCCAAGCAGAAGCCCAACCAAGTGAGGGGTGCCGTCCAGTCCATGCTCACACAGCGGTGCAGTCTGCCCCTCTCTGCTGATGATGTGTGGACTACAGAAGGAAATTAACGAGCCGTGCTTAATAGATGCTGCAGATTTTTGGTTGCTATTGCAGGGGCGGTAGAGATTGCAAGACACCTGTCGCCAGCAGCCCCTCTGGGGGTCTGTTACAGCACCAGAGCTGGTGCCGACGCAGACGTGGGGTCTGTGACCTGGCTGCAGGTCTGTCCCAAACCTCCAAGGGTAAGAGCAATCCCTGTGAGATGGCGATCGCCGTGGTTAGGACCGAGGGAGGCAAAGCTTGTTAGCAAAGCCTGGGGCATAAGGACCCCCTGGCAGCAGAGGTTTGGCAATTGAGAGCTGCCGTGTGCACGACCAGCCCTCTGCTTCGGTCATTCTTCAGGGTATCAGCTCCGGGTGTTTCTGTGCCAGTCTCTGGACGTCCAGGTGACATAAACTCTGCCAGCAAAAATCTCATTTAATATATCAGCAAATCATTCAACGCTAGAAAGATTCCTTAAAATCACTCTGCTCTCTCAGACTTTTGCATAGACACATTTCCCAAGCAGTCACAGCAGATGTCAGATGTTTCGCTTCCAGCATCTTCACAGCTTCACCCTTCCTTAAAACAGAGGGATGCACCAAGGTATTTTTTAAATTGCAGTCCGTGGGAGAGGGGAACTATTTTGCTACATTTCTGCAGCTAAAACATTTTTCTGTGAAGGTATGATGTGAAATCAGTTACAAATTTTAAAAAATAATATTTAGAAATAAAAATGTCTGAGTCCTAAACCTGAAGCAGTCAGTGGCATGTGGACTTAGATCCTCCTTAATCAGGTTCTCTTTGTTATCCTGTGGATATCCTGTGGGGCTGGGTCTGAAAACAACAAAATGTATGGCCAGACCTGAAGATGAGATATATCACCGAGTAATAAACAATGTTGGCTAATTTATCCGAGGATAACTTGTTGCAGACCTTTCTAACAGCTTTAATTGTGCCAAAACTTGGAACGCAATTTGATTTTTTTGGAGAGGTTTAAAAAAAAAAAAAAAGAAAAAGAAAAAAATTGCACAGGGAAACATTTTGTGTTTATAAAAAGCCACGTTACTGCAGAGTGTACATCTCGTTGTGCCAGGTCCACTTCCCTTGGCACAGATGAGGAGCGATGCCAGTGGTGTGGACAGTCCCCATCCGCCCTGTGGACCTGGGCGCAGGGTGATGCTGTCTCTGGTGCCTGTCACTCTGGCTCCATGGACCATCTCCTTCGGTCCCCTGCGCCTTGGGCTATCATTAGTCTTTTATCCAGCCTGAATTAGTGCCCTCTGAGTCAAGCGTGTCCACCTCGCCCCCACCATGCTGCGGTTATGATGTATGTGCCAGGATTATACAGGTTCAGGTACATCCCTACACAGAAGGATGGACAGGAATAGGGACATAGTCCTACTACACCACTCAGGACACGGCATAAGGAACAAGAACAGTATGGAGTATAAGAAGCAGGAGATTTGGTAGCAGAAAACATAAATTCTCAGCTCAGGAGAGGCATCCCCATGAGAGGCGCTTTGCTCCCTGACACGGCATACCTTTGCAGCTGCAGTTTAGTCCCAAATCCTGGACGAAACTGTTAAGAAACTTGAGGTCTTTCCAGGATTTCAGAGTGGCTTTGTTAATGCACCAAAGCCTTTGTTTGACCTTTTCCTGTAATCCCCTGAGTGCAGCATTGTTTAATTAAAAAAAAAAAAAGTCACTATTTTGCGAATAATTATAATAATAATAATAATTGCTGTGTGATTTCTTTTTCACAATTTTAAAACCACCAGGCATTTACCAAAAATAGACAAGGCATTTACATAATTGAGAGCTTTTTAAAAAAGATGTTATCTACCTCATTGTCCTGGTCAGTTCAAATATTGAATAAATCCCACGCCAGAGAAAGCTACGGGATATTTGAAGTTGGGGGCAGGGGGACGGGTAAAAGGAGATGAGTCTCACAGGCTTTGGTGAAGCCAAGATTTTCAAAGGCATATGAAGTCTGTTTCCTTAATTTTTTGGGTCCGTGGTGACTGATGGGAGTCTGACTCTTCTGGGATGGAGTGGGGAACATTTCGAAACCCAAACCAGAGGAGCCAGGACACAAAGATGTTTCAGGTCCCCAGGAAAACCCTTTGCCTGAGCAGGTGAAGAGCTGGCTGGGTGCTAGACCCCCTGAGGGTCAGTTTTCCTGCATGATTGGGCATGGATCACAAGTTTATTGCTGTCCATGTGGGTTGGCTTTCCATCGACCATAAGGGCGGTTTAGGGTGCTTTTAGGCATCCCCAGGGAGTGACGCTGGCCCTGAGCACGGCATCCAGGCTGGAGCAGAGCCTGCTGGGGTGCCTTCTGTCATCTTAAAACACCCATATGGCAAAAGACAGCTCTGGTGGTAGCTGTCAGACACCACATTGTGGGTACCGCCTCCTTGGGATGCCATCTCCTTATTGCTGGAAGAGGAGAGGGAGGCAGGAGGAAAACCATGTGGTGCTTGGCCATTTTTAATAGTCTTTCCCTAAGCTGTTGCTGGAGACAGGGCTGGGATAGCTGGAATTTGTTTTAACCTACCTATGGCAGTTTTCTGGTCTTATTGTCACTGGTTATTTATGCTGCTTTTGTGTCTATTAGTTTCCATATTTGTCTTGTTCTACAGTATTTCATCTTTCTGAGCATTTGGAGAACACATGCATGTACTTAGTGAAGTGATGGTCTGATTTAGTTTCCCAGTAACTTGAAAATAATACCTCTTAAAAAATCATGAAAGATTTGAAGAGCCAAAATGCTACACTTAAAAAAATGGCAAAACACTCTAAATTTGCTTTCACAGTTTGGATTCACTAATACATTCTTTTTATCCCTCCTAAACTTCTTGGCTTACTTAAGAGATTCCTCTCCAGATTGTCTCTAACAAATTCATCCTACAGATGGGTTGCACAATTAGAACCAATCTTATTTTTCTTTCTTAGGCTTGCAGTGTTATCATCAAATTCTGGATAGATTGTTGTTTTCTAATCTTAATTATCATGTCATTTTAAGTGCACAGAGGGGTTTCAAAAGTAATTTGAGCTGGGATCACGCTGAAAGCTGCATCTGGATTCCTGGAGGATGAGGAAAGCTTTGAATCAAACAGCTGGCAAGTTCATTGGGTAGAGAAAGGCCAGCACAGTACTCACAACCTGTGCAGATATCAACGGGAACTCTTGGCTGCTGTGGCAGAGTTGGGAATCTTGTGTTCGAGGCTTTGCTTAACACCTGAGCTGTTGAAACCCGGCTGTCCTGTGAAAAAGCTCTGCTTGGGATGGGAGGCGGGGAAGGGATAGATTTTTTTGTTGTTGTTGTTAATTATTTTTAAGCTGTTGTCTGCAGAGTGACTCAAGAAGATGAACCCAAAAGCCAAAAACATCAAGTGAAGCAACCACCCTGCTGCACAGCATCCCTGTGCCTGCTGCAGGCTGCCTACCCCGGCACTTTGCACTGGTGGGATCCCACTCTGGTGGGACGCTGCTCCTGCGGGGGCTGCAGCACCCCAGACCCGCTGTCTTTGCGGCAATCAAGGTGGTTTCATGGTTCCTGCTGTGAGGTTTTGCATGAGCCCGTCTCATCCCAGATCAACAAGGAAACTTAAAACCACAAGAGGCTGCAAGCTGTGCTTGGTGCTCCTGGGTTTCTGGAGACATGTCAAACCTGTGGGGCTCTGCTGGCTCAGGTGGTACTGTGCCCCTCTGTCAACCCTTGCAGATTTATGGTCCAAAGAGAAACTGGTTGAAGATCACTTCCCTCTCTATAGCTTTTCTTGGACCTGCTTGACTTGACATACAGAATGGCCTCACTTGTTGCTAGAAAAAAAGATGACTATGTCATGGGTGGCGTCATCATGAGTGTCCTGTTGGAAATGCTGTGGTTTTTGTTCTGCTTGTACAAATCAGTGTTTTTCAAGCAGTTTCATCTGCAGTTTCATGACACGGAGTACTTGGTGGTACTACTTCTGATGTCTCCCCATCCCCTCGCGCCATCCCCGCACTGCGCTGCCTCAGCTCTGCCTGCACGGTGGCTTCAGGCTGACGCCAAGAACGAGGTCGGGGAACGGATCTTGCCTTTTGGTTGTTGGGTTTGGGCTTTTTCACCTCCTTATTTTTCTTCATTTTGTTTTGGAGCCAGAGTGGTCCCTGACCTGGCTAATGGAGTGGCCCATCTCTGGACTGGGGGAACACCATAGTGGGTGCAGGGACTCCCCTGCAGGTAGCGGGGCTGCAGGGGAGGCTGCGCCCACCGTGTCTTTGTTGCCATTTAACCACAAAATCATGTGTTTGTGCTTTCAAAAAGGTTTCCTAAATTACTATATATACGCTTTTTAGTATGTTCACAAACGAACCCTTACTTCCAACCTCACCTGCAAGCGCAGCGTTGTTTGTTTGCGAGCAACCAGAGTGTTGCAGGGAGCGCAGCAAAAATTCACTGCTTACATGGGAGTCCTGGAGCTTTGTGAATTCTCACCTAAACGATGCATGTCCAGATCTACCCTCCTTATCTCAGTCAGGAGGTGAACAGTGTGAGACAACTGAGTTACTTCAAGTTATTAGTGAACATTACCTTTGGGGTGGCAAAGCAACAAGAATATCTCATTGCAGGAGCTATCAAGGTTACTAAAATGCATTTTAGGGAAGACATGTGCATGTGTGTATACACATTTAGCACATTGTACACTAATGCCAGAAGGCGTTGTGGAAGCTGGATGAACTTGCTGCTCTTCATGTTACTAAACTTAATACCAAGAAGTATTCTGCCTTAACCCCAAATAGCAGAAGTGCATACTTAATTCATTCATTTTTATAATCAGAAGCATATTTAATTTCAAACTTCTGATTGCCATGCAAAAGTTGAATCTGAAGTACTTCCCAAGTTTAAAAAATCATTGTAATATCTAAAAATAAGAAGACAAATAGCTTGCATCCAACAATGCTTATTTGTAAAGACTTTAAAAGGGGAAAAAAGAAGAAACAATGTAGTTTTTGTGACCTGAGCCTTTGGCACTGACCCAAACCCGTTTGCATGCTGAGTCTGTCCATTATACACTTTGTCAAATCTTTCATATAATTCCACTGTCTCTGGTCTTAATCTTAAAAAAATAGGCCTTTGTTTTGTATTTGACTCTAGAGGATAAAGAATAGGAGACTGTCTGCAGCGTTGTCAAACCTGGGTGGGCATTTTAATGTGCCTTATACATTTTTCTATTGTGCAAGGGCATTTCCCTCCGTGTGTGAGAGTCCACTGGGTGTCCATTGTTTATATCCTTCACTGTTGTTATCTCCAAATTCCTCCTCTTCTCCAAGGGAGTAGATTTCTCCACAACAACTTCTCTTCCAGACTCAGCAAAGCCGTCTTCGCCGGGCCACTGGCAAGGCACACAGCTCTGCTCGTGGGCTGCCGGGGTGTGAGCCTTCCTGCAGGGATGAAGCCTATATTAAGCTTTTTTGGAAAAAGAATAGGAAAACTGGAATACCTTAAGAGGGAGGGGGATGCAGGGATGCTGTGCCAAGGACAGGCCTTGCACACCAGGCTGTGCAGTTGGGAACCGAGTCTCTCAACAGACTGAAATCTGCAGCGTCCATTTCCACGGCGATTTTAGGTTATACTTTATGAGTTTCACTATTTTCTGTAAAGGAGCACTTTGGTTACAGTTGCCGCAGCAGACTTTTGTGTCCAGCTGTTTTTTGCTTTTTGTTGATGCAATTGGTGATGTCAAGTCCCACTCTGTATCTTTGCATCTCTTGAGACAGCAAGACACATTCAGCTGTCAAAATATCACATTCTGGTGGGGAGGGAAGAAAAAGCAACATTTACTCTTGGATTTGTCAAAACTGTTGTTTGTCACCTATCCCCTCCATTTTAGCCCACAGTTCGAGCAGCCTCCCTATGCTCCCTGTGGTGCTGAAAAAAATGCAAGACCTTAGATGCTCTGTTATTTTGAGATTAAAACAACATTGAGCTGGCGCGCATTATGCAACTAAGAATTGTGCTTTGTAGTTTACTGAGTTTGTATACCATTAACCTTTTTTTTTTATCTAACTACGTTCTGCTTGCCTTTGCCAAATGTCCATAGCTAGAGGATTATGACCGCGGATACCCTGTAACGTGTATTGGGGAAATATTCAGGATTGTGGTCAGATCAGTATGGAAGTGATAAAAGGATGGGTTACTCTGTGGCAGCATCTGTCCAAAAAAGCAAAAGGTATCAGTCAGTTGCCTGCAAGTCTCTCTTCCAGGGATGCCTGTTAGAGGATGATTTGCTTTTTATGAGTCATTTGATGAAACAAAACAGAACTGCAGTGCAAACACTTGCCAAAAAATTGTGTGGATATTGACTTAAACCACAAGAAAGCCAAGCCTTTGCAAGTTGCAACAGCAGAGGCTCATGGTGCTTCACCCTGGCGAGGGCTGCAGAGGTGACACCAGCAAGAGCAGAAGAAACCACTTGATGTGGACATGGGCTTCAGCTGCGGGATCTGTGGGAACTGTGATATTGGGTAAAGATGTTTTTATGTGTTTAGCTGGAGCAGGTTCTTTGGTTCCTACATGCAGAAATGGTATGTGCCTGTTTGCTGGTGAATCCTCCACTCTCCTAAGTAAACAAGCATGTGATGCAATTACTCAGGGGACGGGGGTGAGCATGCTGCAGCTACTCCACACAGCTCTGTGCAATGATAATACTTACTAGCTCTGCACTTCTGGCACCGCCCCTCCACCAAGCTGCAATGCCACAGGCTAAATCACCGCCTAAGAACACCAGAATCATTGAGCTGGGTGATGCTGATGATCCACCAGTCCTAATACGTCATCTTCATGAGTAGCCAAAGTCACTCTCCTCAGTACTGTCCTGTAGTTTTCCCCCAATTTTCAACCATTTTCAACTCGGGGACTCACAGACCAGGGGACAGTTTCTATATATTTAGTGAAAATAACGGATTTCTCTTCTGTGACTCTGTTCAGTTTCCCCTTTGACAGATTAGAACTTTATCATCCTGCGGCAAGTAGTTTGAATAGCCATTGTGTTGGTAAAACCTATGTTTATTTTATTTGTACCTAATTCTTACTAGCTTCATCTGACGCTCCCTGCTTCTTGTAATGTACCAGTGATATAATATTGGATGGTACAGTAGAGTCACGCATTTTGAGGGTTTTCAGCTTGGCAGACTCCAGTGTATTTTATGGACATTTGGTAAAAGTTATTCCAGCACAAAAGTTCCTTCTGTGAAGTCTCTGTTTCTAATCCCTCATATTGCTTAAATCTGATTTCTGGGACAAACATCTCTTAAAATGTATTTTCCATTAAGTAAAAAGTTTTTCATTTCTAGTCAATTAGGAAAGACATTATTGGTGGACTCACTTCTATTCAGGAGATTGCCCAGGATATTCAGGAGAAGCAGGGAGGAATCGTGGCCAGATTTAGCATAGGCAGGTCTGCACCTGCGAAGTTGGCAGCCTCTTTCTGCTGGTTGACCCCAGCTGTGACTCCTTGAAACTTCCTTAGCTGCCCGCCATGGCTTTGTTATGGATTTGTGGCAGATTTCTAGGCTTGCTCTGGCCGCCTTGTACCACTGAGATGATGCACTTCTTTTCTACAGCTGGTTCTCCAGCCCTACTGGTGGTTTCTGTGCAAGACCTGTTACCTGTCCTGGACCCCCAAAGTGCCTCACCTGTGTTGGGTTGACGTGTGAAAGGCTCTAGCAAGCCAGCAGCCCAGCTCCAGGGCTCAATAGCTAGCCCTGGGCAGTGCTGCCTGTGTGGTCATGGCTGGGGCATGACGAAGGCAAGCACCTCCTGGCCAGGCTCTTTTCGGAGACCCCGGGAAATGGTTTCACCACTTGGTTCTTGCAACAAACTCATCCTTGCCTCCCCTTTACCTAAAACGTGGCCCACAGGTAACCTGCAGGTTGCCTGGTTCTCGTACCCACCGGTGGATCAGAGATTGCTGATGCCAAGGAGCAGCTCTTCAGTCATCCTTCCTGAGGCTGGTCTATCCCAATGCTGGGGCAAGCTGGGAACGTGGGGCTTCTGGCCTTTGTCAGCTTCCCGGAGAGATGGGAACCCAGCAAAACAGCTGCTTGTCACTGGATTGGGTGTGCAATGACCCCCCAGCCCAGGACAGATGCACACGGGGGCTTGCAGAGAGGAGGCAAGCCTGCCAGTGCTGTGGCCTCTCTGTAGATGTACGTTCTGCCACAGGCATTTTCCTTAGGTGGCCTATTTACACGGAACAAGGATCACGGGATTTACTGATAAACTGTTAGAAAAGGGAGAGCTGGTGAAATGAAGGCTTCTTATCTCTGCATGATGTGGCATGCAACCCAGGATATAAATTACAGTTTTCACCAAGTACTAATGGAGAGGCTTTTCCTGAAAAGCAAAGGTAAAGCCTGTGAAGCATGCTAAGCAGCTGTGTGCTTTTTAACCAAACTGCCAGTAAATGACTCCTCAGGTAACTACTTAACTTGAGTATCTGTAAACTGTGGGCATCTTGGGGTGGAAGAAGTGGGAGGCTGAGAAAAGCACTTATTTCTGTGCTTTCCAGGATGTCCTTGGGGTGGCTGAGAGAGGACATGCAGGCTGGACGCTAATGAGTTCAGCAGTTGCTGCAAGTGATGATATTTTCCCACTGTCAGCATAGATGCTGTGTTGCCAATCTGGACGTTTTTAAGATGATGGATACCCATGGTCTGGTGCCAAAGCTCCTTCAGTCTTCGTGGGCTTTTTTCCTTTGTCCCTTCTAAGATTTAAACCAGTTCTGCTCTTGCAGATCCTCTCACTTTCTTACAAGTATTTGACATCAGAGGCATAAAATGTTATTTTTTAAGCTGTTGACTGCACCTTTTAAGTTCGGCTAATGCCTAATATTGTCCGTGCTTGATGGAGTTGTTATCCCTATCCCTGTTATCCCAAGTGCCATAGGCATGGGCCTGGTGTGCCTACAGAGGCTTGCAGATGAATTCTCACCAGGTTGCCCAGTTGTCTCTATTTCATGTTGCCGTCTTCTCTTGTGATTACAAAGGATAAATATCCCTCTGCAGACCATGTTTTCCGAAAGTTCAGGGACAGGTCTCAGTACCCACGCCTGAATCATGTCTTCCCTTAAACAAGTGTTAGCTTTTATTATTTCTAGAGGTTCAAGCCTATTGCTAGAATATTAACGCTGCTAGTTTATCTTTCTTGAGGCGGTGTAATATTTTCTTGGCTATGTAACCCATCTTCCTGTGCAGCGAACAGATGTTTTCACTGGATTCCTCGCATCTCTGAGGTCTTTTCCCTGGATGTTTTACATTCAGTTAGAATTTATGAATGTGTAGAAGCTCGTTCTGGGATGTACTGCATTTCTTCCCAGCAAGTTTCCCAGGGTGCAGGGATGTCTGTGGGCTTTCTTGTGTCTCTCAGACTTGTGTGAATGTAACTCTCCAGAATGCTTTGTCAGCCAAGGGTCTTGTCGCCTTATGCAGCTGATAATTAACAGGCATTAATTGTTATTAACAGCCAAGGCAGGTCTTTATCCTACTAGTTCACTTACTTCGTGTTTGAAACCGCTAGCTTCTTAATGCTCCATTTTTCTCTCTGGTTTTGAATTTCTCACCCCATAACGTAACATCCAGTAATAACGGTGAATCATTAATTTTTACGTGATGGTGCATGTGAAATAATAAGGGGGGTGCTGGTTTGCTGGTTCTTAGTCTTTCAACTTTGCTATACCAAGACCTGTGGGGTTTTTTGCAGGCATAAGTATATCGCTGTCCCTTTGGGTCTGATTGGGGTTTCTGCCCCTTTACTTAGAGGTGCCGCTTTTTGGAGACGAATATCTGTCATCTGCCCTGCAACAGGCCTGACATGCCTGTGCTGCCCCGTGAGTAGCAGCAAGCACAGCTCATCTGTGACATTCCTGTACGCTTTTCCAGTTGAACATACGCAAACAATTTGAGCTGAAACTTCAGCTTGGCAATATTTGGGTAACAGCTCTGCATATGGGACGAAGCAGTCTCCCGCCACGGGATTACCTCATGGGAGAAGTCCTTTGATTTGTTCCAGTTTGGCCTCAGAAATACGTTTTGGTTTAGCTGGTGAATTTCTAAAAATGAAGTTAAGACAACTAGGGCAATGGTTTAGACAAATGATTAATGAACACTGGTCCAGTTATAGCTGTTCTGTGCAGCTTTGTCATTATCCTAGCTATGGAATAAAAAAAACCCCCAGCATTCATATGTTGTTTTACAGCATATGCCCAGAACTAATTCTTAAACTTACTGATTTAAAAATAAATGTTAAACTCATGTGTTTACAATCAAATTTATCTTTCTGAAGTGAGAGGTTTTTGCATATCTTCTCAGTCTTTTTTTTTTCCTCCTCCCTTCTCTTTTCCTGGAGGAGAGTGTGATATGTGTTATGGAGATCACTATCCACTCTAACGCATCAAGAAAAATTGGCAAAGGGAGGCATGAGCTGCCTGCGCTGACTGCATACAGAGGATGTGCCTTGGGCTGTCCCCTGGTCTCCATTTTTTATCCCACCTGATTGTGCTGTGCTTGCCCCCCAGCTATCAGATTGTGAGCTCTAAAGCAGTCGGCTTGGGAGCTTTTCTGGGACTCAGACTTTGCATTTCAGTTTGCAGAACTTCTCAGCACTCCTAAATCCCAGTTTGGAATCAGAAAGACATGTGCGTGCTCAGTGCTTAGAAGATGGGATGCATCTGTGCCTTGCTCAGGGGAATGCTGTGTACTTCTTTAGAAAGGAGAATATTTGGTTCGGGAGTGTGTCCTTCAACCACATTTGACGACCTTGGATGTTTCTTGGCTTTTCTACAGCTGCTGGGTGTCATTAGCCCTGTTGCTTCAGGCTAAGCCCAAAGGGATTTTGGTATTGCAGTGGCTGGCTTCTAGGCACCCGGCCACCTAATGAAATCCAGATCCCAAACTCAGACATCCAGACACATCCAGGGAAAACAAAAGGGCCTGCGAGAGGGAGCACGGCAAAAGCCCATGAGATGGGGAGCGCTGCCTGAGCAAACCAGTGGGGACTTATGTCAGGATGCTGCTGGGTGCACCCCTGGCTGCGAGGAGCTCTCTGCTGGAGCTGGCTGCATGCGGGGCTGCGGGCACCTCTCATTACCGGGGGGAGCAGAGCGACCCTTGCGACGAGCCTGCGTGACGGCGGGGAGGTTTGTCTCAGATGCCGGGGCACGGCGGGGTTGGCGATGGCAGGAGCAAGATGCCGCTGGCACGTCCCAGCAGAAGGGTGAGGGCGCCGGGGGCAAGCGGAAGGGTTGCCACTGTCAGGGTTGGTGCTGGACTCGCACGCCAAATTTGTCCTTAAAGTTATCAGCCTCAAGGGGGTGAATTGGTTCTCCTCTCCAGCGGCTGGGGTGGATGGAAGCTGGATATCGGCAAATCAACATTTAGACACTTGGCTGGTAAAGCTGTTTTAACAAAACTGTCCGTAACGTGTAATACACTCCGTCATTTCACAAGGCTGAAATACCTCCTCAAATAAAAAGCAGCCATGCCGGCAAACAGTCTTCAAAGGTAGCGAAATAATCCCTAAGGGGAGATCTGCTTTTGTGAGGAATTCCCCAGCAGACCGGGCTGGGAGATCTTAACAAACAAGTCCTTTTAAACTGCCATGTACTTTGAAGCCTGAGTGAGCATTCATTCATTTGGCACAAAAAGCAGCAGCGAAGGGGAGGGGCGGGGGGGCGGGAGGGGGGCGGCAAGGGGTGGAAAGGCTCCGTCAAGGTGAAAACGAAGTTGGGTCTTTACCCGAAGCCATTGTGGGTACAAATGAATTGCTTCAGTGGAGGTAATAAAAGATATGTTATCCCACATTTAATAAAAAGCAACAGTGAAAATACAAAGGGCTCATTTCAGGCTTCAGTTATCTGATGTTTATTGCACACTGCCCCTTCTACCAGGATGGAGACCCAAGAAGCGTGTTGCCCTTTGAAGTGTGGGCTGTGTGGCCAGCTGCCCACTCCCTGTTTTATGGCTAAATCTGCTTAATATGATCCACTTTTTATCTTTCCAGTGGCAGAGGGGAGAGAGGGCCGGCAGGCTTCTGGATGAGCCCCCAAGCGCACGGTGAGGACAGGGCAAAGCAGGGAGCGCTTCACCCCGGGGGTGCCGGGGGAAAGGAGGATGCGGGGGTGAAGCGGCGAGTGGGCTCAGTGGGATGCAGGGCTCACACAGCTTCCCGCAGAAGTGGGATGCTTGGCAGGACTGCGGGGACCACAGGCTTTGCAGTGAAAAGTGTTGAGCAGAGCTATTGTGGAGTGAGTTTCTGTTCCCATTGAGGGGGAACAATACAACCTGGTCATAATTTTTGCTTATCCTGCTAGTATTTTCAACGCTCATTTGAAACTGTTGAGTTACCTCCAGTGATTAGATCATGGTATTTGGAAAAACAAGTTTCTTGACGGTGCATTTCCTGCTAGCTAAGATATTAAAGTCTGTGGAAGAATCCCTGCTAACATCAACAAGCTTTGGACTGGGGCCATAGTCCACTTCCAGGCAGTAATAAGCACTGCACATTTTTTCTATCAAAAGCAATTATTTTACGGATGAACTGTAATAAACTGGCTGAGAAGTTTACCTTTGTAATGCCACATAGGAAAAAAAATCAGTGGACTTGAATCACAGTCATGTTGGACTTGAATCACAGTCATGTTTAAATTTTCCTGTATAAAACAGTAACATACTTTTAAAGCTTATCTTACAAATATTTTTTCCTGATGCTAAAGCATTTTGTACCAGCCTCATGTTTGCAAGCAAACCCAAAAAATTTCAAGCAAATGGAATGGATTAAGACAGACTTTTTTCAAGGAATTGTGCTGTGACCATTCTTAAAATAACATCTTTCTTTCCTCAAAAAGTAGATTGGTGTGCTGTGATATCATTGTAGAGTCATGACTTTGAGAAACAAACTTATTTATATTAATGAAAAATATTTCAGTTGAAAACGCTGTCAAAACAATCTCCAGGAAAGTCATTGTTGTGGACTGGAAAGAATGCTACTTCACATGTGTTTAATTATTGGGGGAAAAAAATGAATCTTGCCTTGCATCACAAAAATCAATCTGCAATAACAGGAAATCCTGAGCCATTTATGTAGAGGTTCCTCTTTCATTGTAACTGGCAATTGGTTCCAGCTTCTAAAACCTGTCTAATTCTTGACAGCTACAATAATACTGTGTCAGCCGGACTGTACACAGCAATGCTCTGACCGTGAGTCTGATTTAATGTTCTAAATCAAAAAAAAAAAACCCCAACCAACAATGGAAATGACTCGTCAGCATGCAGTGATGCTCTGTTATGCTCTGTTAGCTTTTTGATTATGAACACAGAGGTCAGTAAAAATAAGGAAGATTTCAAAAGTCATGAGCAAGGGGATGATTGTTATCCTTCCTTCCTCGACCTGTGCCTGCCTGCGCTTACACAAGCCACGGAAATAAGAAGTGAGCTCTGGATTGCTGTTGTTTTTGCTGCCCCAGAGGCCTGCGTTCCCAGCCCTGGCGGAGGACACTGTTGCTTTAGTTACTGCCCAAGCACAGTGCAGGAGGAACAGCCCCTGTGCCAAAACTTTTGTGTTTTGGGGTCCAGATGGAAAGGCAGCAGGTTGTGGATGCCAGGATGGCGCAAGGAGGCCACGCGGTGCCATTGGTGGCACATCAGCAGCGAACCCTTTGGTGCATAGAACAGCAAAGGAAGGGATTGCACAGCAGCCGCTGCTTCCCAAGGGTCAGATGCGGAGATTTAAACCAAAACTGTCCCAGGTCTCCCTGCTAGCGAGCAGCATCCATCAGCTCTCTCGTCTGTGAGAGTCACTGCTGTCTGCATGACACCGTGTTTGATACGAATACATGCAGTGTCTATATGACACCGTTTTTGCCATCTTTGCAGATCATTTAACTAGGAAGTAATTTCACCAGCTCCCTCGGTAGTGTGCAACGTTTCTCCCAGGTACAATGGAACTGGTCTGATGTTGCTGCATGTATCTTGACACGGATGCTTTCAGTCTTGTCATACTGTGTATTTTTTGCGCTCTGCTTTCTCTTTATGTTCCTTGTTTTTCACTTTCTGATCAGTTCTCTATAACACGTGGGCTTTCATCCTCCTCTAATCCTTTTTTCCACCTATCACACGCACTCACACACACACACAGATAGAGTGGTTGCTTAAAAAAACCCCACGGAACTATATTATTAGGATGTTGGCACAGGGTAAAGCTTGCACAGGGAATCAAACCTCTCAAACAGGACAGTCGGTCACTGCCCAAATGGTGACAGGAGGCACCATTGCAGGGGTCCCTGCAGTGGCCTTTCAGTGGGATGAGGTGAGACTCCGCAGGCTGCGGGGCTGCTCACTTTGTACAGTCCTGCTGGCCGTGCTCCAGCGCCTGCATGATCCGTCGCTACCGATTACCCTAAAACTCCATGCAAAACATCTCCTGCCTGCCTTAAAAATACACAAAAGACTTGTCCGTCATGACCATTTCGGCATCTGCAATTTCTACTGGCCGTTTGCAAGTGCCTTTCAGTGAAGTTCAGCTTTGGCTTGCACTGGGGAGCTGCTGGGACCACCAAATTCTCCAGCCCTGATGTTAGCCAGCACACCGATGTGTACAAGTAGGGTCTTACCAGCTGGACTATGCCCAGCAGGCACAGCCCCGGGGAATGTCTGGGCTGTCTGAAATCCCCACCTCGAGCCCCTGTGCCGCAGAGTCAAAAGCTGTGCTGTGAAGCCAGCTAGGAGGTGGGTCAATGCCGGGTCTCACTCAGGGCTTTTCCCCCACCATGCAGAGCCGTGCTGGGGAGATCCGGGACCACCCAAGGAAGGGAATGACTGAGCACGGTGGGCATGCACGCAGGCACAGCCCAGGTGCTCGGCTCCACTACAGCTGCAACTGTAAGGCAAGCTTGCATTTTATTCTTATATCACGTTTATAACTAACGTTTCATAGATCTTGCCGCATGCTTTGCAGGCTCTGAATTGAACGGCAAGCACCGGGTGCTGTATTCCAGATCCAAGGCAGATATCTACTTTATCACTGCTTGTTTGCTCCTTGATAATTAGAAGAGAAAGCAGGCTCCTTGTGTCACACCCATTGGTACCTAGAGTGGCTCCAGAAGAAGATGATCTCCTACTACTTTATTTTGAGATTCTTTATGGAAGACTTGCAAACAGCAAGCCATGTCCACACTGTTGTATGCTTTTCCACAGCCTGTAAATTTCATGTCTGCATCAGCTGCCATTTAGCTGGTCTTGAAGGATTGTTTTCCAGGCTGTGACATGGCTTACATAGGATTTCTCTTTCCTTTGCCTGACCCAGTTCCTCAAGCTCAGTCAGTGTTTGCTGTTCATTTCCTCTGATAATGTTTGTACTGTGTATTTAGAGAAGAACATAATTGTCTCCTGTCTTCCTGCATGTGGAGGCATTCTCCTTCTGCGCGGATTTTGGGAGGAGCTTTTGTGAGGAGCAATCTTCTGCTTACAGGGGACATCTTCTCTTCCTACACTTTGCCAAAAAGTTCATAGGCTGGTGTCCAAACACTGTCCTGCAGCTCCAGCGTCAGAAACCACCGTGTCTGTAGGCAGGCAAGACTAAGGTAGCCCTTAGCCGCCATGGCTGGGTGGTTCACAGGGGCAACAGCACCCATCAGAAGTATGGAGCAGTTTCCATACTGGCAGGAATTGGACAGTCAAGGATTTATTTTGGAAAAGAAGCAACAGAGGAGAACTAATAGAGACCTCTGAGGTCAGGAGTGAATTGCGAGCTGCTTTTCATAGCACAAAATCTAGATGCATTTTATTAGATGTCTAAGAAAATTATCAGGTGCTAGATTCACAGATGATAAAGTATAGATGGCTTCAGAAGAAAATTTAATTCAGGGAAGCAAAGTCCATCCTGAGCTCCTGCACATCTTGAACATAGAGCCACCAGCTCTGCCTTGCCTGCTCTATTACTTTTATGAGTAATAACCCAGGAAAAGAGAGAGCTTTCTGGACCCAAATGCTCCTTTTGCAAATAGCTGGTAGAACCTCTGCCATGCAGACTGGAGGCTGTGGTTTATTAATAATAGAAGAAAACAGTATAGCAACCCTGGTTGTAGGACACCAAGCCCTGTCCCTACTGGGCAGGGGCAGGCTGGGGACTTGTTACAGGCTTCGGGGCACTTTTTCAGAGGGGGCAGGAAGACAACCTCCCCCTCCCAACATCGGCTGGTTATTTTGGTATTGTCTTACTCAGAAAAGAGATTGTTCAACATCTGATGGAACCACTGACCATCGCAGCTTGGAGAGTTAAACTGCAGCTATGACAAGATCGCGGCAGGGCTTGCCCAATGTCTTCATTCATTATTAAGTTGCAGAGCGCCCTCTCTAATATTTGTATTCTGTGCTTGTTTACCTGGGGATGTGTCGGTTTAATTGCGTCGTGAGTCACTGCCCTGTGTTTGAAGAGTGACTGCACGCTGCCCTGCGGCGCGCTCGGAGCTGGATGTGGCTCACTGCACCGCGGCGATGGGGCAGCTCGCCACTGCTCTGCACTTCACACTTTTCTAATGCAAACTTGTTCACAGAACTACTTAATTTCAGGTCCAAATTGAACACGTGGTACTGGTCCATACTATTATACATTACGTCCAAAAGCATGGGGTTGCCTGAACTATTGCCATGTGAACTTGCCGAAATTAAATTTGCCTTTCATAAGCGACATTGAAAGCTGGAGACATGTTTTCAGTGCCATCGATTCACGTAGTTGATGTCTGTAATGAGTAGCTTTTTCTTTTTCTTTTTTTTTTTTTGTGATTCCCTGTTGCTGTTCTGCCACGTTTGAAAATCAAACCAGAAGTAGGAGCATGGAGAAAAAACGGGTGACTGTGGTGTGTAAATGAAGCATCGCTAGGTCAAAAATAACCCATGGAAACAGGACACTGTTATTTACAGTGTATGTAAAAGTAAATCATAGCAAACAAACTGGCCAAATCGGTGCTGGAGAACGCGCGGATGGTTTCTCTGCTGAAATCAGTAGACAAGCTTACGGCTAAATTATAGGCACTGCGAGTAGCAGGACAACAGAGTTAAACAGCTCATTTGTAGAAAACAAATGCTTGCTTTATTCATGTTCTTCTTACAAGTAGAGTGAAAGATATCCATTTTTAAATGGGGGGACTTGACGTTCAAGCATAAATTCATCCTTAACTATTGCCACCAAAGTTACCAGATATTTGGGATACCAGAAATATTTGGGAGCACCACAAGTCTGGCTGCGGTTGGTAGCAGTTGCATGTTCTCAGTGCTTTGGAGAGCAAGACTTGTCATTCATCCTGTCGGGAGCAAACCCAAGGGATTTGGGGTTGGTTGTGCACCAGGAGTCGGGAGCAAGGACTAATTATGCCAAAGAGTTCACAAACAAATGTATCAGAAAAGAGGAAATAACAATACTTGGTTCGTGCTTTCTCCCAGTTTAAGGTATAAAATAAGAATTTTAGAATATTTTGTTGCCTGAAACATTTCTGTGTAAGAAAACTTGAAATGCCCTTCAAATTACCTGGGATTTTTTTATGTTTAAAATGTCATCCAAATTGATACAGTCATAGGCAACACTTAAATTACGATTTATCAGCATTTTCCAGTGCCAGATAGGTCTGCCTGGAGTTGTTGACCCAGCCTGTTCAAGTCAGAGACAAGCCACTTAGCAGAAAGCTCCTGAGAAGCAGTTGAAAAACTAGGATTTCATTATCAATCCAGTAGTTTTACCTGTGATGGTATGAAAGCAAAATTCATCTGATGAGTTGCTCGCAGTTAATCATTTAACAATTTCAATGGATGCACACATAAACGGATATATTTCTATGACACTAGGATCAGATTACTTTGAAAATTAATAGAGCTGAGTTAATTTGTTTCACAAGATGGTGCAGCATGAAGTCTCCCTTCTTTATGGAGCGCAATTACAGCAAATACCTCAAGCAACCCTGTCCTCTCAGTTACTGCCTGTGAGCCCTCCCATGACACGAGTGGGTGCAAACCAGTCATATTGTGGGGAAAAAACACGTTGGGATCAAGTAAGAGATGAACATGATGGTGAGGGGAGGCTCTGCAAGGTGGTCGGGGAGGCTAGTTTGGAATAAAGCAAGTTGCACAGCATCGCTGTAAAGCAGTCGGGGCAGGAGCATGTTCCACGATCTCAGCATCAACAAAGTGCTATTAATAATTTTTCTGGGAGCCTGGAACACGCCATTGTTCTGCATAATGAAAGGAAAAGTAAATAAAATAACTCCTATTGTAGCTATTTTAAAATACTCCATCTGTGGAATGCTGCTTTTTAAAGATACTCTGGCTTGGGTTTTTCCCTCCATGTAGACTGACTCCAGCACTTTTCTAGTCAGTGCTGTTCAATCAAAAATCTGGTATTGATAATATAGAGGCATTAGAGGTAACCCCTTCCCTGCTGTTACTCTGCTGGTAATAATTAAATTACGCCACAGATAGCTGTGGAATTTAACTTTTTGTTTCAATTGTTGCACAGCAAATGAGGCATTAATCAGTCCTTGAACATCTTGTTGGGTTGTGAACTTCCAGAGTGTGCGTAGGGGATTTTTTTCATCTTTTTTTAGTGATAATACATGTTTTGAAGCAGTTGTGGTTCTGACACCCACGTCAAGAGTTCTTCAGATGAGATAGGGAGAGATATTAAAAATGCACCCTACCATCTTTGAAAACAATTATCATAGACGGCATCGTTGGCCTATATCACACTTTTTAGTCTTTGATGAAGCTCTGGATGGCTGGCAGCTACAGCAGAGTGAGAAAGTAGCATTTTTGGCAACCTCTGACATGATTGAAGCAGTTTGTGTGTTCACCAGAAGCCCAGTCCTTTTGTATTTACTATTTTTCCTCTGTTGTTTATAAAACATTGCAGCAACATAAATATCCTACATGAAAATCTTATTGCATCCTGTTTAAAATAGTTGTTTTGTTGTGTACAGGCCGTATTTCCTGGATACTTAAAACTGCATTTGCCGGCCAACTTCCCCCACTGCTTATAGGAAGATTTATGGTGACAAACACAGATAATTGTGCATGCAGGTCTCTTAAGTGCCTGTAGTGCTTGAGCCTGGGTAGTAAAGTACCTTTGCTGGGGATTTCTGCAGGGATGCTGCTATATGGGACTTCTGATTGACTTTGCTGGATTTTACAAAATTGGAGTAACTCCATTGTGAACGGTGCAAGGAAGCTGCCATGGAGCACGTGATATTAAATGGATTACCAAATAGCCTTCCTGCTGGCTGTGGTGCTTGCTTGCCTACCTCCTGGAAACAAGCACGAGAACATTTTTTTGTGAGGGGAAAAGAACAGCGTGTTTTCAGAGAAGTATCATAATTTGTCCCCTAAGGCTTCATTGAAGAATATTCTTTAGAGTAATTATTTTTCATTGGGATAAGAAAGCCTGTAGGATTTTAGATTTGTTGTGCAGGTTCTGGAAAAATCCCAGCTAGTGAACAAACTTTCTTTTCTCTTTGTGGTAAAAGCTTATTATTCTCAGCAAAGAATTCAGCCCAACAAGAAGCTCAGATCTGGCTTCCATTTTAATAGCCCTCCCCCTCCTCCCCTCTCCTCTGCTCTCCTCCGGCAGACTTTTGTGTTTCTTGCAAAGGTTTTCATTTTACCACAAGCATAATTCTAAGATGCAACAACATTATTCCCTTTATTGGGTTGTTTTCAGTTGTTGCTTAGTCGGTAATGCAGGCTGGCACTCCCCATCCGTGCTGTGACTCACCGCGGAAGAATGAGTGTAGCTTTATCCTGTAGGGGCAATGGCTTTCCAGCCCCTTCCAGGGCATTGCAAGGTGTATTTTTGTCCCTTGCATCCCCTCTGCTGCCCACGCTCTGCAGCTTCTCTGGGACTTGAGGTTCATCTGGTGTATCAATGTTTTGGCTTTGGTTGATAAAGGGCAACAGGAGAAAAAAATACCTCCAGTGGCAGAGGGACACCGAACCCTTTGGATCAGAAAGTAAGGTAGAAATGAACAATGAAGGAGTTCAGGCTTCAGGCTTAGCTCACTAAAGGAGTAAAAGGCTTTCATCTTGCATATCCGTGGTGGTGATCCAAACCAAGCTGAAGCAGGCAGAGCTGGGAATGCCCAGCATCCGCAGGGTGGGCGATGGCCCCTGCCCTCCTGCCAGCCCAGGGCTGCTCTTCTTCAGCCAAGCGGCTGTGGGGTGCCTCCTTCCTTACCCCAACACGCGGTCCCCCTGGCGTGTCGTCCGCAATTACCGCCATGCAGCTGACCGCTTGCCTTCATTAATCATCACTCGGGAGGAATGCCGGGGAGGGAGTTGTTGTGCAGTTCCCTCTCTTGTGTCCTTGCTGATACAAGGTCTTCTCACATTCTGGTATTAAAAACATGACTCCCTCTTTATCACTGTCTGCAGACAGGGTACAGCTGCGGTCAGCAGTGCCAGCCATCTGGAGGTGCAGACAGCCCCAGCCTTCCACTAACCCCAGTTTCTCCTTTGTGGGTGCAGAGGGCAACCCCGTGAGTAGCTCCGCAGGTGGAGCCGTGTGTCCTACACCAGCGCAGCCATCGGCATCCCGGCCAGTGGGATGGGTGAGAGGAAAGCCAAGGTAAAAGCTTCGAGGAGAAAAGCAAAGGGTGTTAACACTCGGTGTGTGTCTGTAGTGTTGGAGCAGGGAGTTTGCAGTCTTCATTGTCGTGACACATGTTTCTGTGACTTAATAAAAACAAGCAGAGGGTGAGCTCTGCGTGGGTCCCCAGGGTGGTGGAACACCAGCATGTCCCCTCCACCCCACCGTGGCTTGAGACACTCAGCTCCCTGCACGATCAGGCACTGCAGTTAGTAAACACAGACAATAAGACATGGGATTTTCCCCCCTCTAGTGTTTTCACTGCCAAAACCAAACTTTATGTTTAACAGATGGAGGCAGTCTGCAAACTCAGAGTGCCTGCTCATCTCCCGGGCTTGACCTTCGCATGTAGAAAAGGCAGGGAATTTATACTAGCTATTTTAGTAATCTCTGGCAGTTTGATTAAGTGCTACAAAACATGTTTTGCATTTAAAGCAGAGTTCATTAGAATAGCTGGATTTGCTTAGCATTGCAGCAATGTGTTTAAAAAGAAAACTAAAGAGAAACTTAATAGTATAGCTAGCTTTCTGGCTCTGCCAAAGATTAAAGAAGTATGAAATTAAATAATATTCTAGCACAGAGTCAATCACTGGGCTTCAAGGGGGACCTTAGTTAAATTCACTTTGGGGTAGTGGCTATTTTATTAAGCTTTTAAAGCAAAGATGAAACACGTAGTCAGCTGTTGCCTTGCAAAACAGTCCACTGACATGAGAAGTTACTGTCCTGTGGCTTATGGTTCACAGAATCACAGAAAGTTAAGGGTTGGAAGGGACCTCTGGAGATCACGTAGTCCAACCCCCTGCCAGAGCAGGGCCACCTACAGCAGGTTGCACAGGATGGCGTCCAGGCGGGTTTGGAATGTCTCCAGAGTCGGAGACTCCACCACCTCTCTGGGCAGCCTGTGCCAGTGCTCTGCCACCCTCAAAGGAAAGAAATTCCTCCTCATGTTGACATGGAACTTCCTATATTCGAGTTTGTACCCATCACCTCTTGTCCTATCCCTGGGCACCTCTGAAAAAAGAGTGGTCCCATCCTCCTGGCACCCTCCCTTTAAGTTCCCTTATGTCCAACACCATGCGGAGAAAGGAGGTGGGGAGCAATGCCTGGCAGTCCTTGACATGTAAGTGCATGAGGAAAAGCAGGAGGAAAAGGCATCCCGTGATCCAGAGTGCACCAGGAGGTACCCAGTGCTGCTGTCTCCACGTGTGGTGGTTGCACAGCAGAGCCCTTTGGGGAGAGCTGCAGCTCACCTTCCAGCTCCTTCTGGTGCAGAAGAAATGTTTCATGCCCTTTTTTCGGGTGGTACCTGGCTGGGCACCTTGGTTTGCATTTGCAGCAGTAGTGAGCACTCGCAACTGCAGCCAGAGTCAGTGGGAACCAGGCTTTGAACAAACGCAGAACGGAGCAAAACCTCTGAAAACTCAGGCTCTTGTGGTTACAAATTGCTCTGCAGTAAGCCGAGATTTTTTTATCTTAATGTCAGTGTGTTTCAGCTCCCTACCTGGCAAAGAAGGGAGGAAGCTGTCCACCAACTTCACAGAAACTCCTTATTTTTGTGTGTATCTAGAAAAGTGCACACCTAGCTTATTACATAAAATTAACTATATAAAAAGAAATACCTAGTCATTAGAAAACAGCTCTTGGACAACTCATTCATCTTTCATTTCCTGCTGGTAAAATCCTGATTCTGACTGTGTAGTCATGTTTTGTCTTTTGTGCTCAATGCAGTGGTTTTAATCCTGTAATCTTTCCTCTTGGCTTCAGTTGCTGATCTCCAATCTGAATCCTATAAAATGCTTTTTGTAAATGTAGGCATGTTGCTTGGAAATGTATGCATGCTAGTAAATTTTCTTTATCTCTCATAGCAGTAATACTTTCAAAAAACTCTGTAGCACAGATAAGGATGTGCTGCACATGAATCTGTCCTTAGCTGACGTGTGGTTTTCAAGTGTTTTCTTAGCCCATCGGTAAGATCACTTCCACTGTTTCCTTTGCAGCTCTTTGTGCTTGCATTGGTCAAGAATTTATTGCAAAAGGTGAAATGTCTTTTCCAAAAATGCAAAAACACAGCTCTGCAGTCAAACGCTGTAGAGAAGCCTGCAGATTGTATAACTGAAAAAGTGAAGGAATGGCTTGAGCTCAGTGACCACATTGTCCAGTCACTTCTGGGGTCCTTCTCATCTGTTCACTGTCCTGGACAGGTTTATTTTTTTGCTGAAGCTGTTTTTGTCATGTAGGTGCAGCAGTGAAGCAGCTGCCTACCCCAGCAGTGATCAGCAGTGCTCCTGCTTCCCTCTTTCCTCTGGGAAATCAAACCTGTCTTGTTTGTTCTGCCACAGTCTGAGCTTTACTTTAATATAGCAGGGCCGACGGCACTCAGTTTTGAGAAAAAAACCAGCAACGCTCCTCTCCCTGTCCGTGGGTCACTTCCAGCATACATCGCATTGCGCTGCAAATGGCACTCTATCTCCCGCAAGCTGCTAGGATATCTAAAGATGGTCTAAGCCCTTGAAAGAAGAGAAATAATAAACACCACCTGGAATTAGAAATGTGCTAGTCATGGCATGGCTGCTACCTGCAGGGTTAACTTTTTTTTATCTCTGTTTTTTCATCTGCAATGAACGACGGCCCCAGAGCAGCCCTGTTTTCTTTGGCTGCTGTGCTATCGCAGGGCTGTGCTGCTCGCCAGTGCTCTCCCACGATCCAACCCTGATCATCTTTTGGGTCTAACGCTTTTGTTACATGGTTCTCCACTGCCTATATTTATGTGGGGCAGAGTGTGCTCAGGAGAGGCCCGCCAAGATTTATATCCTGTCATGTAAAGCATGTTTTTGGAAGTAATGGCATAATTGACTAAGAAAACAACTCCCTTTTGCAACAAGCCAGCCTGTCGTGATGGTTAGCACAGTGACCAAGGGCCACTGGTGAAATTTCAGCTCTTGAAAAATGACTGCTGTATTTATGGTGTAGGGAAAGCTTGCCGCGTGCCTCTGTTACATTAGCAGAAGTATATTGAGGCATAACCAGAGCTCAGGAAAGGGTATTAGTACAGCCATTAGTTCCTCTAATGTTTGAATTATTTGCTTTTGGGGCATGCTTTAGGGCTCGTTCCTTGATTTTGGTTTCTGAGCATGATGCTGCTAAAAATACCAGCAGTTTTCTTGGAATTTGCAGCGTGTTGCATTCTCAAGTGAAAGCTGAAAGTTACGAATTATTCGGGAAAAACAGCAATAGCTTGGGGATCTGAGCTGACTGGGTTTTGGGGTTGGGCAAGCACGGATTGCAGTGGTTTTTCAGGCACTTTAATGTGAGTATTTGCCACACAAAGTGCTGGTCAGAGGGAGTGCTGTGAATTGCAGGCACTGCTGCCTCTGTCTCCGTCGCAGCGCTCAGCAGCGTGTGGTTACTGACTTGCTGTGATGTTTTGTTTCCCAGAGTACCAAGACTGGTGACCGCGGGTGTCAGGAGGGAATGGCTCTGTTTGAGGGCAAAAAGGCTTCATGTGAGCGCCTGCTTTTTTTGCGTGCGGTGATGTGGAGTATGGGGGGGCCCCTGGTGATGAGAGTGCTTTGCAGCGAGCCTTTTCATCGTGCCTACCTTATGAAAACCCATGAGAATCGTGTTGCGGGGCTGTGCAGTAGGTTGCTTAACCATGTAGGTACAAGAGTCTCCGTCTCCTGAGTTTTCTCAAGGAGAACAAGGACTTGATTGTTTTCTTATACATTTATCTACGCTGCTGACTTAATGGCTTGTGTTAGTACGCACTGCTGCCTCCTTTTGAGAGCTGCTGAGAAAGACCTTCTAACTGGGACTTTATTTTTGGTCTTGGTCTTTTGGTGCTGTCTCTTACTCCCTGTTGACATTATGCAGGGCTAGCAAAACCAATACCCCAGGTTTTTTTGTCAGTTGCATTGCCACCCCTGGCTAGTTTTTGGAGTTTCTGCCAGCCCTACATTCCCACAGGTGCCATGCCAGAGGTAGATGAGGTTTTGGAGGAGGTCAGCCCTGGAGGTGGTTCACATTATGGTGACCAGAATGGAGGTTCAGAAGCCCCTGAGTGAAATCCCCTTGCTGCAGCTCTAAGGCATTAAAATCCCTGGTATAGAGGCTTGTTGCTTGTAAAAGTGCTAGTTCCTGTACCAGTTTGTCCATACGCACATACATAGGTATACACCAGCCCACAGTCAGCCCAATCTTGCAGTCATTCACAGCAAGTTCAAAGCCAGCCCATCGTTCAGCTGGGTTGAAGTACAAGCTGAAGTCCAGTCTTTGCATGGAACATCTGCTGGCAAAATAAATACTACAACAGCCTCCTCAATCCACGCTTACTTTGCACCTATGGGTTGAGTTGTGAAATGCAGTGAGTCCTGTCGCGTACTCCACACGTTTCCTGTTGACGGTGAAGCAGTGGAAGCAGGCTGGTATCCGTCCCTGCTGGAATTTTCATGTCAAGGGTTCATTCCGGGCAAATAATTTGGGTTGTTCTGTAAACTAACTGAGCTGATCCATAACCTTTTGTTGGGCTGTGCCAGGGACATATAATGCAGTAAGGAGGGAGGCCTTTTCCACTCCCCGCGCTTCAGAGTGCTCTCTGGGTCAGGTATGATCCAGGAATGCAGTTGTAATCCTCGTTTGGTTAGAGGAGACCATTTAGCTTGCAGGGTGACATCAGAATTACTACTCCTTTCATGGGAGAGAGATTACGGCCATGTGGTTTTCCTTTCAGATTTGGGTTTTGGTTTCCATTTACAAGCGGTTCTTGTAAACAGAGTCTCTCTGCTTCATTTTTGCTAAAAGGCTTCTTGTCATAACACTCCGGGGGCTGCTTTATCTTGCCTTCAAAGGAGCGCAGGTAGCTGGGCAGGCTGGGAGCAAGCTGCCCTTGCTCGACATTCCCTTTTACAGCAAGAGCTTCAAAGCAAACTGCAACAGACCCCGCAGCCGTGGGCCACCGGTGTTCAGCTGATGGCACTTTCTAAGGGTCTAAGGTGGTGGTGGTGGTGGGTAACTTAGTGCAAGGCTAGATGAGACACTGGCAGATGGCAGCACACAAGCAGTGCTGGGGAGGTCTTCTGCTGTGCCCACCTCCCATCCACAGCCGGCAGCGTCTCTGTGCCTGCCTGTGCCGATGGGGACTGGGACTGTACCCCACCACAGCCAGTCCTCAGGGATTTGTCTGAGTCCTGTGTGAACCTCCTTAATCCTCTAGCCTCCACCTCACCCCAAATATTGCAGTTTAGTGTTGCAAGAAAAAGTGGTTGTTATCTGGTTTACTTAACTCTGCTGCCTCATCATTTCCTTGCGTCCTCCCTGGATTTCATGAAGTGAGACACAGCGCAGCACTGATCCTGCCCTGCCTGCTCCACACTGTTCTTGAGTTTCAGCTTCTCCACCTCCCTTTCACAGTCCCTTTTTTTCTTTTCACTAAAAAGACATTGCCTTATTTGCAAGTTTCCCTTCCAGTACTGTTCCATGCTTTTCAACATCCCTGTCCCTTTTGTCTGGACCTTTTACATCTGAAAATCCTCCTCAGAGTATGCCTAGATAGGTGTCCTCTTGCAAGCTCCTTGGGAGCAGGGGTTTAGGTTCATTTTAGATCTAGAGTTGCCTTCAGGGATCTTGTCCCAGAGCTGTAGATTCTGGCAGCTGCTTTCACCTCCTCTCAAGCTGGTGGGTTACAGACTGGTCAAGCCCATGATAGAATCACGGAATCACAGGGGTTGGAAGGCACCTCTGGAGATCATCTGGTCCAACCCCCCTGCCAGAGCAGGTCCACCTACAGCAGGTTGCACAGGATGGCGTCCAGGTGGGTTTGGAATGTCTCCAGAGTCGGAGACTCTGCCACCTCTCTGGGCAGCCTGTGCCAGTGCTCTGCCACCCTCAAAGGAAAGAAGTTCCTCCTCATGTTCAGATGGAACTTCCTAAGGTCAAGTTTGTACCTGTTCCCTCTTGTCCTGTCACTGGGCACCACTGAAAAACGCCTGGCCCCCTCCTCCCGGCACCCTCCCTTTAAGTATTTGTAAGCATTGATGAGATCCCCCCTCAGTCTGCCCTTCTCCAGACTAAAAAGACCCAACTCCCTCAGCCTTTCCACATAAGAAAGATGTTCTAGCCCCCTAATCATCTCCATGACCCTTTGCTGTCCCCTCTCCAGCAGTTCCCTGTCCTTCTTAAACTGGGGAGCCCAGAACTGGATGCAGTACTTGCGTTGTGGCCTCACCAGGGCAGAGCAGAGGGGGAGCGTGACCTCCCTCCACCTGCTGGCCACACTCTTCTTGCTGCATCTGAGGGTGCCATGGGCCTTCTTGGCCACAAGGGCACATTGCTGGCTCATGGGCATCCTGTTGTCCACCAGGACTCCCAGGTCCCTCTCTGCAGAGCTGCTTTCCAGCAGGTCAGCCCCCAACCTGTGCTGGTGCAGGGGGTTATTCCTCCCCAGGTGCAGGACCCTGCACTTGCCCTTGCTGAACTTCATGTGTTTTCTCTCTGCCCAGCCCTCCAGCCTGTCCAGGTCACGCTGAATGGCAGCTTGGCCTTCTGGTGTGTCAGCCACCCCTCCCAGCTCCATGTCATCAGCAAACTTGTTGAGGGTACACTCCATCCCTTCATCCAGGTCACTGATGAAGCGTTTTATGATGTTGTGGAGGGAGAGCTGCTGTACCCTGGGGGCTGGGCATGAATCCTAGAATCATAGAATCGTTTAGGTTGGAAGGGACCTTGCAGATCATCGAGTTCCTGCCATAGGCAGGGACACCTCCCACTAGACCAGGTTGCCCAAGGCCACATCCAGCCTGGCCTTAAACACCTCCAGGGATGGGGCCTCATTCAGCTGAGGAGTGCGGAATTGGTACCCAGGCTCTGCGTAGCTCTTTGCGCATCCCTGGACAACGTCCGTTTGTGCTGGCCGGGAGCGGGACTCCTCGCTGCAAACACCTCGGTGGCAAAGGGAAGTGTGTCACAAGGGAGCAGCCCCTCAGCATCACCCTGGCTGCAGGGCTGCCCCATTGCTGTCCTGCTTTTGCAAGACAGTGCCATGCATTTCCAGGTCCTTTGGGAGCGCTGGAGCAAAGAAAGTAGGTTAGTGTCCTCTGGGACCCTTGTGCAGCCATTCAGCAGGGAGATGATGAATTTCCATGCAGGTCAAGACCTGCCTTTTCAGTTCATCCTGCGTGTGCTCCCCTGCTTTCAATTCAACAGGAAACTTAGATGTTGCTCTCTTTTAATTATTATTTCCCCCCTCGCCCCTTCGTGGGGGTGCCATGCCAGACCTTATTTCCTCGCTTTCCTTTCTGCCTGCTGGCGTGGGGACAAATCCAGGCAGGCTGAGGTGAGGAAGACAGCCACGACCGTCCAGCGCACGTGCTCTGCTTGGTGCAGTTGCCAAGCTCTCCCTCCACATCCAATGCACCTTGGCTAACCCAGGCTCTGCGGACGCGGGGGCAAGTCTGGATGTGATTCCTCGTCTATTTAAAAAGCCCAGCCATTTGGACGCCCAGCTGAACCCAGGACAGGCGGGTCTCTGAGGCACTGTCCATAGAGCGCAGTTGAGCACCACAGTGATGGTTTTGTTTTTAACTGCATTGATGGTCCCGTTGTGTTATATAAGGGCTTTTGGCCATCTCCGTGTGTTTTCATGTGAAATGGTGCCATTCTCTCGGCTTTCTTCTCTGAACTAAACGTGCCTACATCAAAATCTGTTCGCTGAGGGAGAAGCCATTAGTGTTTCCAGAGATGATCCTCAGTGCATTGCTGGCTGATGCATTTGTTCTCTCCTCCTGTGTTTCTAAGTAGCAAAGAATGTATAAGTAAATAATGATTTGGGGGGGAGCAATTGGTAATGGAAAAAATAACTTGAACAAGATTTGATAAAAACGGACTGTTTTGATTCAAACTCATGGGTTACAAGCATTTCCTGCAGGCCAGTGGGAATTGGAAGACTGTCTTTGTGGGACTTTGAAATCTTAGACATTTCAAAAGTGAGACAATCTCTGTGCCTGTTACAAAACATCAGACAGCAATCAAGTGGTATCTGAGCAAACAGCTATTTTCGGTAGTACAACCAGCAGAACGAAATCCAATCTCTAGTGTACAGATAGGCCACAGCTTGAGTATCATTTCTTTTAACCTGCCATTGCTATGAGTATGTTAATACATTTTTAACTTGTAGATTTTGAACCCATAGAGGGATTACTGCCATCTTTTAATACAACACATTGACAGGAGGAGATTAACCCCTATTATTAGGAGTTGATCTAAATCTAGGGTGAAGGCATTAAGCTGAACCAAAAAATGGTGCCACTAGCAAAGCCCACGAGTAACTCCTTAACTGGCAAAATGCTTCGTCTCGCTTGGTTTTAAAACAGACCTGCTCTGAGGAGAATTGCTTATCAGACCTGTTTTTCTCTCGCTGGTGGAATGATGGACCGGAGCTGCTTGGTCCAGGAAACCCTGACGTGCTGGGAGGAGAGGGACAAGCCAGGCGATGGCGGGTGCAAGTCCTCAGCCCCAGCAGCTGAGCCTAAGCCAAGCTGCAGTCTTTCTCCGGAGCTCTCAGTCGGTGCAAGGGTGGAGGCTGTGAGCATCCCTTGGCGCTCCTGGCCACGTGGTGCCAGTGACCGGCTCCAAGCTCACTGAGCCCAGCTGGCCATGCCAACGTCATGGGGGTGAGACCAAAGCAGGGGCGAACTGAGGTCCAAAGGCTAAAGTGCAAAAAAAGAACAGAAAAAATAAAAATCAAGCAATGCAAATTAGGCTTCCCCCAAAACACTCCTGTTTGGGGATTTGGAGTGTCCTTTTTGCCTTGGAGAACCAGTCAGTCACTTCTGAGCTGCAGACACCGCTTCTCAATGAGGAACTGAAACACCTTGACCCTCAGGTTCTTCTTAGTTTTCCCTTAAAATCAGCCAGTTCCTGAAACAGCACTGTTGTTTCGTTTCCTCTTCCTCCAGTGAACTATTTGTCACCCGAAAAAAGAATAAACTCCCCAGCTCAAAGCCTAGGTGTCCTCAAGGCCAGAGGAAGAGTCACGAGGTTTGCTGTGGCTCTTCAGGCTGGAAGATGCACTTATGGATCGTCTGGGTCCAGCCTGGGGCTTCCAGCCTGCCTGATCGGTCATGCTTAATTGCTAATTAGCTACCTCCAGCCCTTTCTCTGGGAATTATGATAATGAACATAAAGAACTGTTTATTCTAAATGAGACTTCCCAAGGGTAACAGCCTCCTCGGTGGCTGTAGAAATGGAAAGCAAGCCCGAGGAAACACCAGGATGCTGTGGTTTTTGGCAACAGATGATAAACATTTCTCTGTGGATGGAGCAGAGCATGTAATTTACTGCCCGGTCTAACAAGAGCGGTCTTGACCATTTTGCTATTCTCTTGTCAAAACGCAACAGCTAAATCCTGGTCAGAAACTGTGCAGTTGACGTTTTTGTAGGTAGCAGCATAAAACTTACTGGACTTTATCAGTGGAAAATTAATTCATCATTTTTATAAGATCTCAGATGTTCTCGTAACTGATTCATTGCTTATGGAGAGGCCGGCAGTTCCTGCCCATCCTTCTGTAGAGGACAATGGTGGTGGGATCAGGGAGCACCTAGGCAGTGGTGCAGATGCGTCCAAGGGCAGGAGGATTCTGTTGGACTCCCTGCTAGGTTTGCATCGCACAGGTAAAAAGTAGTGATCTAAAGACACCGAGCTTGCTCCTCAGTGTTGCCCTGTGATGCTCTGACTCCATCTTCTGCAGGACTGCATCCATTAAGCCATTCTGGCACGTGAAGTAGGAGCTGGACATTAACTGGAAAAGTACAGGGGGACAAACAACATCTCTGACGGTTTCAAGGACTGCTGAAAAGGAATGTGGTGTGTTGGAAACAGTGATCCAATAAAGTCGTTGTTGCACACAACAGTGACCTCCTGAACACGCGAAGTGCTTGCAAATTAAGAAAAGCCAGTGTTAACCACATGGCAGCATAATTTGCATTGAACTTCTGTGGTTCTCTGTTATGATTCAGCATTTAATTACATGATTGTAGTCTGGGTTTTTTGGTTTTTTCTCTAGTTCTGTTTCTGGAAGGGTTTCCTGAGAGGTTCAAACGCAATGAAGTTTTACTATTGCAACATCTCCCTGGTTTCCAAAACAGCTTAATCCACACGGGATGGTCACTAGAGCTGTGCTGCCAAGGGGGCGGCTGCCCTTGTCTGGCAGCTCTGCAAGCCACGTTGCCCTAAGAGCTCCCTCAAAGCCGACCCCACTGTCCCAGAGCTCCGGGTTCACAGCGCTTGGCTGTCAAACCTCAGCCCAACCTCCCAGGTGCGGTGACAGGTTTGAGCCTGGGGGTGCTCGGGTTGTCTCCTCAAGGAGGCACCTTGGCGGGGTCTCCCCACCCCGTGGCAGGAGAAGGGATGCAGGCTGTGGCTGGAGACCGTCAGCGGCGTGAGCAAGGAGGCAGCCTCCTCCTCGTGTTGGTTTTGGTGCAGGTTTCCCCGTTTTGTGTCCTTCCACCACCTCCCATAGTGGCGAAGCTGTGAAAGAGTTTTAAAAAAATTGGATAGCCCTGCTGATAATTGGGACACTAAAGCCCAGGTTTTCCCTGTTATCGCTTAACCAAGGAGTTAGGAGATTTGCTGTGCCATTGCCAGGCTGAGCCACCTCCCGTCTGTCCCTCTCTGTTGAATGCAGAGGGACCTGTGCTTATCCAGTCCATTCCCTGTGCACACTGACGGGGTGAATTTGAGATGAAATTCAGCTACTTCACAGAAAATCATGTGTAGTTATAACAAGGGATGTGACCGTATTGATTATCCTGCCCTCACGGTGCACTGCTGTGGGGACTCTCTCCTGGTCCATACATATCTGCCTTCTGTGTCCTGTCATAGCTGTGCCTTGAAAATATATTTGGTAGGAAATCTAAGGAATTATCTGAGTGAGAAGCCCAAGAAATCTAAGAAAGGAACTATTGGTTTTCTTGGAGATCTCTTTATGTTGAACTTGGTTTCTATTTGCAGCACTCATATTCTAGTGGTTAACATCATGGAAGTAAAAACATACTATTACTGCTACCGGTACTAATTAGGAGTGTGGAAAGGTCCAGAAACCCAAGTCAGAGAAAAACATGTAATACAACACATTTCTAAATGAAGACGTACTTTTTATTTCAAGGAAAAGTGGGGAGTTTTGTGCCAGCAAACACCACGCGAGTTGTCAGTCGAAGCCGCAAGCTCTATGTGCAAGCAGGAGAGCGTGGTGGTGTTTTCAGGTTATGGACACCCCTGCACGTGATGACATTTATTACTGCTTAGCACCAGTGCTGCAGATTTTGCTGGATCCTTCAAAGAACAAACAGAAATATGGGCTCGGGGTGACCTATTGCCACCCCTAGTTTCTCAGTGTCACCGTAACTTGGATTGCTTCAGTATCTCCATGTTACGAAGGGCTGTGTGTGTTTCTACTGCTTGTAATGCAATCTGCAAACTTCATCTGTAATGCAGTACTCTGCTTAACATCCTGCCTTACCTTTAATTTGATTTTTATTGTTGCATTTCAGGAGATTCATCCACAGAAGTGTCTGTGTGGGCAACAATAAAAAGCTGAAGATAAATGTATTCTGGGTTATTATCTGCAGTCGTGATAGATAATAGATACTAGATTTCTGTTAGTATTGTGATTCGTTTAAATAAAAACCATAGGCCCGAAGTCAGCGCCTTGGAGATAAGTCAGACATCTGGTTGAGATTGCACATTTGGGAACGTAAATGATGCAGATGGTGAGATTATAATGCACACTATGCCCATCGGGTTGCAACAGTGATGAACAAGCACTTCATTAGGTAGAAAAGTGGGGGAAAAAAATCCAAACCGAGAGGTGAAATTTCTCAAGGAATGTGCGTAGTATTCATTTCAGTTTGGAGTTTGCATGCATGTGTTTGGGGGAGTTTGCTTTGCGCCACATGCCAAACCTTTATTCCAAATATATTAGAGTGCGCCAGATACAATATAGTGCTTTCAAACAACTTTGTAGAATCAGATTGATATCTCAGGCCGTAAAAATGTTGGGTTTTCTTACTTGGGCTGTTTTGGGAATAAAAACCAACTTGTGAACAGAGTAGGAAGGAAAACAACTGGTTTCTTTTATTCTGCATAAAATATTGCTTCCACGAAAGTGTATTGGTGTGGGCTGTGGAGTGGGCTCAAAGAGAGCGCACAGGTATTACAGGTAGGTAAATTGGTGGGAATGTAGAAGCAGTCCAAATTGACATAAAGTGCATGTTCTGAGAGGAAAAGAGGTATGAATCTTGCAATGCTAATCTTGTCTTTGCAGGTACTGATTTAGCCTCAGATCTAAATTTAGCATTGTTTCTACAGGCTAACACAGATCGATGCTTTGAGTGTACAGTGTGTTTACCTGCAACATCACTTTTTGGAGGAAACGTGAATTTAGCTCCAGGGAGAGCCAAAATTAACTCAGGGAAAGCCAAAGTGACTGTCACCCGCGGACACACCAGCCATGACAAGGCAGTCAAGAAAAATACACTACTCCCTTATCTTCCAGACTTCTTTAGCAGTCACTCTATGTTTTACTTATTTAAGTACAGCGTCAAGTTGAAAATGTCTGGAAGTTGAGTAATGACAGTCATAGCATGAAACACATTAGAGAACCATAAGTTAATCGGAAGAAATGACCCAGACTTTCCCAAGTTGTTTGCTTTAGGTGAAGGTGGCAACTCTTGCCTGTCATCAGGGTCATGGTTCATCCTGGGTAGTTGGTCAGGGTGGCATCTGCCATTGCTTGTCAATGCTTCCCACGGGTGATGGGGCACCATCCTGCCGCTGGCCGAGGCCACAGCGGTAACTTCCCTGCTGCAAAAAACTCTTAGTGCTGTCACTCATTTTATTTGGGAAAGAGATTTTAAGAGCCCAAGGTACATCAGATTCAATTGACGTTTTTCCCATAATTAATCTCAGAAAAAGAGATTTTTAAAACAGCAGGTGCCCCTAAGATGTTGCTGATGCGGTTGCTGTGGCCAAGGCAGATGAGACCTGCATCAGCCCATCTTCTCTTCACCTTATGCTGAAGGCAAGAGGTTTTTCCTTTTCAAATGATTCAGTCTGCTTCCCTCTACATGTGAAGATACTCCTTCTGCCTGCAAGGATGTCCTGGAGGAAGATTCTCTCAGCCATGAGTGCTGTGACATGAAAATGCTATTTAAATACTGTATGGAGAATAAAGGACTAGGAGAGATGAATGTGCATGTTGTAGCAGTCATTTAACCTTTGTGTTAACAACACCGAGCTTGTCAGGTTTATGGTATGATTCCAGGGAGGGCTGTGCAGGCAGGTTCAAGTCCCTCCACAGGGATCCAGCCTTCCCCATGTTTCCTACGTATTGGTAGGCATTATGGGAATGAGGCATTTATACTATAATACCTTAAATGTGCTAATGGTAAAGGAAGAACAAGAAGCATGGTGCTATGCATTGTCACGGAACAGTAGTAGCCTGAGCTGTTCAAAAAGGGGTTTTGCCCTGATGCCCCAAAATTAGCCTACAAAAAAAAGTGGTATTGTGAGAGAAATGCTGAAAGCCCATGGCAGAGTGAAAGGGAGAGATGGGTTCCCACAAGCAAACAAGCACATGGCCAGCAGCGAGCACGTCTTAAAACTGACACCCAGCAGGATGCTTGCCTTCATTGCGGCTCACGGAAATAAGGCAGACAAAGCAAAATCCAATTGCCAGAAGAAAACAAACGTTTGCAAGTGAGTTGAAAAGACCCCGCGGCGGCAGACGAAACCGCTGCATGCCACAACTGGGCTGGTGCACAGGACAGTTGTCCAGGATGGTCTGCAGGGAGGGGAAACCTGATGAAATGGGGCAAACTGAGGGACGTTCATAAAGAAAACCAGTGTGTGATGCAAGGAAAAGCTCGGATTCTGTACAGAGCAACGTTCTTACAGAGTGCTTGCAAAGGTGCTCTGGAAAAGTCTGAAGCCAGTAACCCCCCATGTGTGCCTTCAAGGAGTGATGTTACCCCTAGGCAACAGCACTACCCATATGTATCCTACCCCATCTTCTGGGTAAATTGGTCAGTAACCCTGATTTTGATCTCACTCTGGTCTCAATTTTTTTTTTTTTTTTTTTTTTTTTTTTTTTCTGGTTAGGAGCCCAGACTTTGAGCCCATTTGGAAGCTTCAAACACCAAACTTACTCCAGTGATGGCAGCTCTGAATTGCTGCCTGTGACTAGAACTGCTCCACCAGTTCCAGCAGTGTCATCCCAGGTTTGCATTAGTTTTAGGAAGGGGTGTAGTAAAATAAATTCAGTATGTGCCTGCAGGCACTAGTATCTGAAAACACAACCCTATTTCAGTTGTGATGCTTAATTAATACAAGGATAATTGCACAATACTGCAAGCCAACAGAGAAGAAAGGGAAAAAAAGGGAGATCTTTGGGTCTGCACCAGTAATACCAAAACGCCAGCTAGAAGCATCCTTGCTGTTCTGCAAAGGCCTCAACAGAACAGTAAAATTAGGCAAATGGTAGGAGGAAAATGAGCACCACAGAGGAATGGAACTTCCCTTTTTAGATGAAGTGAAATAATCCAGAACAAAGCAATTACCTGACACAAAGCACGCGATAATGCAAAAGGTTTAAATGTGCCTTTGTACAGGCCACCTGACTGCCCATAAACCTACCGCTTACATGTTGGTAATAACTTCTAGATGTAAACCACCTTCATCCCAAAGTGCTTTGCAAATGGACACGATGGGTATTTTCTCAGGTATTTACTCACTGAGGTCATAAACCCACTTCTAAAGGACAGCACGGCAGCAGGTTGGGAACACACCCTGCAGCTCAAACCACAACAAGAATACTGGGTCCGTTTTGAACTTTGTAGATAATTTCTTTGCAACTATCAATATTTCCCTCCTATTAAAAAAAAAAGAAAGGGAGTAAAATAACATTACTCAGTGGCCCACTGAGTCTAAAGTCTAAAATTTATATGCTCCATTTCTTTATATGGAAATATTTATTTCTTAATAAGTAAAGTGAGAAAAAGCTTATCAAGCAGTAAAAAATACGTTTTCTGGGTGAAGCACATACCTTTGCTACCAGCTGTGCTCCAGGCCAAAATCATGTGGCTTAGTTTCTCTGATTAAGGGACTAATAGCTGGGGGTTTTTTGTTCCAGGCAACATAGTCTTGGCAAAGTCACAGATCCTGATGGTGCAATTTTCCTTTCTCAGGAAAGATCTGTTCTAGATGAGCGAATTTTTTTAAAAGATGGGTAGGACTGGGGGGTCGTTGGTGGTTTTCCAAGCAGCGGTGTGAGAAGTTGTGTGAGTTTTCCAAGCAGTGGTGTGAGAAGTTGTGTGAGTTTTCCAAGCAGTGGTGTGAGAAGTTGTGTGAGTTTCTGCCCAGACGTCATCACGCTTGAGGCTCCCCATACATTCATCACAACTAATACCCACCAGCTCCAGGACCACATCTTCACCAGTGACCTGAGGATGGGAGGGTCTTCGTTTGGGTTTGTGACCTTCCCCCTCAGCTCCCTTGTGCATCCCAAAGGTTTTTTTACTTCAGGTGTCCTCCATCCCAGGAGCAAGGGCTGCCCCACAGCGGGTCCACTTTTCATTTGGCTCATTTCCACCCCTTCACTCTCAGTGTTTCATAGCTGGACAAGGTACCTCTTGGTACCTTGGTCCAAAAGTACCTCTTGGTCCTATCTGAGGGTGTACAGGCATCATGCCTGGCAGCAGACCCCATCCCCAGTTTTGGGACAGTGGGTTAGAGGAGGGCTGGGGGTGGAGGACAGGCTTTCTTTAAGGTGGAGCATGGTTGCAAATAGCAAGTTCGCAGAGTGAAATGAGGGATGAGTTGACTTGACAGCGTTTCAGCATCTCATAAAAGTCTTGTGTTCAACCTCAGTAGGTTATTCAGGGCTAAACCCATCTTCCAGCGGCAGGGTGGGGAGAGAGAAGCAGCAGCCAGTGCCAGCTCAGTTAAATGAGGCAGTAGGAAATGGGCTCTCCATGGGGCTGGAGCTGTGGTTTGCTCAGCTAGGGCATGGCACAGTCGCTCCTGCAATTAGTACTTGGCTAAGAGGCGATTGACACCAAGTTCAGGCTCTGTCTGGCTTGAAAGCTAAGCCCTGTGTGGGACACGCCGCACTAGGGAAATGGAAGGAATTTTCTGAAAATAGCTTTGCTTCTTATTTTTAAAACTGGCCTCATGCCACCCATTTGCTCACAAATTAAAGAGGAGCAGGATGCACTGACATTCAGCGGGCACCGCTGGTCTGGCGTACTGCGTGCTAAAATCACTGTGGCCCACTCATTGTTGGGAAGATGGAACGGGATGGCATTCCTCCTCCTGCCATTTTTAACAGAGGAGCTAATGGCCACATCAAAAAGCTGCTTCGTGAACTTCCCATCATCTGCTGACTGCAAAGTAGCATCAGCTACACAGGCAGCACAGATAGCACTACCGTGTCCCAGATACCAAGCCTTCTTGTGACACCATATAAATAACAGCTCGTTCCAGCAATGCTTGTCTGCTTAGTGAATTGTTTCAGGATTTACTCCATCCACCCTACCCTGCAACAAATAACCTGCAGATGTGTGGCTCTAAAAATAATCCTTGGCACTGGGGCCATGGTGAAGCATCACTACATAATTCAACATACTTTTGTACTGTGTTGTTTTAAAAATGAATCTTTTCTGTATGCTGGAAGCGGTTCATGGAGACAGATTCTGTCCTAGTAGAGACTGCTCTGCATATAGAGAGTATTTTCCTATCATCTCTGTGGACAATAAACATAGATCTGACTTGTGAACCTGCTATGTTAAGAATTATTTCTTTCCTTGTCCAATTCATTAAGTCTGTATACTTAATAAGCAGTTTCAGCTTTTACAAGGTCTTCTCTGGGAACAATAAAACAGAGAGAAAAAAGAGAGAAACATCTGGATTAGTGAAACACTCTTGAAATAATATCTTTTTTAGTGTCTTTATAGAGATTTCCAAGGGCTAATATTAAGAAGTTAATTCCATTGCTGCTATTGATGCCGAAAATATATTAGAAGCACAATTTTAACTTGGTCTTGTTGCTTAGGAAGTGATTAGAGTTGGCCAACTCTTTTGTTTGAAAACACTGTCATGACAAATAGCATTGTTTGTATTTCATTCAAGATTTAATTTTTTTTTCCAGTTTTTCTCCATTTAAAATTTTATTGTGAAAATGGAGAGAAGGGAGCAAAAACAGTTGGAGGGGACCAAAGCTGCATTTCCATTGCGATTTAGCAAATAATCTTTTTTTTTCCTTCTTTTTTTGTTTTGTTTGTTTGTTTCCCATTTCTTGAATCATAGAATCATAGAATCATAGAATGGTTAGAGTTGGAAGGGACCTTAAAGATCATCAAGTTCCAACCCCCCTGCCA
>VZSF01005585.1:43740-81277 GCA_013398295.1 Chionis minor | reverse complement strand
CTCCTCAGGGCTGCTCTCCAGCCATTCTCTGCCCAGCCTGTATTTATGCCTGGGATTGCCACGTCCCAGGTGTAGGACTCTGCACTTGGCTTGGTTGAACTTCACGCCATTTGCATTAGCCCACCTCTCAAGCCTGTCCAGGTCCCTCTGGATGGCATCCCTTCCCTCCAGTGTGTCAACCGCGCCACCGAGCTTGGTGTCATCGGCAAACTTGCTGAGGGTGCACTCGATCCCACTGTCCATGTCTCCAACAAAGATGTTAAATAGCACTGGTCCCAGTACTGACCCTCGCGGGACACCACTCGTCACTGGCCGCCACGTGGACATTGACCCATTAACCACAACCCTTTGAGTGCGGCCATCCAGCCAGTTCCTTATCCACCGAGCGGTCCATTCATCCAACCCATGACTCTCCAATTTGGAGACTAAATATTTTTATAGAATATTTTTAAAGAATATCTGCTAGTGACACTTTTTTTAGTTTGGTTACCTACAGTTTTGTACACTTATCAACAAACTGGAGCTAAGCTAAATAGGGGCTGGAGCACAGTATATTCAAGAAGAGCCCAAGGGAGCTATGTTTGCTCAGTCTGGAGAAGAGGGAGCTAAGGGGCAAATTTAATTGATGTCTCTGACTACCTAATGAGGAGTTCTAGAGAAGACGAAGACAGACCTTCATCAGAGGTGCACTACAATAGGACCTGAGACAAAAGCCATGAGTTGCAGCAGGGACATTTTAAGTGGATATAAGGGGGAAAAGGGAAGTGGTTAAGCACTGGAAGAGGGTCCCAAAGAAGTGAGGCAATCTCCGTCCCTGAAGACATTCAGAACTCACCTGGATGAGTCTCTGAGCAGTTAACCCTGCTGTCAGGTGCGTTTGGATCAGATGATTTCCAAAGGTCCCTTGAAACCCAAATTATGCTGTGAAACTATTTTTCTAAAATTACTTGGGGGATGGTGGTGGTGTGGTGTGTCCTAGGATTTTTTTCTGCTGTTTATAGGATGGCTGAAACCTTGACTTGGAAAGTTCCCTTGGCTGCACTGAAGCAGGGTCATGCCCTGGTGGCTCTAAGTCAGTACTGGAAGGATAAAAATCCTTAGGCATAAGTGGCTGTTAAGCACCCTTATGTGGTTCATAATGTATAAAATTAGATCGCTGTGCTTTTTGCACTGTTATAAAGCATGTGCCCGGAAGATGGGAGACATTTCGTACCCTTAGTCTGTAGATGGTGTATAGAGAGCGCCCAGTTTCCCATTAGTCTGGGACAATTCACATAAACCTCCGTACCCTGCGCTTTGTCCTTTCAATACAGGTTTCCCCACACCAGACAGGCAGAGTATCCAAATGCAGACCTCTTCCTCGTGCTGACTGTTAGCTTCCAGCTCAGTGCTGGAAACCAAGGTGTCATCTGGACATAGCAGGTAGCCAGTGTAGAGAACGAGGTGCTCAGAGCTGCGTCTTTCTTAAATTATTTTTCCATGCTATTTGTCTTTCCTAAAAGCTGACGGCTTTGTGTCTGGCTTTCCCCACTTCTAGACTGTTTAAATCGGAATTGTTAGCCTGGCTGGACTGACTTGCTTGCTCTCTTGCTGGAGCTGAATTTCAAGACCCATCACAGATTGAAATATCTGGATTAAATATCTGTGTCTGTATCTAGGGTGGAGATGGACAGTCTAGGGTATAGATAGATGGCGTGCCTGTGGGGGCAGTACAGGAGCAGGGGTACACGTCAAATCCCAAATCCATCAAAACCAGGAAGCGGTTTGCAGCAGTTTCCAACGAGAAATGTCAGCCAGACTTGATTAAGTTTGTGCCACGGGTGGTTATCTGAAACTGTTCTTCCAAGAAGTCCAACTGTAGCACCTTCTCAGAGCTGATCGTCTGCTTAGCCATCATCCTGTATCCTGGTCTGAGCCTCTTCCCAACCTGACACGTGTTCATGGCAAAGCTGCCAGGGATTTCTGCAGAATCAGGATCAGGCCCTTACATGGCAGCTCACCCCTGAGTGAACATAGACCGAGTTACTAGCTTCTCTCTGAAGGTTAATTGGGATTTATGTCCTGTTTGGAGAACTAGCTTTAGAAATTTGGCTTCCTTGCATAGTTTCTGTGATATGCTTTTCTGTGCATGCGTGTCTAAAAGGCGCTTGCCTTTTATTGTTTATCAAAAGGAGTTTATTAGACATTGCTTATGCAGCATTTTTGTGATCCTATTGATGAAGGATGCTATATAAACGGGGTTGGATTGGACTGGATTCAGTAAGTCTAAGAGCTTGCCAGCAATTTATTGCTGTTTGGCTCCAGTGACCGAGCACCAGCACAGCAGCCAGCAAGCGAGTGCAGCTCCTTGCAGCGCTCCTCTGGCTCTGCCTTCCGTACTGAAATGGAATTTATTAGTCTCTATCTCGCATGGATATTTGGTAGGAAATCGGAGCCACAAAATGAAGAGTAATGGATGTTTAAAAAAAATCCAAGAGACAGGACAGATGCGCTGTGATTAGTCCTGTACTCTGGCTCACCTTGGGTTAGATAAATAATTGAATGTGTGCCGTCAGCAAGACATACTATTTACAGACTTGGAAGGAAATTTGGCTTGCAGTCCTCTAATTGGAAGTCAGAGGTGGTGGAAAAAAAGGCTTTTGCTCACTTTTTGTACTCTAAATCTCAAAGTGGTGAGTTATTTTAAAACACAGGCCCAATCTTGGATCATTTCAATTGAGATTTAGAAGGCTACTTGTTCTTAGAATGACAATATATTTACGAGGATGCATTGTACTTTGCCAGTGCATTAGACTACACAGTAAATGCAAACAGTGCTATCTTTGTATAAAATTCTTTTTTTTCTTCCCCTCAAATTTCACACCTGTCAAACATTAATTTTATTCTGCAAAGTCCATACGCACTTCACCTGCAAAACTAAACAAAATCATTTTCTTGGTACAATGCCAGAAAATAAAAGAAATTTGTAAGAAAACAGAGCAAGACAAAGCTGACAGTGTGTATATAAAGCTGAGTCTAAGCAGATGAGAACAGTCAAAAGTCTTTTATTTAATCATTCTGCTATTTTTGACATGCTGTCTAGTGATAAACCACATGAGCATTCCCTTGTCTTAAGAAAAAAAAGTCAAATAAAAATCCAAGAAAGAGGGGAAGAAAGTACAGTCCAGCACTGAAGGAATCACATATGTGATTTTGAGGATGATGTTCACATGCATGTAAAATACCCAACAAACGGCTTTTCCAGTGGCAGCAGGGTAAAAGTTAATTACCTTTTTGAAGTTGTGTGATATTTTCCTGCTGAGAGTTTCCTTCTTTGCTTAGAGAATATTCACAGGCAGATTTTTACTTAGTCAGTTTTGGACATCGGTGTGCTAAGTGAGATACAAGCACTGATGGTTACCAGTGCCTCCAGTTGATCTGGCAAAAAAATGCTGATTAGTCTGGGGTTAGTTGACATGTTTGCAGCACCAAGGCTCTGGCTGGGCTCGGGACTGACAAGGGCCAACGTTAGTTCTGGTCCTGTAGCACAGCGCTATGGTTTCGCCAAAAATATGAAGCCCTAGTCTGTGTGGTTCATGCGGAAAGCACAGTATGACCTTTTCCCTTCACTACACATCAGAAGGAAGGATCACATTTTTAAAGGTCTATATCTGCCCAGAAGAGACCCAAAAAGCTGAGTTGTAGTTGCCACTTCTTCCTGCAGTGAACAGAAGCTCGTGAACTCTTTTTTCTTGAGGGGCTGCCTGCAGGGTTTTCATATGAACCCCTTTCTCTGTATCCCAAAACTCCTAAAATAGTTCAAAAGTGATGGTCTCCTGGCACTGCTGATCTGCTGACATGGGGGAATGCGTTGGGGAAGCAGTCTGCCTGCCCAGACTGTGTTTGAACACCTCTGCTGAGCATCTCATCGCATCTCATTTTCTTAAACGAAACCCCAAACCCCATCATGGCGAGATGTCCTGCACTGTGTCCATGGAGAACAGAGGCACAGGGCCTGCTACAAAAAGGGCAGATGTTTTCGGTGGCTAAATTCCCCAGACCTGTGAAGTTTTGCACAAAAATGTGCATTCTTCAGTTTCGTGCAAGTCAGCACCTATCATAAATCCAAGTCCCACCAATACCTGCACCGGGTAGAGGGTTTTTTGAACCTCTCGAGGTCCTTTTTTGCTCTTTTATACAGGAATGAGCTTCACGCATTCACAAGTACCGTGCTCTGCAGGGGCTGCAAATCATCATATCAGTTTGGAAGGTCCCTTCTGAGAAGAAGGAACCGTTTATACTCCAGCGCCATAAGACTCCCTTTGACCGTACAAAGATGACATGAAACAGGACTGCGAGGAGAGAAGGAATCAGTTGACAATACATTACACTAAGGAGCAGCCGAGGAGCATGTCTGAGAGCTTTCAAGAGCATTGGCCGGAGTCTCCCTGGGTAACTGCTGGCCTGCAGAGTCAACAGAGCCCTGTGGCTTTTGCCAGGGGAGGATCTGGTCCCTGGCTTCTGTTCACAGAAGAGGAGCCCAGGAATTATGAATCTTAGCAAAACCTGCCCATTAGCGGTAACTGGAGTAGGATTTCATTTCTGGTATCTGTTTGAATAACCCAAGCTGAGCAAAAGAGCAGATAGCAAGGTGCTTTTTTCCTAAGAAAATCATTATATGTGGGTGAATTTATTTGACTTAAGTAGCTGACGAGAAACACGGCTTAGACTCAGGCAACGCATTCATCACTGGAAATCTGACATTCAGAGGAATCAAGTAATAGGTTGCAGTGATTTGCTGTCAGAGGTCTGAGTTCCAGCGTTGCTGGTCTGGGATGGCTCTCTGTGGTTTTTCAGGCAAATCCTGCTTTATTCAGTCAGTTACGAGAAACAAAGAAGTGTACATATACATACTGCAGTCATAGGTGTCGCAGCATTTCCTAGGCAGTGGAGGACATGTACCATACCCTCTGTTATTCACACTCAGCTGGGACAGTGACGGGAAGGGCTCGGGGCTGGCCTTGGACCTTGCATTACACCCGAAGCAAACATAAATCATCTCTTTACAAAACTGTGAAAAAGGACTAAGTCTGGAAATCATGGCAAAGTGTATGCTGAGCAAGTGTCTGCAGGAAGGCTATCCTCTCTTACTCAAGATTTCGGTATGTATCCCACAGAAAAGCAAACAAAAATAACTTGCGTTCAGTTTTATACCATGTTGCCATAAATCTTCTCTGCATGTGAATTACAGCGAAACTGCACAGCTACCAAAATACTTCCCTAATACTCTGGTGCTGCAGATGGGCTTTGTCTGTGCATGCTTTGGCAGACAGACCTGGCCCTCATTTGAATTTTATGTAGAATATGAGAAAAACGAGGTTTGGGGGTTTTCTTTCTAAGGTGCCTTTCTGGCTTGCTTTTATATCTGTCTAACTGTCTCTTGTAAGTTAATTGCTATTATTTTATATTTGCATTTTTGCTGGATGGTGTATTTCTCAAAATCAGGGTGATCAAAAATAAACTCTGGGCAGGCGCAATAGGGGACCCATTTTAACAAAGACCCCTTTGTGCAATTAAACACAGCCATGCCATGGCCTTTGCTGACTCAGGTCTTCAAGATATGGCACAAGTTCTTCTGAGTTCATGTTATGATGTTGTCTGAAGAAATCTGGTTAAAATTTTTTTTTAATATCTTCTCCCAACAGGAAATTGCCTTTTTGATTAAATACATTTGCTTGACTGTATTACCATCATTTTGTACCAGCACCTACCTGGGCGAACAGTGTCGATGTATTCAAACCCACATAAAATGTTAAGCAGCTCTAAGCTACCCCCTAAACTCTGACTCTTCTGACATTCCCGGGTCAGAAATAGCGTGTCGGAGAGGGGGGATCTGACCTGCCTGACCACCTACGGAGCTGCTGCATCTTCCAGCGAAGCCACCTCAGGCATCAGCTGAGTGATAGAAACTGCCCCTGATGAATGGGAGTTAAAGTGCTTCTGCTAGAATTACTTCTGTCGGGGTGGATCCATCCTGGAGGCTGCCTGACTGTCTGTCTGCCTGTGCCCCAGCATTGTAGGGGTAAAGTAAGGGTAATATTTTATCGTAAGAACTCGCTTCCTGACTTGGCGTAGGGTTTTCTGTGTCTGCTTTGCTCCTAGGAGGCAAATATTTCCTAGAATGGACTCTTATATTTCTTCTTTTGACATCTTTAGCAAGAGCTTCCTTAACAGACTATGTTCATCTGAAACCAGTATAAAGCTTTTCTTTTTCCCTTCCCTTCACATTTCTCCTTTGCCTTCCCTTCCTTCAATCATTAAATGGCCATCATGCATTTTTTTGACATAATTGTCATGACAGAGTTTCGGAGTTGCCTCTTTGCTGAAGTTAATCAAAACCTCAATAACGCATCAAGCAGCTCCCAGCCAGCCGTTGCCGTGTCCCAAGTCACTGACGTGTTACTGCAGACAGACACAGGTTAATTATCACTTAAAATGTTTATCCTGTTATTGTTTGCGTTTCCAAAGCATTTCAGCTGCTGTAGGACCCTAAATCTCTCCCTCCCCTCTTGCACAGCAGTATTTTCTCGGTTCAGCGTACCCTGGTCTCTCTGGCACCGTTGCCGGCCACAGAGCAGGAGGTGGGCTGGGGGCAACGGCAGCCCTGCGCCAGGTGGAAACAATTATGGGGGAAAAAAACATGGTCCGCGCTGGATGAGTTACTGCTGATAGCTGCCAGATAAGCTAACTTAATAAAGTGGTGGCTTAATTAAGCCGCATTCCTTGCATCTTGCCTTTCGTCCCGCCTGTCTGGGGCGATGCTATCAAGCCGCTACCGCTGTGCAAGGTGGGGTGGGGGTTGCTGCGCTGGTGCACCGCTGCGGGGCAGGGGCAGGGGGGACCTGCAGGCGGGGGGACATGGGAGTCCCCCTGGAAAACTCAGCGTCCCTCTCAGTCTGCAAGGTGATGGGCCACAAAGGCCAGCAAGAAAGGCAGATCTGCCGCTTGCCCAGTCATGGATGTGTTTATTGGTATCAAAGGTTTGACCCTAAATTCCATCTTCTGACAATCAGTGGTCCAGGAGTGCCTCCAGCTCCAGAGCAGAGGCGAGTAGCTCAACATCTCCCTGCTTCTCCTGCAGCTACCTGTCAGGAAAAAAAAGGGTGACTTTGCTTCAAGAGAGTCCCTATCGCTATGGATTTTCTTACACAAAATCTGGATATTGCAGTGATCAAAACCACGGTGCGCAAAACCCTCTGCGAATTCAGGCTTATGCATGTTCCTGAGTGAAGACTGCATGAGAAGCAGAAGTTGCTCTATTTTTAATAGCTGAAGCAACTCATTAAACACTGTAACGGATATGTCTGCCAGAAGTTCCTCCTTTTGGAAACCAGATTTAAAGTTAACGAATCAACTTCATTTCTCTGTAGATCCAGATTTTAGTGGTTGAGCTTCTTAAACAGCTGTGTATTAGTTCATGTTCAATGCATGCTTACATGTACAGCCACATAGCAACCGCCTTGCTGGAAGTTATTCAATAGCTAAAATTATCAGTGGGGACCCCCTCTTATCTCTCATTATGTATAACGAGATCGCTGCTGTGCAACATTGATTAGACATGTCAACCTGGAGCTGGATGTCTGAAAATGAGTATTGCTATTAAAATGCCTTTGCTAATGATCAACTCATGTGTCCATCATTTTGACAGATTTCTCTTTAGGAATGTAAAAAGCCAAAGCACACAGGAATCCCAGGGTCGCAATATAATGTTCAGAGAAACGGGTAGTGTTGTATTGTATTTCCTGTGCATTAACCCTAAAGTAGCAGTTTCCCTGGCAAAATCATGGTGGTGGCTGAAGCTTGCTGTTGAGTACGGGCTATGTTAATACAGAGATCTGTAATCCTGAATTGGGAACCGTTTGTCAAGGGGAATTGGTTTCTGGAGTGCGATCCTGAAAGCAGGGCGTCTGTGAAAGCAGGGCATCTGTCCTCTAAACCACATCTTTAGGTGTGATTTAGAGCTTTTATGATGGGGAAATTCAACGAAAATTAAAAGGGAGGCTGAAAACAGGGAAATAATTTCTCAGAAACATCACATCCCCCTGTGGAACTCATTGCTGCAAGATGCTTTTGAAGCTACAGATTTCAGCAGGGACTTGGATATCTGCCAGGGCAGCATGGTTTTCCAGTTTCTTTGACTGGAGCAACCCCCCGGCAAGGCTACACGAGGCTCTGCTTGCTTCAGGGTGCCAGGGCAGCGCATAACGGCTGTAACTCAGCGTGTGGTGGGTTCTCAGTGTGTGGCTGTGGGAGACGGGCTTGATCAGGGAAAAGTGGCTTGTCTATCAGGAGAATCTAGGAAAACAGATAAAACCACAGTTCAGCTACAGGAAAGCCAACAAGTCCATCCAAAAGCCATTGCCAGCCAAGTTGAGAGGAGAGAGGCAGCTCCTGCAAGGTTCCCGGCAGGCGAGCTCTAACCCAGGAGCAGGCTGTGCCGGCTGAGGTTTCCATCTGCCACCACAAGCCGCCCCAAGGGTGGGAGCCCTAAGGGTCCTAAACCTGAAAATCAGGTGGGAATTCCCAGGGAGGAGGGTAGAAATGATGAAAGCTGCTGCTCCCTCTGCCTGGTTAATTCCAGCTGGCACAGCCTTGCAGGTTGCAGGTCGGCATCTCATGGCAGGGATGCCTTCCTCTGCTTTCCCATCTCCCAGCCCTCTCTTAAGCTGTGTTTTCCTCTGAAAAGCAGCTCCAAGCAAGCCTTTATCAGCCTCCTTTCTTCCACAGGCAGGATGAGATGAATGTGCACTTGGAAAGCCATCAGCAGGGCTTGCAGCATATGAACAGCCTCCCTGGTGCACCTTTGAACTCATTCCTCCTGCATTTGTTTGTCTTGCAGATAAAACTTCACAGCAGTGTTTGGAGAAAAGTCTAATGAGGGACCACTGTTTGCATAACAAAGCAAGGCTTCCTCTTCAGATGTTCAGCCTTCATTAAGCATAATTTATATTCCAGCTAATCTTTGGAAGAGGGTAAAATATGGAGCCAAAGTTTGTTTTTACGTAGTTTGGAGTAATGCATTGTTTGTTTTAAGTGGTCAGTTGCAACTGATAGTTGATTTAAATTCAACATAATGATGATTTGTGATGGCTGTGTGTTGTCTAGGGGAGTGTTGTGTCATTGACTGCCATGGCTTTAGCACTCTTCGGCATCACTTATTGAATTACAGGATAAGACCAAATGGATGGTTTCTCAGTTTTGCAGATATTTAAGCATTTCCACAAGGCATGTAAAATATAGGTGGTTTTTTTTCCCCCTTGGACTCATGTAGACTTGATAAAATCAAGCAGTTCGCTTCTCTTGTGACAGTCCTGGTAGCCACCACCCTGGGACCCTCCAAAGGTCACCAGGTCCCTGTGGCAAGCAGCCCTGAGGGTGATATGGGACACAGATGTTTTTAAAGGCTCCTCCACGCTGCTGGGAGTCTGGTGACTTGCTGTGGTTTGCTGCCTAGAACGCAAACAAGCAGGTATAGCTGAATGTCTAAATGTCATTATGGGGCAGTGTGTAAGAAACATTAATTTCTCAGCACTCAGACTTTGTTCCTGTCATAGGCACATAAAAAGTGTCTTATCCTATTGACTCTTCACTGCAGTTTTGTCCCCCTGCCTGTATAAGATACTCTCTCCTGCTCCAGTTGAAATACCCAGTATATTTCACTTATCACCTTCCAGGTTTATTAAAAGATGAGAAATGACTGATAACATTTATCTTGTGTGTACTCCTTGCTGAGACTTACCCCTTTCTGCAAGTTTACATTGCAGTGACAGATGTTTGAAAACACCCTTCACTGTATCACAAAAATTATGACCTGAATTGCCTACATGGACAGCAGCGAGGTGTGCTGCATCCTTTCAACCCAAAGGAGCAGGGTTTTCAGAAATTACTTGGGATGTTGAGTGGGTCAACAAGGGGGTACCCAGTCCCAGGCTCCTCAGGGTGTCCATGCTGTCATTTAAAATGCCTCATGGACTGAGTGGTGGGTTTCCGTGTTCCATTCTTTAATGCTAAGATACCTCCAGCTGCAAAGCTCAGGGTCCTCACCTTGTTTAGTTCATCACACCCGTGATCTACCCATGACTGTTTTTACTTTCTTGGTTCATCACACCCGTGATCTACACATGACTGTTTTTAAAGGCAGCACCAACCTTTAGAGAATATTTTTATTTAATCGTTTATTTATTTTATTGTTTTTCAGGAAAAAATGCTGTAAGGGTTATAAGTTTGTTCTTGGACAGTGCATCCCTGAAGGTATGTGATTTCCCTGTTCTTACCCCTGATGTCCCCGTGCTTTTGTCTTTTCCTGTTTGCCCTGTTCTCTGCATTTGGAAGAGTATCCCGACATAACCACAGGCTTGGCCGTATCTTATGTGTCAGTGGGGGGAACTGTTTCCAAGAAATCATTGGGAAAATAAAAAGAACGGCGTCTTCTGAAAGTTTTAGTTAGTATGCCGAGCCACGATCCTTCCCTAGGTACATGTAGCTGCACAGATCTTGTACCATCACCTGCTCTTGGCCAAGTACATCCAGGATGCATCTGTGCATCCAGGAGCACACCCTTGCTGGCTGATGGCTTTTGCCATGTGCCCCTTGCAACTGGCACGGCTGATTTGGCTTGTAAGTGCACGGGGAGTGGGTGACCAGGTGAGTTAGTCCTGCCTTTAGTTACCTATTTCCCAAAGACGTCAGCGTGGGGAAAGCATCACCAAATGGCATCTCTCTCCCACCGCTGCTCCTGGTCATGGGCATGGCTTCCTTGTCACCAGGGGCAAAGGGAGACGGGGAACTACCCGTGGTAGTTCATGCGCTAGTGAAAAGTGAACGATCCCCTCCTGGCAGAGGGGGAGCTGCCCGCGAGCTTTGCAACGGCAGTAGCGGCGTCCCAATGCTCAGAGGTTGCTGCAATGAGAACTCGTCCGGGAAAAGGCTGAGCTCTGCCTGCCTTGACCCTGGGGGAGGCCTCTGTTGGGTTTACCGAGCCCATGGCTTCACTGAGCGGTAGTAATGTGACTTCTTCAGTCACTCCCACTGCTTTGCCCAATTCGGATGAAATTGGCTCCAGAGTTATAGAAGAGGAACTGCCAGGCAGAAGCAAATGGCCAGAGACAACAAGCCAATAAATCTTCTTTGATCCAAAAAGCAGGTTTAAGAGTTGTTTTATGGTAACACATCCTTCCATTTGATGACATATGGAAAGCCTCAAGCTGACCTGAGAGTTTTCCCAGTTCGCAATGGTAATGTTTTGGAAAGAAAAGTGACAAATTAACATACTGGAGAGATTCAGCTGGTTTTTCAGTTACAGTCTCCAGCCAACAGGGATTATAACCCAAACTCTGATCCTGCTGCTTTTTAAAAATTTTCTTTGCTGCTGGCTGGAAACACTAGAAACTGGTTGCAAAAAATAGAGGTGGGGGGAGGGGAGAAAACCCCACCTCTTCTCAAAATAGAAATTGTGCATTTGCTGCTTCCTTGTGAAGAAACGTCTCACAGTACCAGCCCGAGCCCCAGGGAGCTGCATGGGGTTTGGGTGAAATGGATGCTCACGAGTTGTTCCTCGTCCCATGGTTTTGCAGAGAGTTTTGTCTTAGTGTGTGTGGCATGAGATGACAGCCCCAGTGTGAGACGGACACTTGGAGGAGGCGGCTGTGCTGTGTTCTGCAAGGTAGTTGTGGATGTGGGAGGCAGAAGCTCTGAATCCTTTCAGGGTGGAAAGAAGCCAGGACTCTACAGTCTGGCCTCCAGCTTTCCTATGGATTTTAACAATTTCATATGCTGATTATTCACTAAATATAATGGATACAGCAGGAGAAGTAATAGGACCAAAAATAAAATTAGAACCATGGCAATATATTATTTATGCTTCTAATTTTCATCTCTTGAGGTTTTAGGTGATTATGAAAGCAGCTTTTATTATGTACCCACTGACTTCGCTTAATCCTGTCTGTTAACTGCGTCTCAGTAACCTGAGAGTTTCTGACACTAATGGAATTTCTGTTCTGGCTGTGGCTTCTCTCCCTTTGTATCTCTATTCCCCCTTTTTGAGCTTAATCCGTATTTTGCGCTGAACTTCAGAGGCTGCACCAATTGCTATAACATCTGAGATGATCTTGGGCCATTGGTAGAGGGATGAGAAACATCATTCAGTGAAGCACTCTTTTCACTTACTCTGCTACAAGACATCACTTGGCTCTTCACACATTGTTTTGGCATAATCTTGACAGAGTAGCTGTTCGAAATGCATATCTCGACACAGGCACATAAATACATTACAGATGTGAGCTTATTAGAGCACATCTGCATCTTTTAATCCAGTACTGTCAAGTCAAAGCCGTGAGAAGTAGTTCCAGCCCTGTCTTCTCCGCTGTGGCTGCAGGGAGGAGGATTGGGAAAGGGGTAGACCTTCCCTTGCCCAGCCTCTTACAGCTGCCTCAGGAAGACACCGATCTCCTTCTTGGACGGCTGTTACTGAAACAGACTCTTTCCCAAAGGGTAGCATCTTTGCCCAGGTCCATCTTTGGTGTCTGTCCCGTTATTTCTTGTCCGCCCTTAAAAAGCAACAGAAATCGGTGCAGTCCTGTATGAGTCCATGCCCTCAGGTTCTGCATTTCATTTGCTTTGGGCTCACCTTCTCGCTCTGGATTTCAGCTGCAGGAGCAGGGAGCAAAGATCCTCAGGAAACTTTGAGAGGAGTTTGCTTTGTGTGTCTGGTTAGCCCTGTAGCATCTCTTCCTGCTCCACCTGACCAGCAAAACAGGTCGAAAAAGAGCTCCTCACTCTTTTCTCCTGAGTGGTCTCCTTCTTCTTTGGAGACTCACAGCTCCAACCAGTGCTGTCTCCTGGCATCACCAGGAGTAAAGCAGGGACAGATGTAGTCTGAAACATCTGCTTTTGAAGAGCACCCTCCCTACCACTGGTTTGTTACTTGAGTTTCTTGGCTGTGGGTTAATTCAGCACAAAATACACTATGATAGGCAAACATTAATCAGATCTGCGCTTTCAATAGCAGTAATGCTATTTCAGAAATTTCCTTAATACAGCTTTACATGCTGCATTGTCATTCCTGAGTTCATTGAAGTATACGTAGACAGATTTGTTATTCTGCTGCATTTTTTTTTTTAATTTTCCTAAAGTCTGGAACAGCCTCATCCTCACCATGTGGCTTTGAATCATCCTCAAACCACATTTCCTAGGCTGGGCTGGCAGACAAGGGGCTTGAACGTTGGAGCATCCTCGGTTCTGCAGAGCCTGCAGAGGTGGTGCAGCAGCTTTTGCTCAATTTCATCCCAGTTTTGAGGATTGTTCTGGAGGGAGTTGTGCTACCCGGGACTAAAGCCCTGGGCGTGCACAGCTCTGTGACGTGGGACCTGCCCACAGCCATTGTCTGATTTGGGTTGACTGTGTGGGAACCACCAGCAGGGAGATTGCCACCTCCTGGACCCTTCCCCGGCTTTATATGAAAGTAAATGAAGCAATGGTCTTGATGGAGCTCTGCTAAGCTGGATGTGAAAACCATATTTAAAGACTAGTTACATTAAATATGGCAAAAGAGAGACGGTTAAAAAGAACTGGGGTTGTTTAGCGAAAAGGAGGCTGAGGGGAGATGTGATAACAGTTTTTACGCATTTGAAAACTTGCTGCAAGGGGGAAAGTAAACTGTTCTTCACGGCCGAGAAAAGGACAAAAATAATGGGCTAAAATGGCTATAAAGGGAGTTTGGATTAGATATGAGTAAAAAGCTTTCTAACTGCAAGGATATTTAACCTTGGCAACAGCCTGCATGGTGGGGCATCTCCATCCCCCAGGGGTTTCTACGTACAGGTTAGACGAATGTCTGTTGGGAAAGGTTTACACGTAGCTAATGCTGCTTGTGGTTAAGATGGTCCCTTTCAGCGTGGTTTCTTAGGATTTTATTAGGGCGCATCTATTCATGGAAGTGCAGGGAGGACAGAGCTTGCTTTTCCTCCACTCTGAATAGGCTGAACACGGCAAAGCCCAAATCCAGCATCTGTGTGGGCATGCTGGCTGAGGAGCAAGACATGTTCACCTCAGTGCTGGGCATACTAGCCCATTCTCCATCTGATTTCATTTCGGTGGAAACTGGAAATTGCAACTAGGCCCAGTAAAAACACCATTAATGCTTTATATTTGGGAGTGTTTAGTAGTGCCAAGTGTAATGGGAGTTTACAGCCCCAGCATCACCCACAAAGCCCAAACTAGCCCCCAGGCTGCCAGTGTTTGAAGCCAAGGACCATGTTTTTCTTCCACGTTTCTGCAAGGCTCTGCACTGTTCGACCCTGGTTACTGTTGGGGGTCCTGGCACTGCCATTCACCGCCACACCACTGCTGGCAGACTTCAGGAGTTAAAATCAACACTCTTGTGCAGTAAGTGGGAAAGAAAGGATGCCTGCTATTCAAAAGGTGACAAGCACAAGGGAGGACATGCTTGGCACCATTGCAATAGTATTTTTTGGTCTAAGGGGCTCTGGTGTGACATACAGCAGCTCGTTAAGTCTCATTTGGTGCTTTTTCTGTGCCTTGGCACACTGTCACTTTTCCCCCCAGTGCTACACATGTGCTCTTTATACTCTGCACAGCAAATGTGGTTTCACTTGCTTTACCATCTATTAGTTCATTTTAATTGTTTGGAAAAATCCTCGTACCCAGAGATGTCTGCTAGTCATTAGTGTGAGTCAATAATGAGTTTGGGGTTTAATTATTTTATGCTGTATATATGGAAGCACAGTGCACTGCTGGGAACTTGGTCAAAACCCTTAGGTTTGGTTTAGATGCATTTTGTCTGGAGCACGGACAGGATATTTCTGCTGTGGCCCCCCCAGCGCCCAGCCACTGGAGGGTGGCAGTGACAACCACATGGATGCTGTGTGCTGCATGATGTTCCTCTGGAACGAAGAACAGAAACTGCCGCTTGCCTTGGCATAAAACCCGACTTTCAGCAGGGTTTGCCTGAGCTGGTTTTGAGGCTAGATGCTGCTTCAGCTCCTTTCTTCTTCCGGCAAATGCTCCCCATGGCGCTGGCAAAGCCCTTGCACCCGCGGATGGGGGCTGCCCATCTACCCCCAGCCCTGCCGCCAGCCTGGTGCCAGGGGCAGGGATGCGGGTCAGACCCTGTTTCGCTCTGGAGTCCATTCCCTGGACTGCAGCTCTGCTGCGACACAGCAGTGAAATCAGAAACAGATACACCCTCCGCTGGGTTTCAAACATGGACTACATGCAGTCTCCCGGGATTTCACTGACAAGCCCGGCCAGCAGCGTACCATACCCTCATCTTCATGTTGCTATTATTAAGAGTGATGATGGTTTTACAACAATGCATTCTTTGCTAGAAGGGTTGTATCTGGGTTTGAACAATTACTGTTTGATTTTAATTAACTTTTTTTTATGATAGACTTTCTGCCCAGATTTGGCAGTTAGCCTTACAGTGTTTCATAGCATTTTGCTTAGGAAACGTTGCTATCAGCACTTAACAATTTGTGGAAGAAACAGCAAAAATATCTTAGGTAACTTCTATGAGAAGAATTACTGAATTCTGCAAACTGGGAGAGTGCCCCTTGCTTAAAACCCAACTTTAATAAAATTATTATAATTTTTAATGAAAAATTACAATTTTACTATAATTCTTTGCGTATGTGTCACGAATGTTTTATCTCCAGGTTTCTTCGATCCTCAAAAATAATATAACTTGACTTTATTACACTAACAGAGAGGTGAAATATTTCCTGTCATGGTATCATCCAGCTACTGCCATTGCTATTTTCCTAACCGCATTTTTCTCTCCTTAGATTATGATGTCTGTGCCGAAGCTCCTTGCGAACAGCAGTGCACAGATAACTTTGGGCGAGTCTTATGCACTTGCTACCCTGGGTACCGCTATGACCGGGAGAGGCACAGGAACAGAGAGAAGCCTTATTGCCTGGGTGGGTAGAAGAGCATGTTGAGCTCATCTCTGGTTAATGATGTGTCGTGCTCCCTCAGGTCTTTTAGGAGTCAGTTTAGATATGAAACCTCTCTTATTGTCTTTACTATTGCAGAATAATGTGGTTTTTAACTATGTGAAGGATTCGTTCCCAGAACTAAGAGATCTGAAACCCCCTGAAATTATTAGGGGGTAGTATCTAAAACAAGACATATGCACCCAGACACTTTGAAGTCTTGGGCTGATGTAATTTTCCTTTTTATTAATTCCTCCTGCAGGTTTTGAGTCATATCTGGGGTTTTGGCCTGAGAGGAGGCACATAATACTAACAGGAACCCTCAAAGCACTATAACCATGGCTAATTATGAAAATACATCCTTGGGGTTTGATTCAGATGGTCATTATCTAATTCAGGACTGATCACTTACATGCGGTCCTTGTGTGGTTAGACCCCTCTGATTCCATAGACCGGTGATTTGCTGTGCTAGGGAGACAAGATTTGCAGTATCGCGCTTTCATAGAATCACAGAGTCATAGATTCATAGAATCATAGAATGTTAAGGGTTGGAAGGGACCTCTGGAGATCATCTGGTCCAACCCCCCTGCCAGAGCAGGGCCACCTACAGCAGGTTGCACAGGATGGCGTCCAGGCGGGTTTGGAATGTCTCCAAAGTCAGAGACTCCACCACCTCTCTGGGCAGCCTGTGCCAGTGCTCTGCCACCCTCAAAGGAAAGAAGTTCCTCCTCATGTTCAGATGGAACTTCCTATATTCGAGTTTGTGCCCGTTCCCTCTTGTCTTGTCACTGGGCATCACTGAAAAAAGCCTGGCCCCCTCCTCCCGGCACCCTCCCTTTAAGTATTTGTAAGCATTGATGAGATCCCCCCTCAGTCTTCTCTTCTCCAGACTAAAAAGACCCAACTCCCTCAGCCTTTCCTCGTAAGAAAGATGTTCTAGCCCCCTAATCATCTTCGTAGCCCTTTGCTGTCCACTCTCCAGCAGTTCCCTGTCCTTCTTAAACTGGGGAGCCCAGAACTGGACACAGCACTCCAGTTGTGGTCTCACCAGGGCAGAGTAGAGGGGGAGGATGACCTCCCTCCACCTGCTGGCCACACTCCTCTTGATGCACCCCAGGATGCCATTGACCTTGGCCACGAGGGCACACTGCTGGCTCATGGGCATCCTGTTGTCCACCAGGACTCCCAGGTCCCTCTCTGCAGAGCTGCTTTCCAGCAGGTCAGCCCCCAACCAGTACTGGTGCGTGGGGTTATTGAAAGCTTTTCAATGCAAAGAAATGGTCACACGGTGTTCAATAAAATGCCAGGTGTGTTAATAATGAATAGTGCCATTTGCACAGAGCTCCGGCCCAAAGCACCAGCGGTGCTGCAATTACTCATTTATCCAACTGCCTGCTGCCTTTAAGGCAAGTCCTTTATTGTATTTGCGGTGTGCGACATCCGGCTGTAGGACATCTCTGGCTCTTGCTCCTCTCCAGATATCGATGAGTGTGCCGCGAGCAATGGGACGCTGTGCTCTCAGATCTGCATCAACACCATGGGCAGCTACAGGTGCGAGTGTCACGAGGGCTATACCCGGGAGGCGGACGGCAAGACGTGCACCAAGGGAGATAAAGGTATGTGCTCGTCGGGGGTAAAGGTCCTGGACCAAAGTGCCTTCTAAAAGGTTGATCTGTCGTAAAGCAGAACTGCTCCCTACGCTACGCTTGGAGCTGGGGATCTGAAGCTGGGATGTAGGTGATGCCCCTGGAGACCTTGGGTTGTTCACTGGGCACCCGAGCACCTGTGGAGCGGTCCTGCCACACACTCTCCTCCTCAGTTTATGAGCTGCACACACAGAGCGGTAAATCAGTAGTCACACCTATAAAGAAAGAGCACAAGTACGTTGAAGGATGTGGAAAACATCTTCCCCTGGAGAAGCAGAGTGGCTGACTGGTGAAACTTGCCATCACAGCTTTGGTTAGACCATTTCTCCTTGATCCCACTGCTAAAAAACATATTTTGCTCCCATACCAGCGTGGACCCAGTTTGCAGTCCAGAGCTCAGGGGACATAAGAAACAAAAATTGCCAGATGCTGACCATTATAAGCCTTCATTAATTTAATCTGTTAACTAAATTAATTTCGGTGAGTTTAATTTGTATTTACATGCCAACATCTGAGATTAGCACATGGCCCTGGGTTGGGTGGTTAGTGCCGCTGGGCACTCAGAGGCTCAGAAAAGGTGTGCCTGGGAATTCCACACACCTTTCAAGCATTGCTTAAATCAGTTGTTAAATTGTGTTGGGTAGCACTGAATTCCGCTGATCTGCAGTAAGTTTGTGTGCCTCGTGACTGCAGTCACATTTTTTTCTTTTTTTTAATGAAAGTAATATGTGATGGGAAAGGCGTAAAAGCGAGGGCCTGTTCTTGCTTTTCACTGTTGGTTTCAAAGTATGTATTTATGCTGTGTATAAATGATTTTAGATTTTTTGACCTCATCCCAGTTATTAAATTACAGCATTTAGAGTACTGCAAATTAAATACTGATATAACAATTAAAAAAGAAAGGAAGAGGAGAATAACCTGTGCTCTGGAAAAAGAAAAACAACTCGTTTGATGAATGATGCCTTACCATAGGTTCATCAATTAATGCCTGAGCACATGTATCATTGGGTGCTCTAAATCCCACTGGATGGCCAGAACAATTCATAATTTTGATTTTCCTCTGAAAAAGTGTAACTGGAGCCACTCCATTAACTTTAATTGTTCCTTGTAGTTTTAATTTTTCGTTCCTTGTAAGAATGGGGGGGTCATAAGGGAAAGAGGTATAACCTATATAATCCCCCTGCAAATAGTTTTTTTAGTTAGCTTTTCCTCTGGCTAATTCAAATTTCCTGGTAGGATAATGCCCAAAGCATTGAGGATAACAAGCCATTCAAAACATTCAGGGCTGTGGAATTAATTCTAATACTTGAAAAAACACTGAATGTACACAGTACCTAAAAATGTCAGTTCCAGTTTATAATCTGAAATTAAATACATGCCATCTCTCAAAACATTTCCCAAATCAGCTGCGTGAAGCAGAGAAGGACGCTTTCTGCTTTATTACACTTCTGTACTCCAAGTTAATGTTGCTAATTGCCAGACCAAATGAGGCTGGCTAATTGCCAGTGCAAATGAAAGAGGAGTTGGCCATCGCCATTTCACAGGGCTTGGGTCCGTAACTCATCCCAAAGAAAATCAAGATTTTCAGCATCTGCGAGGAACCGGCTGTAGTGACGCACCACCCCGTGGTCAGCCCCAGCCCTGCACCGCCCCGGAAAAAGCACTGCATCTGCACTGGAATTCCTTCCTAATAAACAACTTATTTGCTTTTCATGGTAGCTGAGACACTTAAATTCGATTTTAAAATTTAGCGTGAGAAACATGAAAACACATGTATGCCTCTCCAGCTTTAACCATGGTGCATGTTCCCTGGGAAATTATTATTCATGTTTTCATCATGCCATGCCTGAAGGTTGCAACCCAGGCACTTTTTTGGCTTTATAAGTGGGCTTGACTGAGAGCTTTGGGTTTGTGAGTGGGGCACAAGAACAGGGAGTATTTTTCCCTCATAGGCAGTCACGTTGCGTTTGACAGAGACAATACAGCTACCCGTGCTGAAGTAGGCAAATGAAACCATCTCAGCAGGCTGAGCCCAGATAATACAACACAGATGATCAACTCAACAGTCTCCATGCAAAGACCGCCTGCGGCACAGCTCCCCGCAGAGCTCTCCCCCGCCAGCATCTCCTTCTCTTCCAGCATCAGCAAGATGGAGTCTTCGAGCACATGCAAAGAAAACACATTGCTCCGCCAAGCAGATCTCTTATTGATAGGTGCCACAGGGCTCACTGGTGTGTCGTCAAGACGAAAGGACCCCCATCAGGATAGCGACGTCATGCGTGAGATAGGCTTCGTGCTTTGGAAAGCCTTCATAAAATGGGGCTGGTTTAAGCCTTTTCTGAAATCATTTTACTTTCCTGGTGTAGGTCTGTGCAATGGAAACAGGTTATGTAAGTGCCTTGCTCGGTGCTGGCCAAACTGACCCTGGTAGGTGACCTTCGTATCTGCACCACACGTGGGTGGCTCCGTCTAATTGCTTCCTGCCCCTTCTGGTCTGTCCTAGGTGGCTTCTGGCTTTATCCATGCTTTGTTCCGGCTTTATTCATAGTTTGGTCCTGATACAGGATCGGATGGGGGTAGAGTGAACGTTTGATGGATGACTCCTTCCCTGGGCAAATCATCACCTCTGTCTGGTATGAGTTAGGGGTATTCCACCTCCCTCCTGGGACACTGCTTATGTGATGCTGTTGAACTTCTTCCTCCGACAAGTCAATCCGACGGGATTTGCAGAAATCTCACTGGTATGATATTTCCCAAACATTAGCTGACACCCCCACCCCTGCATTCGTGTCCATGGATTGTTACAGCTCTCTTTTATCTATACTTGTCAGCCCCATGTACCACATCCTTCTGGAAGATAAACTGGATTTTATAATGAAACATGAGGCCAGATTCACCGCTTCTTAATCTGCACGTAATTCCACTGATCCTAGTGGGATTGCATCAGGTTTCAAATAGCAGAGGCACTGGCAGTTTCTCCGTAGGACTGTATGTTGCTCTCAGCAACATTTCTTAACACAGTGTGTGCATAATATTAGGGGACTCATTTGGTAAGATAGCTATTAGAAGAAATTTTGGTAAAGACTAGTACCAAGCCCAAACTTTATTGCAGTTTGGGAAAAAAAAGGGCATTTTTTCTAATGGCCCTATATATTTGCATCTGTAAATCCTACACAGGTCCAAAAATGGGCATGTAAAAACACTGATTTTTTTAAAGGAAGCTGAAAAATTGGAGAGGGAGGAAGAACTCTGTGAGGGAGTCATAATACTGATTTGTGGTCATGAGAAAACTTATAGAAATATCAAGAGTTGTCTTGATGACAGTGCATCAGTTACTTGTCAAGGGGAAAAAAAGCCCTGTGTGCTGCAGATCCTTTGATCTATCAGAGAAAGTCTTATGGGAACAGTGGCTTTGGGAGAAGTTACAAGCACGATGATTAGCATTAGAAATACAGCATCGAGGAAGGAAACAAGTGGATGTTGTATATTCAGGTATCTTCACACAAAGGTCCTCTGGGAGGTGTTGTGGCCAACTAGCCTTGGAGCCAGCATAGCTGCAGTTCGGTGAGATTCTATTACATGTTATGTAGAGTTCATCAGAAGACCCCAAGTAACACCTTTTGGCTTTAAATCTTTGAGCCATCTGAACGCTGTACAGAAAGCTGTTCAGGTATTCCCAAGCTGTGTGCTATCTGAAAGGGCCGGGAAGAGCAGCATGCTTACTGCCATGAAAATGCTAAATAAAATAAAGAATATCATGGGTTATTGTAATGTCAAAGAACTGCTGCTGTGGGAGGAGGCAGTTGATGAGTGGGGAAAACCCCCGAGCCTTTGCCTCCTAATCTTCTGATCAGTTCAGCGCTAATACCAATGTCTTACTGCTGTTGGTCATTCCGGCATCTTGCCCTTGCAGCCCTCACCCTCCTGATTAGGAGATAAGAGAAATAAACCTTTCAGAGTCATAGAATACCAGGTTGGAAGGGACCTCAAGGATCATCTAGTCCAACCTTTCTTGGCAAAAGCACAATCTAGACAAGATGGCCCAGCACCCTGCCCAGCCGAATCTTAGAAGTGCCCAATATTGGGGAATCCACCGCTTCCCCGGGGAGATTACTTCAATGGCTGATTGTTCTCATTGTGAAAAATTTTTGTCTTGTGTCCAATCAGATTCTCCCCAGGAGTAACGTGTACCCATTACCCCTCATCTTCCATGTAACTCTTTGTACCAAGGGAGCCTCCATCTTCTTTTGTAGCCACCCTTTAAATACTGGAACATGGTGGTAAGGTCTCCCCTAAGACTTCTTTTCTCAAGGCTGAAGAAACCCAGTTCTCTCAGTCTTTCCTCATATGGTGGGCTTCCCAGTCCTTTGATCATTTTGGTGGCCCTCCTCTGGACCCTCTCCAGCCTGTCTACATCTTTTTTGCACAGCGGAGACCAAAACTTTAAACAGTATTCCAGGTGCAGCCTGACACACACCGAGTAGAATGGGATAACAACTTCTTTATCTCTGCTGGTGATGCCCTTGTAGATGCAGCCCAGCATCCTGTTGGCTTGCTTTGCTGCAGCAGCAGCACACTGTTCACTTACATCGAGCTTGTTGTCCACCAGGACCCCCAGATCCCTTTCCACAGAGCTGCTCCCTAGCCAGATAGATCCCAGCTTGTGCTGTGCTCCTGGCTTGTCTTCTAAAAGCAAGCATACCTGACATGGCATTATGTCCAATGGACTAAACATACTGAAAATGAGTTTTTCCTAAATTTGTGAAATGGTGGTCCGTAGACGACCATCTGATGGGTGCAATGTTATTTACTGGACTCTACAAACATTTAAAGTCAAGTACCACATAACATCTTTAGTATTAGAAAGTTCCAATTTTATTTAAAATTATGCAGATATTTTCAAAATCAATACATATTTTTGAGAAGATGAAGGACGTTAAAGTGTGTGCCCAAGTGCAAAGTATAATACAATAGCTAAGTGCATTGTAGTTGAGCCTTTTTGAAGATTTTGGCTTTAACCAGGAGCATCTGCAGAGCTTTTCCATTACGGGACATGCTTTGAATGGTCGGCATTCAATCGTGTCCAATAACCCTTCCAGGTAACATTGCACAAGGCCGCACATCGCATGCAGGGCCTCAGTACACTTGATGCTTCTCAACAGCTACATGTGAAAGGAAAGAAGCTCACCTAGAGTTTGCCAGTATGTGTAGCCCTGTGTTGTAGATGCCACATTTCTCTTTAAGCAAACACCTGTTAAAACAGTACTTGTTTGTGACGCAGAAGTGCTTGACACCATATGAGAATGGGGAAAGGTCAAAAAATAATATTTGCAATATCTCTTACAGTTTGAATCATTTAAGGGATTCCTGAAAAGGTCCCATTCGTGCATGGTATCAACAGGTGTGACCCTTTCTCTTGTGTCGATTTAAGTCCTTGTCATTAATCTCAATCCCCATCTCTGCTCAGGCTGAATCCATCACATGGAGGAATAACTGGCGATGATAAAGAACAGTTTGTGCAAAGTGAATTAAATGGCCATATTGTGAGGGATTTTACTGTAATTTATAGCACATGAAAATTTGCCCTTTGGGGGACTGTAAATCAATTCAGATCTATAGGGTTAGTCTACGCTACACACAAAGATAAAAGAAGGGGTGTAAACTTTTTCAGGCATTAAAAAAATAAATTCTTTGGGGACTGTTAACTGGAAACAGCTGCTTTAAAAATGAGCTCAGAGCTGTCCCTGCAAAGTTTCTCAGCCTTCCATAGCAATTTACAGTCAAAGCATTAATAATGGCAAGATTCTCTCCTTTTTTCACAGTCTGGGGAAAGGTAACAACGTTCAAGTTACTTTTGCAATCACTTTATGAGTTTCGTTGCTTTGGATCTTTATATTGGTATTGGAAACTGCTTTCTTTCAGCTGGGCTTTCTGAGAAATCTGAAAACGTGGCAAAAGCAGGGACATGCTGTGCCTCTTGTAAGGAATTTCATCAAATTAAGCAGACGGTTTTACAGCTGAAGCAAAAGGTATGAACATTGATCAGTCATGTCTTTACCAGACTTGCATGTTTTATGCCACTTGAGCTGTCACTGCCATGTGTCTCTTGTGCCCATAAAGATGATGGCAACATATTGTAAAATCATCTAGGAATGGTATCTCTTCCTCATGCTTTTGTATTGCTTGTAAGCAGATTGCTATGCAAGCTCGTGGAGCTGTGTTATCAACCTTGTGGTAACACGGTCGGGCAAACACCCATCCCAGTCTGAGCCCAGGTTTCTTGGCAATCTGTGCTGGCCACAGCTTTTCATTCATTCTGAATGAACAGGATTTTGGACTTGATCCACCTTTAGTGTATGCAAGTGCAAGAAATTCTGCAGATGGAGGAACATGGGAGAACATGATTTTGCATTAATAGGGTGTTGATGCAGGATTCTTGCCAAACAGGAGGTGTGTGGCTAGACAAAAACATCACTAGCAGATACATTAGCTTTGATTTTTTTAAAAAAAAACACCCTCCGCCCCAGCCTTTTCTGTTTTCACCTGTGTCATTGCAAGTACAGAATAATGCACTTAACTCTTCCCCTGGCCTTTAACTTTAATCACTCCTCTATGTGGCCCCCTTCTGCACTTGAGCAGCATTGAAATAACTCAGAGACCCAGCCCAGGATTTGGAGAGCCAAGCGCAGGGGTGCAAGTGTAATGCCTTTTCTGGTGACATCTCCTTCGAACAGTAAGATTCTCTGAAATGGAAATGTTCTGCAGGAGCATTCTCAGCAATGCATGCTGACAGACTGTAATTATTTCACCCGGACTGCTCATTTAATTTCATTATGTCAAAACACAAATTCATGTATTCACTTGTTGCAATTAATGGTATTCATTCAATATAGTTTATATTAGAAAAAAATAAATCTGCTTCACTAAAATTAAATACACTGAGGTTTGAGATACTCTTTATCACAAAAATCCCAGAATGTCATGTCTTCCTTCTGAATGAGTGGGAACACAAATGGACAAGTGGCAGGATTTCATGTGTGATGGAAATTCTGTTTTTCAAACAAATGGTAGCAAACAGGTTAAAAAAGGATCCATGCCTTTGAGTAGCTGGCTGTCCAGCCACAGCCCATGGTGCTGGGTAGGCTCGCACCGACCCCCAGGGAGGGATTTGGGGTCACACTGTTGACCAGCTTGTTTGCTGCAAGAATTGATGGAAACCAATGGCCTATATTAATGGAAAGTTTTCTGTGTTTAACTCCCACTGTTCAGTGCCTGTGTTCAAAACTGAGTCCTTGAAAATTAATGTTGTTGATACCTGTCGCTGTGGGCACTTGTACAGTAGTTGTGGCCAAACGCAGCAGTTCATTCTTACCTCATAGCTAGTGTCCTGTCATGGTCCATTGCCTAAATTTTCCCCAAATATCTTCCTAGTGGGACTTGACCTATTTGGCATCCTCAGAGGGAGCCCACTGGGTTGTGCCTCACACAGACAGAGCTGGAAGCTGGAAGAGACAGTCCCTTGGTACCCTCAGCATTTTTTACCCCACAGAGAGGAGAACTTTTGTCCATGCTGAGCAGAGATCTGGCCTTATGCTGCTTCTTTGCCCAGGGAGACATGAGCCCTTGTGTTTCACCAGCCGCTCCCCATGGGCAAGTTCTTCTGAAGAGGACGTCTCTCAATATCTGTGGCTGAAGCTGTTCTGTGTTGCACAGAAAAATTCATTTCTGTCTGCCAGAGAGACAGTTTTGGGAATAAGTCTTCAGTCTTGCGGTTAAGACTATCAGATTTTATGAACTTTATGCAAAATTATGTTCAGCAGAAGAGTCTGTGAAGGATCCAACCCAGCAAACCCTATTACTGGGAACGGGGGTGTGCTTCTGGAAATGGGAGATGTGGTTTTGTGTCTCCTTAGGAAAGGACAGGGGTGAACTCAAGTCCTGCTACCTCTGGCACCAATATCTTTTTGGAGGATTGCAACATCAATTCCAGATCCAGGACAGAGTAGTTCTAGGATCAGGAACTGGAAAGTTCCCCTGCATGGTCATCAAGCGTGATGCACTGTCCCAATATACCAATGGGCTGTGGGCAGTCCTAGGTTAATCTCAGACCTTGACAGAAGAAGAGTGGAAAGCTGAAAAACTGAGGGAAAGATATGTGAGATGATGACACACAGTCAACAATTTAAAAAAAAAATCAAGTAAGCTGGATCCGATTGCACAAATGTGTTTAAACAGCTTAATTAGAAAGCCATGGTCCACATTGCTTCTGTCAAGTGCTGTCCAAGCGTCTAAACCACAGATCTCCTAGAAACTACCCAAAACTCTAGATGCAGCATGCAACACAACATACGTGAGTCTTGTTTCTAGTACTCTCTTTCTTTAAAATTTTCCCTCCCAAATATTTGCACGCACATGGAAAAAAAATTATTTTCCAAGGGCCATTAAGATTTGGAGCTGTAGATGGAGAAAGCCAAGGTCACTCTGGACCAGGATCCTGGTTCAGTTAAAAGGTGAAATAGAAATTAGGCCAGTGAGTATAGCCAATCCCTAAGAGGATGTGAGTCAACATTGAAAACACACGGTTTGGCCCCAGTGTATGTAACAACTATTTTCTGGCCAGAAGATATCAAAGCCCAAGACCAGAGCCTGGGTATTCTGGCACTCCTAGTGTATGCCTCGAGTCCAGCTGACTCAGTGGGGAAGCATGTGTAGATGCTTTAATAGCAGCTATGTGATTTTTTTTTTTTTTTTTAACTTACTAAGTTGTTACAACAGCCTTGATGGCAGGAACAAGTCAGTGTTTAAGCAACAGAAAAGAATCCACTTCCAAATCCTCTTCATGATGAGTCTTTGCCACTAAATGCACCTTTCTACTCCTGACTGGCCATTTGCAATATAACCTGAAGAGTATTCATGGCAGGGACTATACACTAAGCGACATCTATTCATCAGCTGTGATAGCACTAGGTCCCCAAAACAGGATCTGGTCCGAAGTCTAAGCAGAAGCTCTAAAGAGGATATCAATTAATCTGTCACTTAACTGTGGCCACCCCTAAGGCAAAACACTCACAGATGACACTGAAAATATTCTCACAATTGCCTGAAAAATTTAATGCTCTCAGGTAGTTACAGGATTTAACTCTGTGTCTCGGTTTTATCCTGGCAGTGTTGGGACTGCAGAGGCCTTGGTTGATTTGTGTCACATAATGGAGGTTTTGCAGCATGATGGTGCTTGCAGCCTTCCATTTGTATCCGGCTCCGGACGGGGCTTGATGCACATCCAGGAATCAAAACTTCAGAGTGTGATGACCAGAACCAGCCAGTCGAGCTCCTCATGCTGGTCACTGGCCCATGTGGCTATGAGAGCCTGCCAGCACTCTTCAGCCCCAGGTGTAAGGTGCTGTGACTCATGGAAGAGCCCTTTCTCTTCAGCAGTCCCACGCTTTGGTCTGTGCTGCCGTCCTGGGATGTTGGCTGAGAAAGCTGCAGGGTCATTGGTAAACAAAGCAAATGTTTTTCTTTGGAAAACCAAAGATGACAGTGCAAAGGGCACACAATTGCTGGATCCCCATTTTCTATGTAAGCAGATTCGTAGGAGTATGCACATAAGAAACACGCTGTGGGTCTTCTGTGAAGTGCTGGCCTCACCCTGCCACTGATTTCTGTGGGGGCGGAGTGAGACTACCAAATTCTTGTAAGACTTACATCATTTCGCTTAATTTGCCTGTAGTGCTGTCATCTTGTCTTCGGAACAACAATGCTCTCCAAAACCTGAGTCACAAATGGCTGATAAATCCTTGTATTCCTGTCATCACATTTTGAATTCCAGTCTGAAAAATCAGACTGGTGTTTCGGAGATGTCACCAGGAACTGTCTCAGCATTTCTAACTTATTTTTTTCCTCACCTTTGCTTCCTTCAGAACTGTTCTGTGCATCCAACCCCAAACTGCAAGCAGCACTGGCTGCCTTTAAAGTGCATTCCTTAACTAATAACTTGTTTGCCAAAAGAAATTTGCCCAGTTACAGTATGTACTGCAAGCACATACCAGTATTTTTTTTTCTGTGCTTTACAAACATTAGTTTTGCACTAGGGACAAGAGCCATGTATATCAAATAATTACAGAAACAAGTAGGAGTCTTGAGAACAGTCCAGTGCAGGGAACTCCAAATAGCTGATTAAAAGCATTGTCAGATAGCCGGAGTCGTCATATTTTATTTAATGCAGCTCTCCCACACAGATGTTGCTGGATCCAGCATCATAATATTCAGTGAGCCAGATTCATTCAGAGCAGCAACAAAGCTGACCCAGGGATAAATCTGCCCTGGTATTGCTGAAATAGTTCTTCAGTTCCATTTGGCAGAGCAAAATTCCCAACTCTGCATGCAGCCACGAATAAACTTTCCTTGCTGCAGACCAACCTCCTGGCTTGTCATCTCCCTTCAGCTGCTTCGGAGAGACTAAACATTTTCAGAATATTTCTAAATATGCTTAATTATTTTATATATTAAATCTGAGCAGATTAATGTTTAGTGGATAACTAAACATCTGATGTAATGGATAATGACATTTTAAGCTATAGTGTGCAATTCTCCTTACATTCTCACTTTAGCTTTGTGTTTCTATACAGAGCGGATCCAGACATCTATTGGGTCAAATAGTATGGTTACAGGACCAGATACACAAAGGATTTGGGGCTGTCATTGAAACCTAGGAAAAGTTAGGGGCTTGTGCAGCAATTGAGAACTGAAGTAAATACTGCCCTGAGAAAGGGCAGTAAATTAATAGAGAAAACTTCAAATAAGGAAAAAGGTTTCCTGAGAAGATCCAAGCAGTTATGAGACTTATGTTTTTGACAACTTGTTGCTCTGTCTCTCCTGGATTTCTCCTGCCCTCCATTTGGATTGACTTGCAGCATTTCCACAGTGACTTGAAAAGGGAACAGCCTCACACAGTAACATTTTTTCTGATGATTTCAATGGAGGATATAATTAAACATTTTTTATTTTCCTGAAGTATTTAAATATACTGTTTGTCCTCATGAAAGCTTAACAAAGAATGTAATTTATCCATCTGAATGATGAAGGGCTTACAGTGATTTTTGGTTTTGGCAGGTTGCTTTGCTACCAAATAATGCTGCTGATCTTAGCAAGCAAATCACTGGTGAAAAAGTGCTTGCATCTAATGCATATATTCCTGGCCCCCCAGGCCAGCCTGGTCAACAAGGCCCTCCAGGTAAGATACAGGCCCGAGAGATTTGAATGTGCAGTAGAGCTATGAACAAAAATAGTAAGCATCAATCTTTCGGTGTGATAGGTTTTCATGTGTTTCATATTTTGATTGTTGTTGTTGTTATATTTGCATTTGTGCTAAATATAAAAAGAAAACTTTCTGGTCATTATGGTCAGCCTCTGCCACCCATCTAACATCATCCATTGTGTCTTAGTCTCCATGTGTTTCTTGGTGCGCAAGCTGTGTTTGTCCTGTATGTGTTAAATTTCTCCCTCTCTCTGGGACATCTCACCTGCTTCAGTTGTCATTTCCTGTGTTTTAACTCTGTCTTAAAACACTCCCAATTTCATGTCAGGAATACCTACTGCTTTAGCTCACTGTTATTAGAAGAGCAGAAAACGTGCTTTCAGTTTGCAGGGGTTTGTGCCAGCTGTTCTATTTTTCCTCACGTGGTTTTGCAAGGGTTCATTTATTGGTTTTATGTTGTGTTCCAAATTCAAAGGAGTCTGAAAAGAAAAGTGCAACTCCATTCACACCGTCTTTGCTAAGATATAGCTTGAAACAATGAGAAAAGCAGGGTTCTTAAACCTCTAACTTAAGCCAGACACATTGCAACCTGTAGCCAGCGACATTATAAACTTTGCAAACTCTGTTGCATGCAGATTGAATTTTGGGTTAGTGGTAAATCCAAGGAATTTTAGCATTGTGCTGGGTTTCAGGAAGATTCTTGCAGAGGACTAGCAGACATTCCTCACGAGGTTTGATTTACTCCCCGCTGAGCTGCCGCCCTTGCTTATCCCCGCTTTTGCAGTCTCGCTTTGGTTTTTGAGTCTTTATCTCATTTTCTCGGAGGATGAGTATCTTCGGTCTTCAGTATGTCATAAGTGTAAGGACAAGGTGGTTAGAGATTCTGGGTCAGACTGCAACGTGCAGTGGGCTGCCTTGCAGTCTCTCTCACGTAGGCCTGGTCTTCCCTCTGGTTTCCCCATGGATGAGATCTCCAAGGTACCGCGGCCTCATCCCTCACCGCCTCAAAACCATCCCTGCCCACCTCCTCCTCCTCTGCCCCGCGCCCCAACACCACCGCTGGGCCTGGGGGAGCAGCCCCAGAGGTGCACCGCCGAACTTGGGTTTGCTCCTTTTGAAAACCCTGGCCGCCAATACTCTGTCCTGCTGAACCCCTTTTACTCTCTCGCCTTTCATTTTCTATGTCTTTGCCTTCATTACGAAGAAAAGCGCTTTCCCCTCCAATTATAAAGCAACCCAGCTGGTGACACTTGACTGGACTTTATTTTGTGCAACCGTTGTTTCAGGTGCCTGATTTTCTGTTTTGCTTTCCACGGTGTTTCTCTTGAGCTAAACATACGCTTTGTTTCCTGCCTGATTCCTCAAAACTAATATTCGCTGCTGAACTAGCAGAAACTGAAAAGCATATAAAGCAAAATGGAAGAACAGAGCCTTTTTTGGCCCTGACGTTTTGCCTCCTATACTGGGCAAAAGAGAAGCGCAAGCCACCACAGAAAAGGGCTTGCTTCTGTGCCAGTCACGTAGATGCCTTCGACCCAACATTCCCATGAGTTTTCTGAGGCTTTCTTTTTATGAGATGCTTCTCAGATGTGACTTGGTCTTTTCTTCTTTGTGTGGAAATGAGGCATTTCTGCTTTTCTTTTCATTCTCAGCCTGTGTCCCTAACCACCTAGCAGTGGCAGTTTTGGCTTCTTTGTATACACAAGGTTTAATTGTTTTGTGAAGATCTCTCATAGTCACTGTGACAAGAAGTAATGTTGTCTCAGATGACTGCTGTGTTGGTTGTGTTGTGGTGGATTAGGGTGTGTTAAGGCAACCGGTCCATTGGGTCATTCAAAAAATGGTCAGTCCCCACTGCTTGCACTGAGGAAGTGTCTTGAAGGCTGTCCCTGGCAGGTAACCTTTGCTGTCGATTGCAGGGGCTCCAGGACCAAAAGGGAGTCAAGGAGTTCCTGGGTCACCTGGACCTCCCGGACAGCCAGGCCCTCGTGGATCAATGGGACCTATGGGCCCATCTCCAGACATATCACATATTAAGCAGGGCAGACGGGGTCCCGTGGTCAGTATTCTCATCTCCTGTCCTGCGTGGCCCAATTTGCATTAGCTCCACAGCTTCTCATGTCCTTGTGAACACTTCCTTTTTTCTTGCAGGGCCCACCAGGAGCCCCAGGGAGAGATGGTAGCAAGGTGAGGAGAGGTACTGTTTTCCATAATGTGGGCACATGCACATGTGAAGTGCAGGCTTGCTAGAGAGATCCTCTACACGCCTGCACTCACACCCTTTCACCATCTCATTTCCTTTGCTAATCTGAAAACATCCTGTCATCCCATCCCTTCATGTCTTCCTCATGCAATATTGTACTTGCCATTTCTGAAGTCCTGCAAATAGCCCTTGCCAGGCTATCTTTCAAGCAGCCTCCTTTCCTTTCTCTGCAGCTCTTTTAGCTTTTCTGTGAAGAAAGGTTTGTGCTTTAGCCCATTTCATTAGACTGCTCTTTTGTGAATTTCTCCTATTAACTGGTTTGCTTGTTACTAAGAAAAATATCAGAAGTGCCCAAATCTGCTCCTGCTAGAATCAGCGGCAATTTCCTTGTGTTCCTCCTTCACTTTCTTTTCTTTTTCTGAGCACGCATAAGCTGATGATTCTTGATCTGGGGACAGTAAGGGAATCTGCAGGGGCAAACTGTGATTTTTTTGATTCCTTCAGTCACAGCAAACTAACTGAGGTGGTACTGATTGCAGGGGGAGCGAGGCGCACCAGGACCAAAGGGGATACCTGTAAGTATTGCTCACAGGAGGAATTTCCACAAGAGTGATGTTGACTACTAATGACAGGTCAGCCAAAATGAAAAAAAAAACCACCTCTCCTGTGTCAAGAGCACAGTGAGAGAGAGTTTACATGCACAGAAAATGTTATTGGAAAGAAAGTAATGACCTGTTTCCATCCAAGTGGTTTTGCCTGCACACCTCCTCCCTTGCTGGGTGTGATGCTGAAGGCAGTAAGTGCATCTCTGCCCTGCAACAGCGGTGGGACATCCTCAGAAGGCAGTGGCATGAGATACCATGCAGAGTGCTGGTTAATACAGTTCACCCACTGCTCCTAATGGGAGCTGGATCCCTGGAACCTTTTAAAATCCTGCCCCTCCTCTCCCTCTGGGATTTGGGAAGTGATAGGCTTTGAGCACGTCATTAGGTGGATGGGTATTTACAGTCTGTTGTCAAGTGAAATTGTTGAAAAATTTATTTCTTCCAGTGTTTTCTCATTAGTAGAATGGCTTTTTAAGACTGTGTCCAGTAGGCTGTCCTCAGTATTAAACAGCGTACTTCACTGTGTGAAGTAAAAAGAGCTAAAAAGAAATTATAATTTTCTAAAATCAGATAAAACCAGGTGGGTACTCTCTGCATTGTGATTACCGATATATTTAGTTAGTGATGGATAGCAGCGGGGCTACCATATTGAAAAGATACAAAGATACAAATACCAGATTTCTTAAGAAAATTTTAAAATAAATAATGATTATTGATTGATTAGTCATTCTAAGACTGTAATTTCTATCAGTTTAACAAGAAGGGATACAAGGAACCAAGATTTACCTCCTCTATTCCCATAAGGTGTCAAGATACTCTTGGGAGGCCAGATACAGGAAAGGAATTGTTAAGTAACAAAAGGGCAGATCACCTTGTAACTGTAGGCTCAGTCTGCAAAAACATTTTTCTTCTTTTGAAGATTGTTTTCTGAGCAGGTTAATTCAAAAAGAGATGGCTAATTTCTGGCAAGTAAAATGAAGCACTATGTTACTCTTACCCCTGCGAGAGTAATTATATCAGCCTGTTTGAAAACTGTAAGAGCAAAGTGGAATATAATTAATGACCATGCCTTGTGACTGCAGGGCCCACCAGGTTCATTTGATTTCCTATTGCTGATGATGGCAGACATCAGAAATGACATCGCTGAGCTGCAAGAGAGAGTGTTTGGACACAGGACTCATTCATCAACAGAGGAGTTTCCGTTACCTCAGGAATTTACAAACTATCACGACACAGTAGATTTTGGATCTGGAGAAGACTACAAACCACGGGCAGCACCCAGAGACTCCAGGATACAGAAGGCAGCCCATCCTTAGCTACGCCTACTGAAAAATAGAGCCCCTTTAGAGTTCTTCAATATAAAAATGCACTGACAATGTAAAATATATATATTATTTCCCAGTTTTCTCTCTGCTTTTCCCCAACCATGCTGCCTGTACTGTAGCTTTCCTGGTTCATGGTAGCCTCCTTGCAATAATTCTATACTGAAAAGCCTGCAGTGTGCGTTGTACCTAGACTATAAAGAAAACCTCCTCAGTATATAATACATTCAAGGCACGCTCTAGCTAATGGCGCAGACCACAGCATTTCATCTGCCTACCTTGCATTCTATGTCCAAATGACCCAGTATCCAAATTTTGCCAGGGGCAGAGGGGGAGCGGAACATCATCCCTGAATGATGGCAATAATGAAAACCTTGGTCCACAGTCACTTTATACATGTAAATATATTATACCACTGAAGTCAAGTCTCCGCCTACTGTCCTTTGGCTTAGGAGAGTGTGGCAAGTGGATCCCTGCGTCATAGCAGAGGCCAGCTGTAGGTGAAATGTATTTTTCTATTATGCCCCACCATGGCAGAAAAAGGCAAAAATAATATGGTGAAGCTGTGATACAAGGGCGCTGCTTCTTGATCTGGATATTATTTGGCTTTGTGTTGCTAGAGTATCATTCAGAGTCGAAAAGATGCGTTTGTCCTAAACTAACACTACTTTTCCCTTAACATTTTCCTACTGCTCAGTGTGAAGGCCAGTTCCCTTCCTCAACAGATTCATGCTGGATACATTACACAAAAATGTGCAAGAGAAAAGGGGATATATAAAGCAGGAAAACCAAGCATAAGTGAATCAAGTAGACTTATTGAGAAGCACAAAATGAATCCCAGCCTTGCAGAAAGAGTCAGATTCTAACCTCCTGTAGGTGGACGTCTTCCTCAGTGAAATGCTGAAGTCCAAGTGAAATCAAGACCGGAGAGAGGCCTCATATTTGCAAAGAGATTCCGTCTGTTTTGTTCCTCTGCTGCATGAGAGCGACCTAAATGGCCTTCAGGGAACTGTAACACAGAGGCGCAGTGTACTTGGCTGTGTGTATGAGGAGTATGAGTAGGTGCAGGAGTGCAGATGACAAAACATTTTCAACTGGTATGAGGATGGCTAAGGTGACATACTGCACATGGGATCCTGTACTTGTGAAGAGGGATGAAAGGGAGTGCCCTTTTTTTACACTGGAAAATTGGATGCACAAGTTAGACCATACCTCATGGATGATGTAGGTTACCATTTGTTTTGGATTACCACAGCTGCTGAGGACTTTGCCAGGCTTAGAAGATAAAGAAGTATATGATAAAGGAGTATATTAAGCACAAAACTTTCATGTTGTATCTGTGTAGCTGCTACTTCTACGGTATGTTTAGTGCTGGGTCCTGTCCATGTTACAAATGCAAAGAAAAACTACTTATTTGCCATGTTTTTCAAGAACTTGCAAGCTCTGATAGAATAAACACAGCTAAAAATAAGAAGGCCCTTTTCAGATAAACTGTAAGGGTTTGGATTGCCTTCCATATTCTCTGGGCCAAAAGATAGTTGGTATAATCCCTACACCACTGGAACAGCTCATGTTGTATAAACTGGCTGCTTAGACCTTTTGTATCTTTTGTATGTTATCTTGAGATGATGTGTTGATTCCTGTCATTGTTTCCTAACTCCTCGCTATCACTATGCCACAAGCAAGGGCATTAGCTTTAAGAACATTAACATTCTGTACTCCACCTTACATTTATATCAATATTGACAAAGAAATGACCGAGTCACTGAGATAGCTTAGAAATAATGGTAAGTGCTTTCGCACAGCTGCAGATCCAAGTAGTCTTGTGAAGTAGGTAAGAGTGAGATTTCGGGAAGGAACCTGTGGCCAAAATAGGGATGGTTTTATGTGCAGCAGGCTGAAAGAAACCTCCAAGACAGCATGAACTGAGGCATTTAGGTCTTATTTGCGTAATTTCAAGCAGGCAACTAGGTATAAATAACATCATTCAAGAATAGGCAATTTTAAGTAAATCTGTCAAATGTTGTAACACTCGCAGATTATGTAACTCTTGCATATGTTTACCACTGCACCCCATCACCTGCTGGATCAGGTTGATTCCAACTATAGAATTAGTAGCTGCAGGTTTTTAGACCATCAGATACTGAATAATGAGTTAGATGAATGACTTCCTGCACACCACCTAAATTCTATTGCCCCCTGCCCACAAGATGTGTTCGAAAAAGGCACTTATTTTAGTTCTAAGCTCTGCTTTTCCAAATGTAGACAAATAACAAATGAGAAGTTCCTACAGTCTGACCATCAAATTCAGGGGCAGGTGTCAATCTACCCATGAGTATACAGGGAAGGGAAATCCTGAGTCAGGACCAGAAAAATAGATAAAATAAAATACATGCCTCGCTTGAAGTACAGAAAGCTGCCCTACAGGCTCATGAACATAAAACATGGCACACGTTTTTGTGACTTACTGAACGGAAACCTCAGTAACTTCCCTTTCGGGAGTCTGCATCATTTTCACAGCCTGGAGCTGCATTTCCAACAGATGTGCATACTCCATAAAACAAGTGAAGAAAAGCGCTCCTTGGGTTTGTCCTTGTGCTTCACCCTCCTCTTTCCAGACTCCCTGCCCCAAAGCTGTTGGCTGAGTCCCAGCAGCAAGGAGGGGACATTATGGTAAAGATAAGTCCGCCCGACACGACACAGGAATTCCTCCAGCAGGGAGAACCACTCCAGGAGTACAGCTGGCTGGGAAGGTTCAGCCTCCTGTCTGCGTCCGGCTAACTTCTTTGCATAGACCTTTCTCATTTTATTTCTGATTAACTGTATGGTAACTTTCATAACACATTGTATCAGAAATATTTCATTAAGATTTCAGGATAAACACATATAGACACTCACATAGAAAAGTGGTATTTTCTTCAGCATACCCAAAGTCTTATAAAGCCAGACCAGAGGAATCATTTCCAATATTAGGCTTGCTTACTGGGGAGCAGGGGAAGTTATTACCTTGTAAATTATTTATTACTCTGTGGCCCCAAAAGTAACAACACCCTACCCCCCTCAAGAATCCAAAATAAGAATGTAGAAACATCTACACTCATGCCTAGTTTCATTACTAGGCTCATGCACATGACAACTTTGTTTCATATAAATACTATGTATAATTTTATTAGAAAGAAATATTATTTTGATGTTAAGACATCGAGTTATAAGCAGAAGGATAATAAAGAGTTTGTTATTTTATTAATATTTGAAATATATTTAATGGAAACATTTGCAAGAGTGTGTAGTGATGGGAAAATGCTGATTGTTAATGGGTTTAACAAAATCATAAAGCTTGGAAAATGTTTTCTTTCAACACTGTGCCAAGTACATACAGGATTAGTCTTTCTTGCAAAGCTAGAGTACTGACACAGTTGAATTCCTGTATAGTCAGGCTAAATCAGGAAAAGGGGAGGAACATTCACTGTGAATGGAATTAAGTTAATGCCTGGATTTACTGTTGGCATCACAGCTTGAGTAACCTTCTTCCTGGAAATATTTCAGAGTTAATATGCTAAGTCACAGAGAAGCAACAAAAGATGGGGATAGGGTCCAAGAGTTTGTTAATTTCACATTAAAATCTGTATGTTTGTTCCTATTACACATTCCAGTAACTATACTGTTCACTTTATTTATATAAGTATATGAAATACTAAAATGTGTATAAAATGATTGATTTTATGATGTATTCATAATAACAAAGATATTTTTTCTTACACTGTTGGTAGCTGCTTTTGTTACACAAACTTCCTCTGAAATACAGAAATGTTGCCTGCAACAGACAAGTAGCAGGACACCTCCTTAAGCTGCCTTTTAGCATTCTTCTTGCAGCTGAATTACATCCACTGCCAGGACACTATAGGGGCATGACCTCTTGCAGAACACGGCAGGTTTCTGCCTTTGTGGAAATAAGGTTCCCACGCACCTCCACGATTAGAATGGCGGCTCCAGCGCCCTGTGAAGGCAATGTGAGGCTGGATCTAGCACCCTTAACCTGCGGTGCCAGCGTACGCAGCATCTGTGCAGCCTGGGGATGTGATACAGGAGCATCTCGCTACTGTTGTTGGGGAAAAAGGGAGAATAAGGTCAAGGCTCTGGCAGGCCTTGCCGACCCATGGCACCTGGTTGCGCCTCTCCCCGCAGCACCGGCAGCATCCTGTGAGGCCGGTGTCTCACCAGCCAGCCCCAGCGACGGTGCGAGGGGCAGCAGGGCAGCCGGCCGCTTTCCTTCGTCCCCTCAGAGCCCACCCCGCCTGCCCGCCTCCACGGCCTCGCTCCGTGGGGTGCGGAGGCCAGGCCGGAGACACGGCAGCGGAGCTGTCACAGCGCCAGGCTGGCTGCGGCGGGAGAGGGCCGCACCGCGGCCGAACATGGCGGCCGGCCCCGCCGGCGCAGGGAACTACACCTCCCGGCATGCCGCGCGGCGCCCCGGCCCAGCGGCGGGCGGCCTCCTCCGCGCCTGGGCGCTGCGCA
>VZSF01005585.1:28115-43488 GCA_013398295.1 Chionis minor | reverse complement strand
GGGGGAGCGGGGGGGAAGGCGGGCAGCCGAGGGACCGTGACGGCTCTGCCTCCTTCCTCCCCGCAGCTCATCGAGTATGCCAAGCTGGGGGACACCAATGAGCGCGCCATGCGCATGGCGAATTTCTGGCTGACGGTAAGTACCTCTCCCTCTCCCCCATCCCGCAAATCCCTCGTAGCCCCCGCAGCCCCGTTGCTGGAGCTGAGCGTGCCGCCCTGCAGGAGAAGGACCTCATCCACAAGCTCTTCAAGGTGCTGGCACCCCGGTTCCAGCCCCACCCCGGCAGCTACACCCGCCTGCTGCAGATTCCCAACCGGGATGGCCTTGACCGCGCCAAGATGGCGGTCATCGAGCTCAAGGGGAACCCCTTCCCGCCGCTCATCCGCCCGCGCCGCGACACCGAGAAGACGTTGCTCAACCAGCTGCTGAAGGGCTACCGGGAGGACATGCAGCGGGCAGCAGCCCCGAAGGCTCCCGAAGGCACCCCTGTTTAGGTGTCCCCCTCTGCCCTGAGGGAGTCCCCGTGCCTGCACAGGGACAGGGCTTGGCCTGAGCTGCCCCTGTAACAACCAGCTGGTTTCTGTCCTGCAGCACAGGAATGGAAGATGTCCCAGAAGACCTGACGGTTGATTACTAACCTTGAGTTGCCATGACGAGGGGGATAAGCTTCAAGGTTTACTTGTGTCTTCCTGTGGTTTGAGTAGAGACTCAGCAAGAGAAGGAAATCAAGCTGGGAGCCCTAATGGTTAATATTCTCTGTGTAAATAAACTCTATTCAGAAAGTGAATTTGTTTCTATTTGGATTATATTCCCATGCACGTGAATTACTAATGTATTCCAGGAAAACCTGGGTTTTCTTACAGCTTCTGGTCCAATGGCCCTATTCTCTGTTTCCTAGAGCCTGTGTGCAGCCTTTCAGGGTGAGAAACTCAGTGAAATGCAAGTTACTTTTGCTGTTTCAGAAGCACTGAATGCAAATAGAGTGGTAGCACTGAGATAAGTCTTAAAAGAGGCAGTACCAAAAGGACTTGTGTTCTAATAAGGAGGCAATGTGGGCAGGAATATCTCTGCTAAAACTTTGGTAGACGTCTCAGCCTCAGGTGCAGAGTTGCAAGAAATCTCTGTATTGCCCCATTAGAACAAAAAGGGGGAGTAACAGAAGTTTTTCTGAGAATAACTACTGGGAGATAAGAAACTTAAATTGCTAGCTTTGTCACTGGTGTCAAAGTACTAGCTAGCTGTGGCTTCTGACTGAAAAAAACTAAACTAGACACGTTGGGTTCCCTCCTCTCTCCCAGGTTTCAAAAACTAAGCCAAATGAGTAATCTTATCTAGTGAGTTAGGGAAGACCAAAAACAACAACAGAAAAATCAGGTGATGTTAAAGAACTTAAAATCTGGTAATTTTCTGTTCAGGACACTTAGTTTACAGAGTACTACGTCTGTTTTAATGAATTCTAGTGAGAGTGATGTGTAGTACTGTTTAAAGAAAAAGAAACAACATTAAAACGTCTAAAAAAGTCAGTGTTCCAGAGAGACCTTAATCTTTATATTTTTTATGACCTTGAAATTGCTGTCCTTGCAGCTGATGACCTAACATCTTGTTCAGATGTTTTACCCTTCAGCAGAGGCGATGAACCAAACTATTTCTGCAGAGCTTCCAAATTATTAAAAGTCAATGCTTTAATGTTAAATTATCAAGAATAATAGCCTATATACTCCTTAGATTGGTCTTTCATCCTATTAACCGAACCCTAGCACATTCGCAGCAACTGACAACCCAGAATTTCACTGTGCTTCGGGAGCTGTGGTGCTGCCCAAGTGTTTCACGGTAGCATTTCAAAGCAGTAAGGCTACTGCATGCTGTGAAGGCAAAGGTGAATGCTGTTTCACCTGTGTAGCATCAGGGATCAGACTAGAATTGTGAATGATGCTTGATAAGCATGAGTTGATGTTACCTACCAGCTTACTTTGGGTAGCGCAGCAGATTAACTTTTCTGTGGGCTTGGTGAGAAATGGAGAGGTAGGATTTTAAGCACTCATTTTTTTCTCCCTTGATCTGCCCACCTGTCAGTTTCTTAGTGGAGAAGGGACAATAGCTGTCAAACTATTTTGGTAGGAAACTGAAAGACATGAATGATAAAAATATGCCAAGGGAGGAAGATGACTGTGGCCCTGTAGCACTTGCTAAAAATAAAGTGCTATGCTTATGTTACTGTTGCCCAAAACATCTATTAGGATCACAGAATCACAGGGGTTGGGAGGGACCTCTGGAGATCATCTGGTCCAGCCCGCTTGCCAGAACAGGGCCACATAGAGCAGGTTGCACAGGATGGCGTCCAGGCGGGTTTGGAATGTCTCCAGAGTCGGAGACTCCACCACCTCTCTGGGCAGCCTGTGCCAGTGCTCTGCCACCCTCAAAGGAAAGAAGTTCCTCCTCATGTTCAGATGGAACTTCCTGTATTTGTTTGTGCCCGTTCCCTCTTGTTCCATCACTGGGCACCACTGAAAAAAGCCTGGCCCCCCTCCTCTCAACACCCTCCCTTTAAGTATTTGTAAGCATTGATGAGATCGTCTCCATTCTCCAGACTAAAAAGACCCAACTCCCTCAGCCTTTCCTCAAAAGAAAGATGTTGCAGCCCCCTCATCATCTTCGTGGCCCTTTGCTGTCCACTCTCCAGCAGTTCCCTGTCCTTAAACTGGGGAGCCCGGAACTGGACACAGTAGTCCAGTTGTGGTGTCACCAGGGCAGAGTAGAGGGGGAGTTTTCTCCCCATGAAGAAAACTTCATGAGTTTTCTCTCTGCCCAACTCTCCAGCCTGTCCAGCTCACGCTGACTGGCAGCTCGGCCTTCTGGTGTGTCAGCCACCCCTCCCAGCTTCGTGTCGTCAGCAAACTTGCTGAGGGTACACTCCATCCCCTCATCCAGGTCATTGTTGGATACACTGAACAGGACTGGACCCAGCACTGGCCCCTGGGGAACACCACTAGTTACAGGCCTCCAACTAGACTGCCCCACTGATCACAACCCTCTGAGCTCTACCTGCCAGCCAGTTTCCAACCCACCCCGCTGTCCATTCATCCAACCCACACTTTCTAAGCTTGACTACGAGGATGATGTGGAAGACCATGCCGAAAGCGTTGGTTTGATCAAAGAAGCCGGAAGGAAGAGTAGGTAGACTGGTTTAGAAAGACATTTGGATAAAAACTGTAATGAGTGAAAGCAAGTCAGGTTCTCTTCTGGTTGTCCTTAAACTAGTAATCTGAGGAGGAAAAAAAAAGTGTAGAAAAGCTAGAATCTTCTAAGCCAGGTTGGGGAAAGGTATTGATACAGACTTTACATACAAATCCTTAGTATGTATGCCTAATTTTTGTAATATCTGTATTAACATTAGGACAGCTGACAAACCATTTATAATCTCACAAGCACGCCGTGTAGTCCCTCTAAATGCAACTCTCCTATTATATGTCCTTGAACATTGCCTAAGGTTGTGTAGGCTTCTACCAAGAGGGGCGGTTGTCCTGCCAGTCTGTCTTGTACTCAGGTGGGTCAGGCTTTCAGCTTCCTGTGAAGGAAAACAAAGGGGAAGTTCACTGTCAATACATGAAATCTGTTCTTACTATTCCCTTGTATCCTGGCTGCCAGAGTCAGCTATTCTCTATCAGCCATATAGTCACGTAATATATGCAATCATTTTTATGTTCTACCCCCTTCCCTCAGCCCCTTCCACCTCTGGAAAATAGATGCCTACCTGACTGCAGCTGTGAGACTCCGATACCAGTCATTAATGTCTTGTTGGTCACTGGACATCAACAACAGTGTCTTGTGTGGAAAGGAAAGCTGAAAGGCAAATAGAACCTGGTGCCACTCTGTGTAATTCCTTGCCAAGGCAGCAACTCTGATAAAAAGAGAGCCATCACCACTGAACTCAACTCAGCCCTGTATGCTGATTTCCATTGTTTTTTTACACAGATAGAAAAATTTAGTACTGGTACTGGGAGAAGCCATAGGCTGGACAGTACTGAGCTAGTAGCAGTCTTGGCCATTCTTTTCAGCTACAGATGACAGCTCACTCTGACTTAACAGGGTGTTTGGAAGTGGGCAATTACAGTCCTCAGCAGCTCTTCATCCAGCTTTATCCTGTATTCCAAGCTGGCCCTAGGGGTCCTTCCACTAAGACCATCTGCAGATCACAGCTTGCCCAAACAGTCTTCCTTGTCATAGCTCACAAGGAATGAGCTACAACAGCCCCCGGGTGCTGCAATCTGGGAAGTCCTGAACTTCAAACCCCTACCTAAGGCATCAGTCCCAATCAAAGACCCTGCAGCCCTCAGGGAGTTAGATGCACAAATAATATCTTTTGTGATAATACTCACATCTTTTTGCATTCGCTGTTTTTCAGGGTTTTCTGTAAGTTCAGTCCACAGTCTATATAATGCCACATATGCGTTGTCACATGAATGTGGAGCAGTCCCCCCAAACATGTGGCTCTAATGAGGGCACGTCAGAGTCTTACTGCACTCTGCTCACCTGAGCTAAGTGAAGCAACCAGCGACCTGGGCACCACCGTGCTCAGGAAAGCCTACACCATGAAGGAAAAAAGGACCTATATCACTCCAGAAGAGAAGGGTTGCCCTAACTCAGAGTAGTTCATCGCATTTACCGTTGTCGCCACTCACATCACCTCAGTCCTGCTGGTGCTGAGGTGGCTAGAGACCTGCTTTGCAAATCTGATCCACTGTAGGGCAGAATGGGAAGACTTACACTGAGGAGCCCTCCCTGGCTCTGCGTGTGTCCAAACACTTTAGCCACAACGCACTGGTGAAGCGGGTATACAGCCTGGCATGCCAGTTTGTTTGAGTTCAGCGGGTGCAGTGGGTGGCAGGGCTTCGTTGCAATAAAGATATCAGAAAACAGGAAGAACATCCTGCGCTTCAGTTCTTCTCCCTTTGAAGGCACTACCAAAAGCCAGCCTTCCCGGATATACCAGCGCCCTAAGAAATGAAGACAACTGTCAGATCATCACTGGGGAAAAAAAGGACGTAATGAGACAAACAAGAATACAGCGAGCTACCCTTGCAGGTTACCAGGTTCTAGATTAATTCCAGCCACTAGAAGGCACTATCAACTAGGGTCAGCTCACCAGCGCAGACAGTACCCACACAGAAGCGTTAACGGGCCCAAAACTTTTAGTATATGAAGAGCAGACTGAAGTTGTTATAAATCTACTGTGTTAGTTAAGAGTATATTATGATATTCAATTCTGTTTAAAGAGATCAGAACAAAAACATGGTTTGAAAATGGTATGCATGCGTTTAAATTAACATAAGCCTTCAGAAAATATACCATGAACTATCTTAAAATGTATTGCCCAATTGTTTGTCATTAGTGGTGAAAGAGAAGTTAGCCTGAGCTTTGAACATTTATTATTTTTCCATTTTTTTGTTTGCCTGTACATGCCAATTAAAAAAAAAAAAAGTTTCACAGGTCATCTAACTATGTACGGACCTCCAGTAGTTAACAGATTACAGAATGCAGATTACTCTTCTAATAAGAAGACAGCAAAGGGGATACAAAACAACATATTAAAAGGGAGGTCTGAATAGGAAACCTTATCAACCTTCTTTTACAGAATAGAGTCCAGTGTGATCTACCCATGAAATGACTTGCAATAAAACAAAAGGGAAAGAAATCAGCAGGAAGAAATCAAAACAGTTTGATAAACGTAGGTATAAGCAGCAACAAAAAAAAAAAAAGTCATCCATACAAAATGGAATAACTAAAGCAATGACTCTAACTAGAAGGATGACTGTACAAGATAGCCATCAACTCATGGGATTTATGAAGACACCAGCCAATAAGATTGCAAGAAGCAATAAGGTATTGCCATCTGGCCTGGTCTGGGAAACACCTGCCAGAGAATTTCAGCCACTGTTTTTTGTGCCTTAGCTTCTGGCTGAGCTAGTAAGTACCTTTTAGAAAACAACAAATTTTTATGGATTGTATCTTACTTAGTGTGCTACAGACACAAAACATAGAAGCAAGTGAATTCCTCTTTAGCTTATTCCATGGAACCACTCCTCTTACCTGAATAAGTAATTGAGAAAGAGAAGGGTGATGTGTGGGAATCAGTCCAAGTTAAAAAAACAAATGGAAAGAAGGTGTCAACAGCATGGGGCTGGACTGGGAAGTGTTTCCATCAGGCTAAGCTATGATCAGACTCCCTGGTATGTAGTCTGAGCTGGACTGTGCTGGAAGCCTTGGGATATAGGTCTGTGTTCAGGATTGCCAGGGGCACATGATTTAGGAAATTCTTGTGAAAGGAGGGCAAGGAAACATCCCTAGGGAAGCTAGGGATGACAGAACAGTTAAGGAGGTCGTTCTGGCTTTAGTTCTTTTTTAGCCCTTTATATGGAAGGCAGCAAGGGAAGCAGGGTCTCTTTCCCTGGGGAGCAATACATCTCAGAGACACTGCCAAATGTGAGATACCCAACTCCAAAGCTTTTCTTTGAATCTATAGCATAATGTTTTCTCACCTCTTCCTTTCTAGCAACAGGATGCAACCTTAACGGTTCTGCAAAAGCTAGCTTGCTTCTGGAAAGCTGGCCTAAAACTAGCAAGACCCAGCTGCATTGTACTTTTCTGCTTCTCACATCTGATAGTACCTATTTTAGGCCAGCTAAGGGAAAACATGGCCATCCCAGTTCTCTAGATAATGGAAAGGTGTCTATAGACCCTCAACACTTACCCTACTACGTATCTCAGGATATTTGGAGACAGAAAAAGAAGTGGAGCCAATGCTTTCGAACAATGGCCCTTTCTGGTCTAACTATACTGGTTTGGGGTTGTGCTTTTTTGTCATGGGGCTATCTTATTAGTTCTGTCATTCAGGATAACTGATTTACCTCTTTACTTATGCACTACCAGGCACTGCCACACATGCTTTAACACTCCTTTCCAGCTGCAGCACCTCTGCAACAGCAGCGTTTAGCGAGGGCACAGGTGAAGCCCCAAGTGACCATTGTATAATTGCCCAGACTAGAGACATTGCCTACAATATCCCATACGTAGTTTGGAGTGTGTTCTGCTCACGGGGAGCACCCTTGTGACAAGAGGTCATAAAGAAACTTGTTATTGAATTAGGTGATCTTACATGCCAGTGACTGTGACTTCATATATCTCAGCTATCAACACAAATATTCTGATTTCTGTCAGAGTTTAACCATGCAGATAAAAGAAGATTCTTCATAATAAGGGTGTGAGCACAATTCCATGAAGTTTGTAGCTTAAGGTGAAAAACATCACAGTCCTTGGGTTCTTGACACTCAAAAATCTATGGTTCCTGCAACGGAGTAGGGACAATACCACTACTTAGACTCTTCCAATATTATTTCATGTCTCTCTCTCATCCTCACCCAGGACTTACACTCCTGACCTTCTTAGGTTCCTGTTTAGGAACAGTTTAGGTTCCTGCTCCTAACTTTCTCCTCCTATTTGAATGTCAGGCTATTAAGCTGCTGCTTATCCTTATTCAAAAATTCTTAAAAAAAAAAAAAATTCTTTAATTATATTCCTTCACCACCTATCTATAGAATTTGGGCAGAAGAGGAAAACTGGTTAATATGAGTTGAGTCAGAGATGAAGGTAGGCACGTATCCAGTTATGTCAGCTTGGCAGAAGAAAAACAGAGCTGTCAGTAAGACCTACCTGGAGTCAAAACCTGAGTCTTTTGTCCTTTGAGCAGTTTCTGAACCCGAAGTAGCTGCAATGAGTTTTCTCTCTTATGAATGATATCTTGGACCCACTGAGATACCGCAGAAACAGATTTCACAGCCTCTGAAATTATAGCAGCATATTGTGAGGTCACCACAAATGAGTATGTATTAGGCCTTGTCTATTTTACTGTGAAATGATAAGATTATAAGATAGGAAATTAAGAAGCAAATGTTTTAAACCAAGTATCAACAATGGATTTATTTGGTAATTTCAGCAGAAGATTGGACTAGATGACTTCCAGAGGCCTCTCTCCAGCCAACATTTATTTGCCAATGGAACATTAGACAGAGGAATAATTTCCTGGATTTGGAAGCAAAACCAGGAAAAATGCCCCACAAGTGGTCTTAACTGCTAGTAAATACGGCATGAAAGACATGAATTATCTTAGAAAATTGAGGCGTGTGATCAATAGAGTCATAGAATGGTTTGGGTTGGAAGGAACCTTTAAAGATCACCTAGCCCAACTCCCCTGCCATGGGCAGAAACATTTTTCACTAGGTCAAATTGCTCAAAGCCTTGATCACTCCCAGTGATGAGGTGCTGACAACTTCCCCGGGCAACCTGTTCCAGTGTCTCATCACCCTCATCATGAAAAATTGAGCTGCCATTTCTCTGACCTAACTCCTAGGCCACTTTCCCAGTCAGTTACTCTACATTTTTATTCCCATGTGTTCTCAGGAACATCTTGATCAAGATGGAGAAGGGAAATAGTAATCCACTAGAACCAGAGAACTCTAGTTAATCCACTAGAGAAAGGAAGATTTTTCTTCCTGTAGAAGTAGACAGAGATTGAGAATCCAAACATCATTAGCAAAGAGGCTAACACTGATCAGAGTGCCAACATTTACAGTTAGAATCATACTTGCAAGGTTTTGGTACTCAGCACTGTCTGGGCTGGTGTTCTCCAGTAGGTCTCTGAAGAAATGCTTGTACCTAAGATAGAGAGAGGAGGTCTATTTCACAAGAAGATACTAGGAACAGCAGCATCTCCTGTTAGTGACAGAGTAATGAACAACACTCCACCAGGAGATGGAGTACAGACCTCTAAACCTAACCAAGCAGCTTTTGGCCACAATTCTTCAATCACATTCAATTCGTCTTCAAATTTATCAACTAAATGAACCTAAGTATTTTATAAATTTTCAAGCCTTTGGCATTTCCTGGGGATCTGATAAAAGCAACTTCACATATGACTTAAGTTCATGAGACTCTCAGCATTCACATAAAAATGACTTCAATAACAGACAAATTTGTCTTTGAACTATTTAATTTTTTTTTTATGTCTGAATGGTAGCATTCATACCATATGTTTCCTGCCCGTACAAGAAAATAAAGGCATTTCTATAAGAACTAGGAGCCGCTTTTTTTCTTTTTTTCCTCTCCAGTCCTTGCTAGAAAGGATCACATCTCTGCAAATGCTTTCTCCTAACAGAGTCAAACTATTTTCAGTCTGAAATGACAGAAGAAATATCACATTGAATAGCTTAATGAACTGGCAGAAGTCATATGACCTGCAATATATGTAACAGAGTTTCAAAGAAACTTGAACATGAAAGAGCTGATTAATGAAAAAGTTAGACCTTCTGTTAAAAAACCACCATTTTTCCAAACTGTTGGACAACAACAATTACACTGCTGTTTTACAAATTTAAAGGAAGAATCCAAAGAATTACAATAAGAGGAAAGCTTATGTTTGTATCTGCCAAGCTGACTAAAGAGGTTACATAAAATTACCTGCAAGACTGTGGTATGCTCACTCTGAGTTATTTTCAAAGAAATCAGGTTCTCAGTCTCTCAAATTTGCCTTAGCATGGATAAGACCTCGGTTGAAAAGCAGCTACTTGCTCTATAGCAGCAGCAGCTGGGTTCCCAGCAAACTATCTGTGCTCTGTATTACCCATATACCCTCCCCAAAAATGGGCAGCCCTTGAGGACATGGAGCACTTGCTTCCTGCAGTTAGCCTGTCTCTTCAAAGGGGAGATGATGCCTCAATGAGTGAATGCAGCAATCCAGGCTGGACCTATCCAGGGCTCAGACAACTGCAATAGTCACCAATCTGAGAAAAGCATGTGGCCCTGGTAAACAAAAAGGGGAGAAAAGCTGCCCTGTGTTCATTAATCTTGTCTCTCCCCAAAAGCAACCATCTCTAAGAGAGGAGAGTCACAATGTTCCAGGTCACCGACCCACACAAAAGCAAAGCGAGACCATTTCTGGCAGAGGGCAGCACTTCTGCAGCACTTCAGACAGCTTGCTTTTGTTCAGGGCCTAACTTCAGTAGCTTCCTGAGATGACAGAAAACCTCCACTTCAGTTCTGCTCAAGAGCCAGATGAAGGGCTTGGGAGCCAGAGCTAAACACAGCTACCTCTCTGCATCATCTCCCATCCATGTACACTGATTCCACTTCACGGGCACGTCTTCAAGCCTGTTTCATTGCTGTCTATATGCTCCAATTTTGAGACACATTCAGCAACTTTACCTCCCATAGCAACCAGGATACTGTTACATTCCATTTTCCCTCTCGTACTAACACCCTGAAGACTCAGAATTGCTTACTTACTGGTGCAGCCTCTGCAGGGGCAAAGGAAGCAGATCTTCTAACTTGCTCCCTTGAAATTGAGGTCGAGTCTCCTGGAGCTTCTTAAACCGTCGGAATGACTTGTTTTTCCTCAACTGCTCCTATGTGCAGCAGAAAAGGCTTATAGCTTTGAGGCTATAGAAAGAAGTATGTGCTCTAGTCCTCACCAAAACTTGAAACTCTTACAACTCTTAAACTTAGAGTCCAGTCCTAAACGGAAGTAGCAACAACTTATTTTGTGGCTGTGGGCAAGCAATTCCCTTTCTCCTGACCACCACTTCCCAGCGGGTAATGGAAGCGATATCCCCTCTTCATACAGGCACAGCAATATAAAGCTAGTATATTCAGAAAATGGAAATAAAGAAAAAGAGGAAGGTTGACTCAGATATGAAAACCTGTGGCTTTTTGGTACTCATTTCAAGACAAAGCAATACACCCTTACATTCCCATCACCTCAAGGCAAGTATCCAAAAGGGCTTTTTCTCTTTGGAAATCCAAATTGTGAATATATGCATACAAACAGTAGGAAAACATCCCAATACATCCTGCAGCTGGGAACATGCACAGACAAAACCTGAAAGTTGGGTGGTTTAAATTCCAGATATAGATGTCAGGACTTCGAAATAAAAATATATCTTTCTGAAATATTTTGGAAGACAAGTTGTATTTGGAGAGGTAAGTGGGAAGGAAAAATTTTTCTTCTACCACAGGAGAAAAAAAAAGGGGAAGGAAAAGGAAATCGCACTGTTCGGATACAGTTAGTAGTAGTGGGAAAGACTAGGATATTACTGTCCCCAAGTGTTCCCACTGCAAACTGCCCAGGCTTGCCAGCCAAGGAGGAGTGGGAGGAAACTCTGCGAAAGCTGTGCTCAGCATATGCACATACATATAAAACCATCTGAAACAGGCTTCAAAAATTTGAAGCTCTAAATAAGTAGAGAAGTTTTCACCATTCATTTCACCAGAAAATAGCAGCAGCCCAGAAAAAGGAAGAAAACTGATCACTTCAGAAACAGAATAAAAGGGGAAGGATGTGGCCGTTCCACAGAATGGAGAAAGAGGGAAGAAAGAACATGAAGAATAAAGGAGATAGTTACCTTCAATGTTCTTTTTGCCTGCTCCAAATTCTCAGCGTAATGGCCATAAAGCTCCAGATTCTGACAGAAGTTTTCCAACCCTGGTCCCAAATTCCCTCTCTCCAGGTGAAGTGACAGAACACTGTGCACAAGCAAATATAGCTTGTGAGGGATACGTCGGTGATCGCATTTTCACAGGTCCCTCTGGTTAACTCCTGTGTTGACCTTCCTTTGTCAGTCTCCACCTCACATCCAGTTTCTGTGCCAAATATGTGCTTGGTGGTCACAGAGTAAGCTACAGAAAACATCCCTTAAAAATACCACAGAGAAGACTTACTGGATTTACACCACTATCCGGAGAGCAACCAGGCATTCCGGGTATGTGGCTACAGATCAGCAGTTTCCCGGGTACACCTCCAAGTGCCACCAAGGCTAGCAGTGCTACAAGTGAATGCCTGTTTTACAAGGTGTTAGCTTTATTTCCTGAAATCTTACTTTCTCATCAATATAGGGTCCTCCCCATATAATTACAGGAATCGCAACAGTCTGTTCACTTACTGGCTGGCTGAATATATGGATTCCAGGGGTCCAAATATGGTTTCCAACACAGCAGGTTTCAGCGTCCCTTTGGCCTTTAAAATTTTCACAAAGAACTAAGTAGGAAAAAAGAGATAATTTCAAACAGGTAAAATTCACAGGTCATTCAAAAGTTATTCTTGGCACACAGCAGGAACAAGAAATTTCACCCTGCACACTCTTGAGCTCAAAAAAATATCAAATATTGTGAATGTCTACCTAAGATATCTATCACCAGATGTAAGCCGTCTGGTAACTTTGACCGCAACTGTAAACACATGGAACAGCACTACAGCATTTATGGAGTCTATTTCAGAATCCTGATAAGCATCTATTTTTCACCACCTTGTTCATTACCTTTGTCTTCTCTGTGCCCCTGTGTTTTATACATCTCAGGCATCTTAAGCCAAGTCCCCTACACAATCAAAACTTTAAAAAAAGATTTATGACTGGGTACAGACCAAAGCCAAGGGTCCAAAACCATGAGCGATCAGATATTACAGAGGAGGTAAAAGAAAAACAACAAAATAACCTTTCAGCCCCAGCAGTTGTCCCATGTAGTAGAGATACAGCAAAGTCTTGGCCTTGACCCTTCCCCATGACAACACAAATAAGTACATGTTGCCTGAAGGTACCCACATAACCTAAGAGCCAAAATACTCACTGTGACCACCAAATCCAGCTGCTCAAGGTATTTGTGTTCTGTTTCCAGCAACTCCTTGGCTGTCCGGCTGCGTTTTCTCTCCCAGCGAGCCCTCTGCTCTTCCACAGTGTTTGACCCAGCCATAAACAGCAGGGACGAGTCGCTCATGGCAGTCTCAGAGCGGACATACAGAAATGTAACTGATCCTGGAGAGCAAAGAGAGATGGACACACAACAAATGCACAACCTAAGCCACAGGGTAGGATTCTGAGCTACAAACTCTACAGTTTACTATGAAAGTATGGAAGTCAATTGACAGCAACCATTATTAACAGTTTCCTTCTGCATTCCTGCCTGGGGGTAGAGCCCTGCAACAACCAGAGGAACAGTGTTAGAAAGACCAGACCATGAAAGCAAGAGCACTACATTGCAAAACATCTGTAAGCAAATCTCAAGCACGTAATTCCACCCACAAATTGCTTCTTGCTGTGCTTTGCTCCATTTTTCACGCAAAATTCTCAGTAAACCCAAGGAAGTTAATGGACAGAAGAAGTACTGTGGGTAGGAGTAGAAAGCAGCCATAAGATTTGTCCTGGGGAAGAAGAGAGAGAGAAAGAGAGTGCTCTTGCTTGTTTTCCCATGGAAGTTCCTAATATGCAAGCTGTTTGCATTGTCATTTTCCAACAGTCATTTGTGGTTTCAGAGACGAGACAGACTGAGCAACTGCTACGAATCACACTTATTAGCCAGCAAAAGCATGATGGTTTTGGTACAGACAAAAACACCTTTTATCACCCTCTCTCAGAGAAAGAGGCATGTGTTAGCAGAGCATCGGTTAAATATTGCTCTGCCTTCCAATCAAAATGCAGTGCAGGCTGTTGCACACTTTCCACGGCATGAAGTCTTAAGTTTCTCTGGAAGCTGAGATACCTCCACATACATTCTGGCTCCTACACAGATGAGCTATAATAATACAGAAAGGTGTGTTGTCATAGAGAAAGGAATTTGTCAAATACAGTCTTCCAGAGACATTTCAGACACCTAAATCAATGTCTGAAGCAAAAATTCCACACCAAATGAGTACCAAGACTCATAAGTTAACGGAAGTCCAGATAGCTGAGGGACAAGCGCAGTATTTTATAGTAGCAGGAGCTTCTCCAGAGGTTTATCCTCATATTCAGTTATGACACAACCACAAGCCTAGCCAAGGCCAAGTCCTGGACAAACAGGGCAGACCTGGCACCCCTGTGGATGGAGAGGCAGCACTGCAGGGAATACCACGCAAGAGCTTAGCATTAGCGTGCAGTTGCGAAGTACTCACCAATAATAGATTAAAATGCTACCCTTTGCAGAGCACCTTTAGCCAGGGTAGGCTGCAGTCAAGGTTTTCATTTTGCAGCCCAATTTATTTTAACAAAAAATAATTTAAAAAAAAAAAGAAAAAGACAAAAAAAGTTATACCAGGTTTGACCATCTCTGGCTTGCATAAAGTGGCGCAAACACTCTCGTTATTCCAAAATATATTACATTCTAACTGTCTCAGGTCTGTAGGGCAAGAGTTGCCAGGATCCCATGGGTAAAGTAGAAAATACTTCACATACAGGTGACAGAAGCACCCCAGCTTGCTTCTCTCTTCTCAAGCTCAAATAGAAACCGGTGAATACTTTCTGTACAGTTAACTACCTTACGATGACCCATTAGCAATATTCCCTGCAATGTTTCTAAATTTTCTCTTTTGAATATCCCACATAAACATCCCTTTATTATCACAGCATGGCCACTCTGGATGTCTCAGCAGTGTTAACCACCTGGTGGGTCGGCTCCAAGGGCCACGCAGCTCTGCCTCCCACCTCTGAGGACGGCAAGACCTTCCTTCTGCAGAATAAGCTTCCCAAAGTCTTCCGGTTTATCAGACTCACCGTGCAGAGAAAACAGGGAAAGCCTGGCTACACCTGCATTTATCGAGTGCAGGTTCATGGGAGCATAACGGAATGAATGCCATCAGCCGTGCACAAGGAGACCTTCATTTCTCTTATGGGGAAAGGCTGGAGAGACCTGGGTCTGTTTAGCCTGGAGAACACTGAGAGGGGACCTTATCAAATAATTAACTATAAACATCTAAAGGGCAGGTGTCAAGAGGATGGGCCAGACTTTTCTCAGCGGTGCCCAGTGATAAGACAAGAGGCAATGGGCACAAAGTGACACATGGTAGTNGTGTCAGTGGGGGAGCGTCGCCCGCCGCCCGGCGACCTGGCGTCGCTGCCGGAGCTGGACGAGGCGTCGCTGCTGGGCGGGCTGCGGGAGCGGTTCCTGCGGCAGCAGGTCTACGTGAGTGCCGGGGGCCGGGGCGGGGGGCNTAGTTTCCATCTGAACATGAGGAGGAACTTCTTTCCTTTGAGGGTGGCAGAGCACTGGCACAGGCTGCCCAGAGAGGCGGTGGAGTCTCCGACTCTGGAGGTATTCAAACCCCGCCTGGACGCCATCCTGTGCAACCTGCTGTAGGTGGCCCTGCTCTGGCCGGGGGTTGGACCAGATGGTCTCCAGAGGTCCCTCCCAACCCCGGCCATTCCGTGACTCCTGAGGCAAATGCCGCAGGGCCGGCTGGGCCCCGGAGGCCTCAGGGCGCCTCTTTCTGCCCGCCGCTGTGCCCTTCACGCCTCGGCCCGGGCCCGCCGCCCGCCCCGACCCCGCCGCCCGTTACCTGCCGCTCCCCGCCGCCGCCCCG
>VZSF01005585.1:0-28007 GCA_013398295.1 Chionis minor | reverse complement strand
GTGTCAGTGGGGGAGCGTCGCCCGCCGCCCGGCGACCTGGCGTCGCTGCCGGAGCTGGACGAGGCGTCGCTGCTGGGCGGGCTGCGGGAGCGGTTCCTGCGGCAGCAGGTCTACGTGAGTGCCGGGGGCCGGGGCGGGGGGCGGCGGCGGCGGGCGCCGGGCTGACGGGCTCTCCCCTCTCCCCCAGACCGCCGTCGGCGACATCCTCATCGCCATGAACCCCTTCCAGCCCCTGCCGCTCTATGGGAGCGAGGTGAGTCCCCGCGGGCCGCCGGCCATTCCCCCCCAGCCCCTCCGCCACCTCTCTGCCACCACTTCCCCGCCACCCTCCGCAGGTCTCCGAGCGGTACCGGCACCACCAGACGGGCAGCCTGTCGCCGCACATCTTCGCCGTGGCCAGCCGGGCCTACCACACCATGCTGGGCCACCGGGGCGGTGGGCCCCAAAGCCAGTGTATTGTCATCAGGTGAGGTCTGGGTGGGCGACCGGGCCGGGCTGGGGGGCTTGCCGGAGCTAGGCAGAGGTGGGCATCCAGGTGGTGGCCAGACAGCTCTCCTTGGGCTCTCCCTGCCGAAAATTTCGGGCAAAGTTCATCTCCCACGCTGTTGGGGAAGTCCAAACCCAGCTGTGCTTGCCGTGCATCACTCTTCCCAACTTTGTCCGCTTTCCAGACAGGAGAGCAGGCAAGTGGGAAATGGAGGTGCATGGCAAACAAAGCTGGGTTTTGTGGAGCAGCTCAGCTGCTGATGCTGGCAACACCACTGAATACGCCGGGTTTGCTTCTGGAGGGATGTGGCATTGGAAAGATTGGCTCTGGGGGAAGCCTTAGGGTGCTCTCCTTTGGTGAAACAACTCTCGCTCTGACTGCTGTAATAAAGATTATACATAGTGGAAAGGACTTGTTTTCCCAAAGTGGGGCTTTCCATATATGACCAAAGAGCAGCAGAAAGACAAACAGAAGTTTTTTTGCTCTAAGACCTTTAGGAATCTGGTCAGGGAAAAATCTTATTGTCGTGGGCAGTTTTGTGCACTAGAAGGGGAAAAAATGGGCTCTTGTAACCAAAGAGCGTATCAGTGTCATGAGTATTTCACTCCATGATGTCACTATTGTTCTGCTGAAACTGTGCAGGGCAGCAGATTGCATCTACTGGCAGAGAAAGCCTCAAACAGCATGAACTAACAGAGAAACTCTCAAACAGCATCAACTAGCAGAGAAGGTCTCAAACCACATCAGCTAGCGGAGAACGCCACAAATAGTATCGAGAAAGCATCAAAACGCTAACTGCCTTTCTGAGCATTGTAGAGAACAGTTTAAATGTCACCTCAGGTGAACTGTTAATTGCCAACCCGTTTGATGTAATATTTCCTTTCTTGTGTTGGCGTTCTGATCATTTTTTCAGTATTTTCAGTCTACATGGCGTGGAAATGACTTCCCGAATCACTGCTGAGCGTTGTGGTGGGACTAGGAGCTGACCCTGAGGGTCCAGCCCCACTCATTTCTGTAGCCTGCAAGCCACCAGTGCCTGTGCTTTACATGCAGTGCTCTCACAAAGAGCAAGTGAAGTGGTGGCTGTGGAGTCACCAGGTGGGAGAGGTGCTGCTGGTGGGGCTCTTAAGGATGGAGAACAGTCAGAGTATTTGTCTTGGGAGGTGGAAGACAAGAAAGAGTAATCTGTTGGCATTTGCCAAGAAATCAGTGGTCTGATTGATTGTTTTCTGCCAGCAGTTCATGGTCTCAGAGATGAGAGTCTGAGTTACTCCTGTGGATCTTGTAACCCTATTAACTGTTGCTATCACAGGAAGTTCATGGTTTTGCTCTCTGCAAGTGGTGAAACACTCATTTTAATAAGATTACTTGGCATGGGCAAAGTTGGGGTGCAGGGGAAGAAGAAGGTGCTCCTCTTAGACCACCATTCATCAGAACAGCATGGGGACACACCAGGCTCAACTGCTCTGTTGTCTCTGGTCTCTCCAGCTTGGTGTGGGAGGTCTGGGTGGCATGTTTCAGAGGCTGATGTTGAATGCAGTATCTGCCCACAGGTGATAAATGCTTATTGCGGTCAAGTTGTTTTGTGCTCCAAATTCTACTGGCTCCTCTTGCCTTCCTGATCCCAAAGGGTGTTAGTCATAGCCTGGGTATGCTGTAGATGACTTTGCTTTTCTTCACAGCCTGGGGCAGTTACACACCTGCTGCAGGGAGCGTTTGCAGGACCTGGTGAAGCTGTTGTGCTTGTTGGAGGGTAGAAGGAACAGCTTGAACTTACGGAGTGCAGCAGTGCTGACTGGTAGTGCTTTTGTGAAGGAAGGAAGTCGCTGAAATTCACGACCATATGCTGATCAGGGCTGCCATCGGGATGGCATGTTCTCAGCTGTCAAAATGGTCTTATTTTGTTTGTGCATACTCAGATGGTGATGGCCTGATTTGTGCTTGAGACCAGGTATCTGTCACAGTATGTGAGGTACTTAGTCACCTATGACAGATACTTGATTGAAAGTACAGAGTCACTTGGAGCTACGAAGCAGTAAAGCCACACCAGATGCTCAAAGGTCGGGTGTGGAAACGGAGACCTGCCCTCAAGTATACCTTAGTATTTCCTGCATTATTTTTTTTTAATGCATACACATAAAAAGTTCTCTACCAGTGTGCTGTTGTCAGTCAAGGATACGTCTCACTGATTGTGCATTCTTCCTCCCAGGACAGGGCAAAATGTGCTTTCCAAGTGCTGTTTGTTTGACTTGGAGGTGGAGGTGCTGGGCATGAGTGATGGCAGAGTGACGTGCATCGCTGCTGCTGCTGCTGTGGGTGTGCGGGCAGCTCTGTGGCAGTGTGTCCATGTTCTCAACCAACTGATGCGTGTGAACGTGAGAAGAGCCTGAGATTTGAGATTGCCACGGTGTCTCAAGATTCAGTTGTGGACATGAGATGGATAGGGCAAATCTATTTGAAGAAAGAGGAAGCTGTCAACTCCAGCGTATGTGGGGTAGTTGATGTATCAGGTCACTTTTGAAGGAGTTTTTTTTCCGGAAGTTAGATTTATTTTTTTCTTAAGGAGAGCAAATTATCTGTCCAGCGTACCCCATCCAGAAGTGACAGCATGGGGTATTTTGTATCCCTTGCAGATGGGGAAAATCCCCTTGGGGAGGAATCAGGACCTCATAGAACCCACTGTGTAAAGCTGTGATGTCAGTTTGTACTCACACATGCAGTTTAGCTGAAAAAGTTGTGAAACTCTTGGGCAGGAGAGTACTCTCAAGTGATGGGGCACCAGGACATAAGGGGCAGAACAACTATACAGCTGCTGGAATTTCCTTTGCTTTTTCTTGGCAGCGGAGAGAGCGGTGCAGGAAAAACAGAGAGTACGAAGCTGTTGTTACGGCACATAATGAACCTGTGCAAAGGCAACTCACAACTGGAGCAGCAGATCCTTCAGGTAGGTCATTACAGGATGATGCTTGAAGATGCATAAGCAACGCTGCTGCAAGACAGCTTGTGTTAGGCTCAGGAAGTCTGCTGATGAATCGCCACTGGAAGTCAGGAAGCAAAACATAAGACACATAAGAAAAGATGGACTCCAGTGCGGGGTGCTCCCTGGGCTCAGTGGGATATCTGCTCCACTGTTGACCTCCATGGGCTGCAGGAGGACAGCCTGCCTCACCGTGGTCTTCACCATGGGCTGCAGGGGAATCTCTGCTCCAGCACCTGGAGCACTTCCCTCTCCTCCTTCACCGGCCTTGGTGTCTGCACCAAGAGAGTTGTTGCACTCGCATATTCTCACTCCTTTCTTTACAGCTGCTGTTCAGCATTTTTTCTCCCCTTCTTAAATATGTTATTACAGAGATGCTACCACTGTCACTCATGGGCTCAGCCTTGACCAGCGCCGGGTCCGTCTTGGAGCCAGCTGGTATTGTCTCTTATCGGACATGAGGGGAAACTTCTGACGTTTTCTCACAGAAACCACCCCTGTAGCCTCCTGGCTACCAAAACCTTGCCGTGTAAACACGCTGCCATGCTTTGGGCTATGGAATAACATATTATGTCAGTGAGATATCGTCCACGGTGGATGCAAGGTGAATGCCTGTGCTCCGTTATGGGAATGTGGCATTGATATACCTGCTGGCTCCACTTAGGGCTGGCTTGGGCCACACTGACAAGCTGCTTCTGACCCGAGCATGTTCAGGAAGCAGGATAGCTGTGTTTGCTTGTAGCGCCTGGCCTCATGGACCCTGAAAGACTTGACTGGCAATACCAACAGATATATTCAAGGGCTAAGTTAACCCTGTTGGGATTACAGTGTCATGCTGTAAAGTTGTGTTCAGCAGGCTGCCCAGCATGTTCCCTACCAGTTGTCACGCATTCTTTTCTCAAATATGGAAAAATTGCTGTTTGACTTTATTTGCATCCGGTTTATCAAGCTGGTCTGATTGCTCTGTGTCGTGTTTTTTTCTGGACTGGCCACTGAGGCAGACAACAGATGCTGTCCTCCACCTCTCTTTCCAAGAAGAGGAGGGAGAGAGAGAAAGAGACTTAGGAGTTTAGACGGAGCTAAACTCCTACTTTAATGAAAATAATATAATAAAAAGAAAATAATGAAATATATACAAAACTGTATCAAGCTCCCAGGATGACAGTCATGTCACCAGCAGCCACTGGGGAAGTCCCAGACTGGACTCAGTGACAGACAGGAACTGGATTCCGGATCTGGATTCCAGATTGGGATCAAAGGCAGGCAAACAGACAGAGTCCTCCTTGGACACCAGCCGTTGCAGAAAGAGGCTGACCCTTTGGTCCCTCAGCTTTTACACTGAGCATGATGCAGATGGGATGGAATACCCTGTGGGTCAGTTTTGGGTCACCTGTCCTGTCTGCTCCTCCCCACAGGTGGGACCCCTCTACGCTTTTCCGTTTCCAACCCTCCAACGGGGCAAATAACAGAGTTGGCTGCCCTTGGCTGTGATAGCAGCAAGTGTAAGCAAGAGCCTCTCTGTGTACGGTGCCTCGGCATCAGCTATAAACATGGGGCTTATCACTCTGGGAGCAAATAGTTTCTGCACAATGTGCAGTAGTTTCAGTAGTTAGAAGAGGCTTAGCTAAAAGTCAAGTTACTGGACAGAAAATTGGTTCTGTTTTAGCTCAAACCAGGACATTCTGTTAGTTTCTTTGTAATTCAGTGTCCTAAGCCTTTTGCTGCCTAGAAATTTCAGTACATAGGTTACCATGCTTACATTTTCTGAATGCCATGTCTACCTTGTTTATTGTTGCAGTACAGCAGTCAAATTATCAAGTGATACCATGTCACATGGTATTTACATTTGTGTAAATCTGTTATACCAACCTTATGTTTTAACAAATGAGTCAGTGATCTTACTGAGACCAACTCAGTTTGATTGTGCCTATTTTCAGTCATCTTATGCTTCTTTGCCTTTGTTATATTTGCCTCTTTCAGTTCCTTTATCCAGGATAAGATGAAATAGGCACACTTGAGTACTCATGTAGTGGTCCTTATTCCTAGATGAATGCTGAATAGTAAATGCTAAAGTTAAACGTTTCCAAATAAGTTAGATTGGATCACTTAATTTTAAGAAAGCTTGTTCTACTTGCGTACTTATTTTAGGTAAATCCATTGCTTGAAGCTTTTGGCAATGCCCAAACTGTGATGAATGACAACAGCAGCCGCTTTGGAAAATACATACAGCTGCGTTTCCAGAAGAATACAGGTAAAGTCCAGAACAATTACTAGTTTGGGGGATGGTTAGGCACTGGAGGGAGTGGGCTGAGTAGCTAGAACTTGTGGAGGGTGAAATTTTGGCACTTGACTCCCTGTGGGAACGGAGTGCAATTCCGTAAAACCTTACAGCAACCACAGCTGTAGGATAAGGCCTGTGTTTGGACAGTGTGTGAGTACAGGAAGGATATGAGGGTGACAGTGTGATGGAAGTATCAGTAATTCTCTACAGTGCCAGAAGCCTTGGTTGCTGCTAAAGCAGGTGAGCAGATATCTCCAAGATTATGGGAAGAAGCATTGAGAAGCCCATTCCCAGGGTGCTGGGCAACCTAGAGGGTGTTGCACACAATTGAGACAATTCCGTGCTCCTGTCACTGAAAAACAGGTGCAGGACATCTCAGTTTAGCCCCAGGTGCAAAGTTTACCCTGTCATCTTCTTGTGTGCAGTGCGAGGTGCAAAATTGAGTGAGTACCTGTTAGAGAAGTCACGGGTAGTGCACCAAGATACTGGGGAGAGGAATTTCCATATCTTCTACTACATGTTTGCTGGACTCTCTTCGGAGGAAAAGGAGATGTATGGGCTATTGGATCCTTCGCTCTACAGGTACTTCAAAGACTAGTTTAATCTTCGTGGTGGGGTATGGAGGGGAAAGCAGCATAATGGAGCCTGTGCCTCTGCCTTGTGGCTCTATCTGTGGAGCCTGGTACAGGTAAACAAATGAATGGAAGCTGGAGTGGGATCTGAATGGAGCTGCATGAAGAGATCTTTCGGGTCATCATGGAAGCTGGGATGTCTGAAGTCTCTTCTTTGTTGCATTACCTTGGAAAAGTTTCTCTCACATCCCCACTGCAGCTGATCTGCTTGGTTCCTTTGGGGCAGGACTGACTTGCTGTGCTGGTTGTGTGACGGTTTTGTATGGGATATACACTTTCTCAGGTACATAAGTGGACGATTTGGTACACAGGATGTAGCTGAGCGCTGGAAGCAAAAATACCAAGAGGTGTGCAATGCCCTTGACATGGTGGGCTTCCAAGAACAGGTTAGTTCTGGGGTCATTTAATTTCCACCTGTGCATCCTGCAGGTAGAGGGTTTATTTCTGGCTCCTGTTTTGTGGCTTGGTCCTATTTCTCTCCTTTCTGGATTTTCCACGTTGCTTCCAAACATCTGAGTCTGTCAGGCTTTTTGTGGAGCCTTTTCCCTCAGGCCGCCTGTGCCCTTCCCTCCACTGTCCATCTTCTGGGGCCTCCATGTTGTATATGTTACATGCTGATAGGTTTTCAGTCACCTTTCTTTTGTGTTGCAGGAGCAAGTGGACATGCAGGCTATCTTGGCTGGTGTGTTGTCGCTGGGCAATGTGACCTTTGAGCCTGAGGAGAGGAATGGGTCTGTAAAAGTGAGTGAAGCCTCCCGGGGATGGCTGAAGGCTGCAGTGGTGAGTCACCAGAACTGACAGAAACCTTATGGATATGATGCTGTTTCCCACTGGGAGCGTGACTGCAGGAACCACTCCTGCCAGAAGCAGCAAAGGATGTTTCTGCCTCAGAGTGTGAAGGCTCCTGAAGAACAAGGAGTTTTTTCCAGAAATGCAGTTTGACCCCACAACTGCATTTGTATTCACTGCTAATCATTCTCCAAGAGACACTTCCCAGCTTCTATTTCTTGTGTATCTATAACCAGTGTTTTGCATATGGTAATATCACACATGCCTTGTTGACTTCATACAATATGTACCACTAAGTGTGATGATGCCTTGGAGAAATTCAGGTGTGCAATATCTAAACACCAGTTCTGTGTTTTCAACACATCTTGTCCAAGGATACCACTGTAACTGCTATAAATTTTTATTGGTTATCCAGAATTAAACTTTCTACTATTTCACATGAAATTATCACAGATTAAGAAGTATATATTCACTAGGACCATCCCATTTTTATTATATGGAATGGATACATTATCCTGTTTTGTTAACAACACAGAACAGAAAAGTGTAACATATTTCTGCCTATTCTATGTCTTTTTATTTTGACCTATTTGAAATCTCAGCACCCTTGGTTTTTGGCTTCATTCCCATCTGTTTGCCCGTTTCCCTCCTACGCCATACCTGAAACAACCACCTACATCTGTTCATTAGCCAACTTTTTTGTGTCTTACTTCTTCAAGTCTGTTCCTTGTTTTTGCCCACAGGAGGGAAATTCCTGTTAAAGCAATCACTGAGGGAGTCGGTTGTGTCTGAATTCCCTTTGTTTCCTATGTCTTGTGGGTTCGTATGACTGATGTCTGCTAAAGCTCAGAGGTCTCAGCACCTGCACAGTCACCTCCATGTGGTGCTGTTCACTAAGTCATTAAACCATTCAGCAGGGACTGGCGTGGCTCCCAAAGAAAGTGAAAGGTGGCAGCACTGGGAGAGGAATAGGTATTTAGAGGGAGCGTGAGGGTGAGCTTGGTCACTGCAGGGATAATGCAGATCTCAGAACCCGCATCTGAATCCAGTGCTGTAAGATGTTAACAGTAATACCGTACAGCGGAGCTCAAAGGTCTTAATCTGAATCGTGACCCCATTACACTGGGCGTTGTACAGACGCAAGGAGATGCAATCCCCACATGTAGAATAAGGGTTTACTATTGACTGTCCTCATCTATTTCCTCTTTCCCAGGGTCAGTTTGGAGTCCAGGAAGATGAACTGTTAAAATGCCTTGTTTGTACAATGTCAGTGACCCGAGGCGAGCAGATTCAGCGCTTTCACACCCAGCAGCAGGCGGAAGGTAAGAAACATAATGAATTGCAGATGTGCTGGCTAGAAAGACTGACCCATGTTTGGTGGAAGGGTATCCCCACTCATGTGCAACTTGTTGTGAAGAAAGATGTGTGTCTGTGCCCCTTCATTCCCCTTGCACAGAGGCAAGTATATCAATGTTTATCTGTTTAGTCTCTTACTGACATGTAGGACTGTGAATGCTGCTTTTGTTTGATCTCCAGAAGAATGCAGAGATTAAATGAGGAGCCAAGGAATTAGCCTTGTGTTCTCCCTCAGTCCAGCCTAGAAGGGAACTGTAGGTATTTGTACAAAAGAAGGGAAGGCTCTTGTTGCAGAGTACTGGCAGTGTGCACAGCTCTAGGTAGCAGAGAAATAACTGAGACAATCAATGAGATAGCACAGTATCAGGGAAGGAGCGAGGTGAAAGGGAAGTATGTTAAAGTAACATGTGCAAGATGTTATTTTTTCTTTCAACAAGAAAAGAAAATAATCCAAGAGAATCTGCACAAAAAGGTTCCATTAAAATAAAATACCTTTAAAAAAAATTAAAAACGCATGAAATCCCAGGATTTCTAGATTATTGCTTAAAATAAATGAGAGAAAAAACTGAAAATGGGGAATTAGGTAGTTCTGTTTCCCGAATATCTTCTCTTGCATCTCTCTAGACAATAAAATAAATATCTCCCATCAGTAGGTGCATCATGCAGTAGGTCATGTTGATTTGGTCTCCTTTTTAGAGCGTCAGCAAGTTTTCCATCGATTACACTCTCCTCTCATCCACAGCATTTGAACACTTGGCAGCTGCAGGCCAGGAGGGGCAGAACCATTCAGTTTTCTCTATTCCCTGGAGCTCTTGCTTGGTTTAGCAATGAGGGGATCCATATTAAGTAGACCTGCAGAGGGGAAAGCAAGTCTTGGATAGTCTAAAAAGCAGCTGGACTTTTTTGGAAAGTAAATTTTCCAGTTCAGATGCCCTAGTATGCCATATCTGATCTTGTAGAAAGATTATGAAGATTTTGGAATGAAAGAGCTCTTTTTCGGCTTACAGAGGGCAAGGACAATCAGATATCTAATGTTTATCTGGTCTTTAAAATAGCTTCATAAACCACTAGACATTGTTGCTAGAGGTGAATGTATTGAGGCAGCTTGTGTGCTGTGTTCCCTGCTCTCCTGGGAACCCTTCAGTGAGCTGCTGTTGTTATCTCTGTGCAGATGCTCGGGACTCCATTGCAAAGGTGGTATATGGCCGAGTGTTTGGCTGGATTGTTTGCAAGATCAATGAGCTGCTGGCTGAGAATGTGGATCCTGAGGTGGAACTGAGTGAGATTGGTGAGTTCTGCCTGCCTTGCTCCTGTTCTGCCCTCAAATGGGCATCACTCAGCTGCAACGAGGGAAAGGCCCGATATGAGGTTTCTCTGAGATTCATTATCAAAGACATGATCGTGTTGGAAATACTAGTCAGCAGCATGAAGAGTGTATGGCCTTGGCCAACTCTGAACAGTTGGTTGGGCTGAAGCAACTGTGGGGCTGTAGTTCTGGGGCATGCTGGCTTTGCAGAAGAGTTGGGGTGGGAATGGGGCTTCTCTTAACTAGCTCTCCAACGGAAGTTACACGAGAGGTACCACTGGCAACTTGGCTGGGGCTCCCTGTGCCACAAGAGCTGGACAATGGGAGATCTAGTTGTGTGTTGGGGTACACAGCTGTCTGCGGGGATGGTCTGCAGGCTCCATGATGCGCTCATCTTCCCTTTTTTAGGTATCTTGGATATTTTTGGGTTTGAAAACTTTGCAGTGAATCGTTTCGAACAGCTTTGCATAAACTTGGCTAATGAGCAGCTGCAGCACTTCTTCAACCATGTAAGTCTGCTGTGAGTGATCTCACCTTGTGTGGCAGAGGAAGCAGAGCACTGATCTACCTGGCATATGAAGGAGGGCTTGGGAAAAAACAGATCTACTGCCTGGAAGGACGGAAATGGTCATTAGTGAGGGAGGGTAGAGAGTAGCAACCTTCTTTGCTGTGGCAGGGGAGCCACTGGTGCAGGGAAGGAAGGAGTAGAAGCGTCAGACAATGACCAGAGTTGGTAGAGCAGGGACACTTACACTCTGAGAAGTGTTCCTGCTTTATGCACCAGGATCAACGAGTGACAGGCTTATGGGTGGGCATGCAGAACAGCAGTTCCATCTTGTGCCTCTGATACCATGGGTGAGAAAGCCATTCCTCTGTCCTCTGTTCAGGGCGGGAAGGAAGATGTTCAGGGGTGCTCCAACTTCTTTTTTCTCTGTTTCAGCACATTTTCCAGATGGAACAGGCTGCCTATAAGGAAGAAGAGCTGCCCTGGGAGACTATCACATTCAACAATAATGAACCTATTCTGGTGAGTGAGGGGACTGACAGAAGAGAATTGCTCCATCCAGCCAAGAGAGGGGTCTTGCCCTTGCTATCATGGGGTGGAGATGTACCTGGGAAGAACCTCTTCAAAGGGTGGTGTAGGTGTGAGTGGATTCCCTGTGCTCCTTTAGATATGTATAGTGTGTCTTCTTTCCCTGCAGAATCTGCTCCTGGCGAAGCCGCTTGGGCTCCTGTCTCTTTTGGATGAGCAGAGTGCATTCCCTCAGGTATGCATGAGATAGATAGCGGTCGGAGGAAATAGTGTGGGGGAATGTAGCAATAAATATTTGAGCTGCAGAGAGAGCTCTCGTGTTGGAGCGTGCCTTCAAAGAGCAGGATGAGCAGCAGTGTTCCCATTTGTGACTGATGAGACAGGACAGCCAGATCAGGGACAGTCTAACAATATTGGTGTCCCTGTGGAGAGTCAGAGCGTACAGTATGAAACCATTGCATAGCCAAGGCCACTGCCAGCACTTCATTTTACTTCCATGTGCCCTGATCAGGTCTTTGTTGCAGCCTCATCATTTGCTTATGAAATCTGCTTTCTTGCAGGCAACTGATAAGACATTTGTGGATAAACTAAACAGCAGCTTCAAGGGGAATTTACACTTCCAGCCAGGCCGAGGTCGTGTTTTGGGCTTCAGCATCATTCACTATGCTGGGAAAGTATGTGCTGTTTGCAGGAAGAATGCTGTTGTAACATATGTAGGAGGGGGGATATGTGTTGCTTGACAAATAAGGCTTTCATGTTGAAGGAGCATATGGTCCAACAATGATATAACAGAAGTGATGTGTTCCCAGGGAGCTGCCTCCTAGTATTCCCTGGGATTTCTGTAGAAGATATAGGAAGAGAGGACACCTGAGGAAAGTGGGGGCTGCCTCTGGGAAGCAAAGGGTATTAGAAGAATCTGCTGTGCTCATGATCATTCTGTTGGAACTCTAGTCTTAAAATAGTCCTGTATAAAATAAAAGCCTTGCATCTGCTGTGTAGCACCAAAGGAGAGTCTAATGACTTTACCTTTACCTGTTGGGTTCCAGAGCATAGCATTCACTATTTTATTGCAAGCACTGGGGAACACAGTGAGAGCAGCCAGATGTTTTGAAAGTGGAGGCAATTACTTGTACATTCAAATGGTATCAAAGCACCTTGGGGTTTAGGACTATGCATGTAACCTTACTGCCACCAATTTTGAAAGCGTTGGCCCAAATATGTTGAATTGATTGGAGGTAGTTTTTGGAGTGGGAGCAGACATGGCAATTCATGTCGTTTTAATATGTAATTTAGTAATCGCATCCCACCATTGCTGGCTAAGTTATTACTTATGACATTGTTTCTTGGAAAAAATAACACCCAACATAGAAAGGAGGGCACCAGGCTAGAGACAGAAAGGAAGGGAGCAAGTGAAACAAGTGGATGCGTAACAACAGGATGGAAGCCTATTCAAAGGGAAGAGGGGGAGGGCAAGGAAAAGAGAAAAGCATAGAACAAAAGTAAATGAAACTTCATAAATGAGGAAAGGAGAACAAGAAAAGGCGGGTGTCTTAGTGATATGCCACATTCCTGTGGTTCTAATGCCTCAGTGGCATCTGCAGGGTTTTGTTCCTCAGGATTAGCACCTGAATGGAGTGCATATGTGTTTACAGAATTCATGTACAAGCTAGTGTACGTTCAGTTTGACAGTTGCTGCTGGCAAGCTGTGGAGGTGGCTTTGTCAGCAAGCCTTGTGAGCCCAGCTGGCCTTATTGACTTGCTGCCCCTTTCCCTAGGTACAATATACTGCTGGGGGCTTTCTAGAGAAGAACAGAGACACTTTGCCAGCCAACGTCCGTGGGCTCTTCATCAGCAGTGTCACCCCCTTGCTCAGTGTGCTGTTCACAGGCAAGTCCCTCTGCTATGATGGGGCATCCCACATGAATCAAGGCCCACCTTGCAAGAGTTAAACGTGGGGATGAAACTCATGTGCTATGAATGTGTTTCGCAGCTGGCAGCCCCATAATGACTCTGGGAAGGCTGCAGCCTGGAGTGGGGCTGCTGGCATATACCGAGCTGTCGGAGCTGTTCATTTCTCCCTGGAGAGCAAGGCAGGTTCTGTCCTTTTCCAGAGAATTATTCACTGCTCAAATGTCTTCCCTTAGATCAGATAGCCCAACTTCTAGCAGGAAGTTCTAGCAGGACTGTCTCCACTGGCCCTTTCCACATGCTCTGTTCTTGTACAGAAGGGAAGCTGGACAAGGTCATAGCTTCTAGCTTTTCACACCAAAATTAGAGTGCTGGAAAACCACGAGAAATCAGTGTAGACATTATCCTTTTCAAACACATTTTGTTTTTCAGGTACAAGTTGTTAAAGAACTCTGAGGTTGTGCATTATTTCTCTCCCACCACTACACTCCCTTTTTTCAGTTATTGATAAGACCTCAGAGTCTCCAAGGCTTCCATGAAAGTAAATGTTTAAAGAAAAGTCAAGTGGATGCTTCCTTGTCTGTCTGTCTGAACACAGTGCTTCTAGTGCAGAAATTTTCTTTTCTTTTTTTTTTTTCTCGTCCTGTTCAGTCCATGCCACTTTCTGAGATTTACAAGTAACTGATGAATTTCATTTCTATTCTCCACCGTGGTTTTCAGCTTTTCTGCTCAGGAGTATCTTTCTTCATTACCATTTCCACACTTACTGAAGATACTTAGTCTAGTCCCGACTCTTTGAAAACTGATAAACAGCAGAGATAACCTGTTCTCAGATTGGTTGTCCAGTCCTGGACAGCTGGCGCTAGGTGGCCCTGCTGAGCAAAAGGGCTGGCCCAGATGACCTCCAGAGGTCCCTTCCAACCTCAAACATTCTGTGATTTCACATGAGACCATTGCATCAAGGGTGTGCAAGACTGTCATTAGGTCCTTCAGTAGATTCGACTTCCCTAAATTTTTCCTCTTGTCACTTAATTAGTTTTAAGCTAAATGACTTTTTATAACCTCCCATCTTGACTGCTGTAGGTGAGCTTCCCATTTGCTCTCTGTACTTTTTTCTGTGTTGTTAGATGCCCATTGATATTTCTTTTGAAGGCCATTTAGGGTTGTTCAATAACCTGATTGCCTTGTCTTCTCAGTGGCAGGAAATGATATTGCCTGCAATGTATGCTTCATTTATTTGCATTTTCTTCTCCCTTTCTTTAGCTCTTTTCTTGTATTTCCACATGGTGAAACCTAACATGCTGTCTGTGATTCTGTATTTGTAGGAGACTTGTGTGTGAAGTGAGGTTTGAATGTTTAGACGTGGTTGATTGTAAGCAAAGGTGCAAAATTAACTATTGTCTCTATTCTTCCAGCCACTATCTCCAGGACAGGGACACTGATGCCTCATATGAAAGCCAAGGTATTGCACTTCAGGTCCACAGGGCAGTTGATAAATGATGGCATAGTTACCCGATATTTATTATTTGAGAAACTGGCTGAAAATGAGAGCAAGCAGGAATTGGTTGAAAATAACAGCAGACAGCAATCTGCTTGCAACAATTTCTCCTTTGTTTTTAACTGGGTTTTCTGCTTGCTTCTGCTGATACGTTTAACTTGTATTCCCTCCCCTGAAACCTGTTCTCCCTCCTTTTTGCCATCTGCCTTCCAGCAGAACTTTCTGGATGGCAATCAAACACTCCTTCCAGGCGTGATCCTTTTGTTTGGGTCTGGTTTCAGGTCATACCAGGAGCAGACGACAAGTTCAACAGCACACGGAAACAGTCTGCCGGAGCTCAGTTCCGGGTAAAGTATTGCTGCTCTGCAGTGCCTCTTGAGATTGAGTGTAGTGACGTTTTCGTTAGAGCTTCCAGGCTGCTAAGCATAGCTATAGCATCCAGCACATAGACAGGAGCTTTTCTGGGTGCCAAGCACAGCTGATCATGGTGAGAGTGACCGGTTGTTGTCAGAAGCTGGGAAGTTGCTGTGGGATATCTCACTGTAGGGTATTGCATGCTGGGCTCTGGCAGTGCTTTGGCTTGCTGGACTGTTGATCTTTCTCTGCCCTCACCAGCATTCCCTGATGATACTCATGGAGAGGATGTATTCTGCCAACCCCCACTTTGTGCGCTGTATAAAGCCCAACAGCCAGAAGGAGCCAGGTGTGGTGGACAACCAGGTGGTGCTGCTGCAGGTGAGGAAGAGCAGTGTCCTTTACAGGTGCTTGTCTCACTGGGGAGGGCAGACCTCACCAAAAGGCTGTAGAAATAGCTGGAAGCTGACTGATCTGAGTCTCCCCTTGCAAGAGAAAGACTAGGCAGACTTTTTATGCATCTAGGTTCTGGGTACTTGGTCGTTTTTGTGACACAGGCTGCTACATCCAAGTTTTGCAATCTTAATTCTCTCCTGTTTCTTTTTCATGAATGCAGTGAGATCTGCATGTCAGGTACTAGGATTCGTCTTTGCATCTCCTGGCTGGGGACTGGTACAGACAGTACTTCTTCCTGAAGGAGATTGTTCTCAACTGTCCGCCAGGGCAGGTCTGAATAGGAGCCAAGATGGGATTGCTTTGATAGGCGCTGATATGTGCTGATATGACTGTCTTTGGATATTGTGTCAGGTCTGAAATCCAGACACTTCAAAGAATACTGAAAATTACTAGAAGAGTTCAGAAAGCCATATGGCCTGTTTAATGTATATAAGAAAGGATAGGATTAAGAGGGAAGTTAATCTGTGCCTCGGAGTACTTCTGTGTCCAGATTTGGAAGTAAAAGCCTGTTGTCTGTGGGACAGAGGCAAAACAGTACCCATGGCTGGAAGGTGAAGTTATTTCAGTCGTTGTTTTTTATGGTTTCCAACTTTTAACTGAGAATGGTTAATCACCAGAGTTACAGGATGTCATAAATTCAGTCTTTAACCAAGGAAACATTTTCGGAAAGAAGCTTTTTTATTTTGAGCTAAAGAAGTTTAGGGCTGAATGAAGGAATTTCTGGCTGCAGAGGAACAAACTGGTGTCATAATGACCTGTTCCTATTTGTTTCTCTTTGTGGCGTTGCTTCAGCTCCGGTACAATGGACTGCTGGAGACAATCCGTATCCGAAGAGATGGTTTCTCCTGGAGACCCTCATTTGAGGAATTTGCTGAAAGGTTTGTTAAAACCTCTGAGTATTCCTTGTTAGATATTGTTAGGGTAGTGACCCTGGTAACCAGATATGGGCAGGGAGTGAAACTGCCTCTTCAAAGTTCACATGCCTGAGATCATGGGGTTGTTTTCTGTGGGAGGCCAAGTGGGAAAGACAGTGATTTATTGTTGTTTGCTGTGAGAGTGACAGGGATCACCTCAGCACATCAAGGATGGGGCTCTTACTTTGCTGAATTGGTTTGTTTTTCACAGATACGGGATTCTTCTAGTTAAACCAGATGTTTCCCTCACAAAGGAAAGGTAGGAACCTTTCCCTTGTTATGTGCAATCCAGTTTGTTCTTCAGAGACTTTCACTCTCGAGGTGGTATAGCAAACTGAGTAAAAGGAACAAAGTGAGGATGGGGTTTTGTGGTAATGGGGAACACAAATTGCTAGGCAAAGACAGTGTTTAAAAAACATTCGGTACAATGATGAATGAAATCCTCCTGGAATTGCTATCTAGCAGTTCAGTCCAATTGCTATAAAGCTGTGGTATCCCGTGGAATGAGAACAGTCTAGTGTTAGGCAATCTAGGGAGCCACAATAATATGGTCAAGGGTATCCACTGAACTCAGTATGGCAGGGGCTCAGTGCAGTTGCCAGGTGCCTCTCCAGGCCTTTCCCTGATGGTCTCATGGGAGAAGAAGAAAATAATGACAATTCGGAGCAAGGAGCCAGCACTGCATATCACCCAGGCTAGAGAGGATGTTTCTGGTCCAGGAATTTTTTTGTGTGTACAGGCATAATATACACTGAGCTCTTTCAGAACCTGACTGTTCCTTACACAAGTAAATGTCCCTCCAGCTCTGCAATCCTACCCTGACAGCTTTTTCCTTCCTGCCTCCAGGGCAGCAATTCCATACCTCCAGGGCAGCACTTCCGTACCTCCTCTTTTCCATTTTCACAGTCCCTCCAACTGCCATGGTCAGTTGTGACCGATAGTGAGAATGAAGCATGTAAGGCAGCCAGCTGAGGGGTTTTTTAGTCTTTTAAGAAGAGGATTTGAATGTTCTCCTGGAAGAGTTCTCTCCTGGCAGTAGCTTCTCCAGTCTTCACAATGCTTCCTTGAAGTTACTGACGGCTCTGAATTAATACGAATTTCAAACCAAGTTGAGGTCGAGAGAATCTCACAGATAAAAGAGGGATGATGGTAAACAGGCAGCTTGGTGTGTTTTCAGGCACAAAAATCATAGGATGCATTTGAGAAAAGAATTCCCATGGATATAGATTGTGGCACAGTGGAAGCTGGCCGAGATAGAAGGAAAACCACTTCTGCTTTGCTATGCAAGTTATTAGCAAAAAGTGCCACTATGATTTCACAGCCTGGATTTGCAGGCAGAGGGAGGAAGCTGTCTGTGTGGTGTAGCTTGAGCACTGCTTTCAGTTCAAAGTGTTAGGGAATCTTTCCGAGTGACCCAAATTTTATCATTAGACTCTGCAAAATGAAACTGGAGTTGGAAGACAGGCTTTCTCCCGGAAGTCTTGCTGTGCCAGCCTTCCAACTTGTGTGCTCCAAAGAACTTGGAAGCGAAATGAAGAAAAATAGTTCTGAGAATAAAATAAGCTCTGCAGAATCAACTCCCAGGGAGCTGAAGGAAATCTGCCTCTGAGAACTCCTTTGCTAATGTTCCTGAATGTGATCCTCGCTGTACCTTAAGGAGCACTACAGATTGACAGCCAGTTACTGAATGTGATCGTGTGACAGGGAACAGAGAACGTAACGCAGAATCACTGAGGCATTTTGTCCCCCTTTATGCATCTAAAACCACTGTCTGCATGGTTTTCACTTAGGACATTATTTATTTCACTTTTTTCCTCTCTTCCAGCTGCTTGGAGATACTTCAAAGTACAGACCTGACAGGCTGGATATGTGGGTAGGTGTGGGTCACTGTTGCTGGGAATGGGGAGCCTGTACTGCAGAGACTTCATACACGTAGACTGTTGTCTGGTTCCCTCCAGAGAGAACTTTATGGCTTAGGAAAGGCCTCTCCAGAGGACAATGGAGGCAAGTTTAGACAGTGTTTCTCACTGCTTCTTTCTCTCGCCATCTTCACAGAAAGTCACGACTTTTCTTTAAATATTGGCACCAGGAACAGCTGGCAAAGTATGTGGAGCAACTGGAAAGAGCAGCAGTTGTCATACAGAAAGGTGAGTACTCGGGCAGGAAAGTCCTTCAACTCTGATCTCAGACCAGGGCAAGGAACAGTCCCTGCACCACCATTGCACCTTTGTAGGTGACAGAAAGGCAGGCCAGGTGCCCTTTCCCTGTCAAGGCCCTGTGGAGTCAGAGTGCTTATTGCAGATGCCCGCCTCCTCCATGCTCATCCCCATCAGACAGTGTGAGCCATGGAAAGGGAAAACACGTGTGCAGGGGCTGAGCAGGGCAAGCATATGATCTGGCTGCATCCCAAGATCTAGGTAACCATCCTCCAGAGTGAGGGCTTCTTTGTGAGTGGTGTTGAACTGAATGAGAGGCAAAAGGAGATGAATGACGCAGATCTCATTCCTACTTTCAGAGACAGGTGAAGGGGATGAAATTTTGTTCTAGTGTGGTGTCTTTCTTTCCTTTCCAAGTACTGTCTGCTCTGGCAGCCCGTTTCTCCGGAGCAGGCACTGTGGGCACTGTTTGGTGCTTCGCTCCGCACAGGCTCCATGAGAACTGTGCAACCAGGAGGAGGAGGCTGTCATCCCGCCTGGTCCCTCTCTGTTGTACTTCTCTACAGGTTGTTGCACTGCTGAAGCATCTGAGCAGCTTCCAGCTATGCACCATACAGTATGACAAACATCAGACTGTCACATGGTGTGCTTTGTTCTCATCCATGGGGAAGATGTGTGGGTAGTGGGAAATGAGAAAGCGTGGCTTTCAGTTCCTGTGCTTTGCTACCTGATAGAGTAGGCGGGATAATGCAATGTCTTTAATGCTCCTGATGAACCCTGTGATGGCTACTTATGGGAAAAGTTGTCCTGTGGGCTGACATCAATGCAATCACATCTCCTGCATGGAAGAGCTTTGTTTTTACTGTGTAGTGTCTGAAGGGTCCTGGGGAGATGGATGGTTAACAGATGCCTTTCTGTGAGACTTTGTTTCTAGGTATCCTGTGCCTTGGCATTAGAGATGAGAGCTTAGATCTTTAAGTTGATTTTTTTAAGTCTGTGATCTGACAGCTTAGAGAGTAGAGCACAGTTCTCACGTGGTTTTGACTGCCTGCTCAACTAGCATCTGTATTGCTCTTTATTAATGTGATTGAAGTGTTGAAGGCTTTGCACTAGTGAAGGAATATTGCCCAGCGTGCTTCCTCCAGGGAGTGACAAAGTCCCGATGAATACTTTTGTCTAACCACAGCTTTTCTCTGAACAGTTTTCAGGGGATTCAAATGCAAGAAGAGTTACCTAAAACTGGTGGCTGAGCTGAGAGCTCAGGCACAGCGGCTACAGGAGGAGGCAGAGAGAGAAAGAAGCCAGCAGCTGGCAATGGAAGCAGAGGCCCAGAGTGAGTTGCTCCCACTGCCCCTGTGCGTGGCCACTCATGCGATGATGGTGGTGGCCTGCTCTTGGCTCTCCTGGGGCTGGGGGCTCCACCGATGTGGTGGGCAAGGAGGTGCTGACATTTCTGCCATTTGAAAGTCCCCATTCTCTGTGGGGAGCAGAAGCAGCATGGTGAAGGTCGTTTGCCTGGCTGTGTTGGAAGGAGTGCCAAGCTGTGTCTTTCCCACACATTCTGTGCAGCAGACCTTGTCCCTATCTTGGGCACGTAGAGAAAGGATCTCGTGGATGTTGGATGCTAGATTTCATCTACTTCTTTCCTCTTGTTGCAGAAAGAATCTTACTTCCAGTTCCCTTGCCACGAAAGAGGCGCCCTCAGCCTTGTTCTCATCCTCCTGATAAGGCACCACAGCCGCCAGTGCCACGGCCACGCAGCAAACTAACAGAGGTAGCAATGTTGGCTCTGCTTGGGGTCCCTCAGCCAGGTGTACTGGTTCCCTGCTTCTTCCACCTTCTGCATGCACATGTTCTTCTGCATGTGGTCCCAGGAGAACATTGTGATTCTTGTAATGAGAAGAGAGTCCTTTCCTATTGTGGTTATTTAAAAAGTGTTATCAGGACCTTTGAGGAACTGAAAGCAGTGTTTGATAGTTTGTAACTGGTCTTGTCTTAAGGGACTCAGGAAAGGGATTGCTACCAAAGGGATCCCTTCAAAGGTCCCCTGCTCTTGGCCTTTGGCCTTGCTTTCATGCCTGCTTTCCCCTTCTACTCACTTTCAGTCCACTCCTTTTGATAACTTCTTGGACCCTTCTGCGCCTCGCCCTGTTCTGCGGACAGAGGAACAGAGCAGCAAAGAGGTAAAAATGAGGAAATGCAAGAGAGGAGCAACTATCCGCTGGTTCAAAGAGACACAGGCCAAGAAGGTCATGCAGGATGATGGGGCCTTTCCAAGCTGGCTGCATGGGATGATCAGCCGGAGGTGAGTACGCTGCACACAGTGGCTGCAACTTGATCTGTGGCACGCAGGCAGAAGTTGCTGTATCCTTAGGAGGATGGCATAGGTTGGATTTGCCAAGATTGGCCTCCTTAAGGAATGGGAGTGACCTGCATAACCTTTCACTTTTAGGCTGTGAACTTGAAACCATTAGGGGGAAGCTTGGAGCTCCCCATCACAGGATGCAAATGCTGAAACTTTACATGGGTCCAAGGAAAGATTGTGGAAACTCATAGGAAATAAGTCCACTGTAGGTTCCTAAATACAGTTCCTGTGCAGGGAAGGGAGGCTGGGAAAGTACTTGGTTGGAGAGGAAATGCAAGCATGCTTTTACCCTGTTGTGGACGATTTGCAGAGACATGATATGGAATGAAGTTGGACTTTTCACATAATCACAGGGGTTAGAAGGAACCTCTGGAGATCATCTAGTCCAACCCCCCTGCCAGAGCAGGTCCACCTAGACCAGGTTGCACAGGATGGCATCCAGGCGGGTTTGGAATGTCTCCAGAGTCGGAGACTCCACCATCTCTCTGGGCAGCCTGTGCCAGTGCTCTGCCACCCTCAAATAAAGAAGTTCCTCCTCATGTTTAGATGGAACTTCCTACATTCAAGTTTGTGCCCGTTACCTCTTGTCTGACTCATTATGACTGTTCTCATATCTCTCAGTTTAGATCAGGAGGAGACCTTAGTTTACAACAGAAGAATACAGAATTCAGTGTACATTTATTTTAAAAAGTATTAAGAGGGGATTTAGTGAGTACCCCCAAAGTTTCCCCCAAAGCCCCCTGATAGGGGAAAAGGAAGGCTTTTTGTTGATAGTTCTGCCCACCTAAGGATAGTGCAGCATAGGTGGAACTTATATGCCTTTACTCTGGGAGAGACATCCACAAAGCCGTACTTTCTTATGGAGTGGTTTAGGAGACTGTAAATTCTCAAGGTTTTAGGGGAAAACTTTTATTTAAATGCTTGAAATTTTGGTGCTGGGTATTCCTCACATTTCACTGTCTTGGCTGAGCCAAGCACTACTTTCCAAGCAGTGTGATAATTGGAGAAATGCTGATTATGCCAGTGATCGGACAGGAGCAAGACAGTGGGGTCAGCAAGTAGACAACAGAGTTTCTGGCTATAGTCTCCCCTGTGTGCAAAATTATCTATGGAGCTTCATGCTTGCTAACTGCCAGTGTCCCTTATTTAATGAGACTTGTGTGTGGGCCATGCTGCCAAGTGTGCCTGCCATTTGAACTCCATTATCATCGTGTTCCAGTTTGTCACTTTTTTCTGTTAAAACTCTATGTCTCCTTCAGTCTTACTAGATCACAAGTTGCTGGGTTTTGTCAGCTTATCAGTGTGAACATTACTCAGCGACATTACACAGCATGTTTTCTTAGTAAAGAACACTACAGTGGCTGACACCTCCCTCATAGCTGCATTTTTTTTTTCTTTTTTGAAGATAATTAACAAAGCCCCCACCTGCATTAATGCTTTGTCCACAGCTCCAAGAATGAATGAAAGGAAATAGCATCTGGAAGATAAAACTAATTGAATTCAACTACAGGGTAGCCACAAGCACTTCAAGACACTGAAGATTAGATACTTTTTAAGTGGTGCTTCCTGTTGTTGGGTTGTCTCTGTACAGCAGTGTAAGCTCAGCTTCATGTAGCAGAGCAGCCAGAGCAATCCCAAATTGCACTGGTGATTTGCAGTCACCATTAGCCTGGAGCAAGGCACGTGACAAGCACAAAGAGGTTCTTTGTCTATTGGGCAAAGAGGGGGAAGACCTCCATCCAGCAGGAAGTTTAGAGAAGCACAGCAGTGTAATCCAGGTTGGTGTTTTTCCAAGGCACTGGGCTTACCTTGTGCTGAGCACAAATGCCCCATAGCATCCTGACTTGTTCCGTCAGCCCTGGAGCCTGGGAAATGCGTATGTGCACAGCGTCCCCATCTCAGTGACGCTTTGTAATGTGCCCTGTGCTGGAAGGCAGCTGTTGCTGTTGCACTAGTCAGACTGCTGGGGCAGGTTTGGAGCAGCCTGGCTTGGAGAGGCTTTGACTGAGAGTATTGTGCCCTCTCAGCCTGCTAGTGCGCCAGCAAGCCTGAGTCTGAAAATCTCTAGCTAGGAACACATGGGGCAGATGCTGGCCTCCCTGTGGACTGGGAGCACTAGCGTGGTAGCATGCAAGATAGGATGGGAATCCTTGCGCAGAGGCAGCTGCTCACAGTCTGCTGAAAAATTCTTTCCTGCTTCTAGGGAAGCTGAAAACTTGCTGATTGACAAGCCTTTGGGTTGCTTCCTTGTTCGGATCAGCCAGAGCCGACCAGGCTACACCTTGACATACAGGTAAAGAGCCTTGCAGAGAAGGAAAAACAGAAGGTCCTGAACTGAGCTTTGTATGGCTGGAGGAGTTAACCTCCTCCACAGAGGAATCCATTGAGGATGATGCTCAGCCTGTCCTGTTGTGGGTCCCTCGGACAGTTTGGAGAAGCTGACAAGACATGGCAGAGTCCATCTCTTGACAAAAACTGTATCTCTGTGGTTGGGGTGCTGCAGCTCCAAGGGTCCTGCTAAGGCTATGCTTTATGGCTGAGTGGGCAAACCAAGTTGGTGGAAGCAGTGTCTGGAGCAGAGGAGATGAGGCTAGAGGAGGGCCTGAGGAGACGCAATCAGAGTGCTGCAAGGGCACAGTCTTTGTACATCCTAAGGCAAGGGGTAGGACACAGTTTTAATGTGGGCAACAACGTGGGAGGCAGTACACTCTGCTGGGGTTTGGATCTGGCTGCCGGGGCTCTCCTTTCACTGACTGAGGGAATTGCTGCGCCTCCAGCACCTGCTAGCACAGCTTGTAACACTCCAGCATGGTGCCTCTCCTGCACCTTTGTGATATTTGTTACTGTGGCTCCTGATCACATCTGGCCTCTTGAGACAAGTGCAGAAAGCAATGACTGGGTCCTGGAGAGACGTTGCATCCCCGTGCCATGACTATTTCTGTCTGTCCGTCTCCCCAGGGGCGAAGGCCGCTGCAGACACTACATGATCGAGATGCAGCCCAATGCACGCTATGTCATCCTGGGGGAAGACCGGGCTCACGCCTCGCTTACAGAGTTGGTTCGGTATCACCAGACTGTGGGCATCCAGCCCTTCATGGAGATACTGACTGTTCCCTGTGGGAAGGTGAATGTCAAGGATCTGCAGCTGGAAAAGGGGATAGGGACTGTGCCCTGAGCAGATAGAATGACTGCGGCAGCATCTCTCTTTTGTGGTCCCGTTAGGGGTATTGCATTCTGGCCAAGCAGCTTGGCCGCTTCTGCATGCACCGGGAAATGCTACTAGCTGGGCACGGGGGAGTCCTGGGGTGGGGAAGAGGCCCTGGCAGTGGATTCAGGGGACAGGTCCCTGCCCCTGAATATCAGCAGTGGTCACAGCTGGGTATTGCTCTTTGTTCTGCTTTGGGGTGCGTGGAGGGTCTGCAAGACATCGCTGAATCCACTCTTCCCTCACTCAGAAAGACAGTAAGAGTTCGGATTACGAAGATCTGGAGTGTCTTAGGCCGGGTCCACCAGAAGCTGAGGGAGAGGCCCCTCCAGAGGAGCCGCCCTGCCCCTCCGGCCCTTCCACCAGCAGACCTGCTCTGCATTCAGGAGCAGCCGCAGCTTTCAGATACATGTGGTTCAGGAGGCCCAAGAATTGCCAAAAGGAACAGAGCCTGGACAAGACTAGGACAAAGCCAGGCTCGGGCAAGGAGACAGGCAGCCAACGAGCCTTCCCTCGCCGCCATTCTTCCATACGCCTGGCGATGCAGGAAATCCAGCAGGTGAGCTGGGGCATATCCTCTGCCAAGCCTTGCCACCCACAGCTACTCTGGGACATACAGAGCTGCCCTACCCAGGGGCAGGAGAGAGGGGGTTTCCACAAGAAGCACTGTTTCCTATCTCCTGGGTCACAGGTTTTATTTGGTCGTCTTGGGATCAAGACTGTGTTCACTGGAAGTGCCGGGCTGGGGGAGACCCTGGGAGAGGCTTGCTGAGATGCCCAAAGTAAAATCCGCAATGGAAGGGACTGTGATGTGGCCAGCGTCCCAAGTCACTGCTTTCCTAATGCTGTCTCTCTGCTTCTCACTGCAGTTCTCTTCCACTACCTCGAACAACTCTGTACAGAGCTGCTGTCAAGCTCTCAGCATTGAGGATGTAAAGCCGAAGTGACACGGTAAGAGGAGACAGCACACAGGAGGGCAGACAGCAGTTCCAGCTTCCCCAGGAAATGGAGGAGCAAAGGGGCTCTTCCTTTCCTGCTCCACCTGGAGCATCACTTGGCCACCAGCTACCTAGAAATTGAGCAGGAAAAATAGAGGGCAGTGACCAGCTTCCATTCCAGGACTGCAAAGAGACCAGGAAGAGTGGGAAAAATTAGCATAAGGTTGGGTTCCCAGCACCTGTGGTGCACAGTGTACTTACAGTATAGTAACAAGGCTGCTGGAGGGAGCTCACAGTTTGTTGGAGACTTGGGGCTGGAAGAACGAGTACTATCAGAAGGCATATCTGCACACTACGTTAGTCAGCTGCGGTGGCTTAATGTTGTGGAGAGAGGGACATATCAGAATTGGGTGCTGGGCAGAGAGCCCTGGGGGGTAGCAGACGCAATGAGCCACAGGCAGGGCTGAGAACATAAGAAAAGGCAGCAGTCTGTCAAGACTTTAAATAACGTCTCAGCAGCTGGAAACGCAGCTGGTTACTGATGCTGTAGTATACTGGGTGCCTTACAGGAGTTAATGGAGTGGGCTAGGAAGGGACATCTGACAGAGTTGGCTATGCCCAATGCATTAATCTTCTAAAGCATCTCGTGGATGAGCAGCTCCACTGTGCAGCCAGTGGGTAAATCCCTGTCCCTTTCAGTTGCTGAAGGCAGGAGGAAGCAGTAGTGGTGGTCACCATACTCTGGAAAAATCTGAATTTGTGTCATCTGGGAGTGAAGAAGGATCAGAGTACCATGCTGTTGACTGCAGGCCCACCGTGGGGATTGCAGCCTCGCACCAGGACTGCTGAGTAGCCTGTGTGGTTTCACTCCCAGGAATTCATGTTGGAGCAAAGCTCTTTAGCTGGTGCCAGACTTTTCTACGTCTTGATGGCTGAGAAGATCCTCTCCCTGAAGTGTTTGACTCGGTTGCTTCATTCCTGTGTGTGGGTATTGATGTACATGGGAGGTGCTCCTTGCGTCTGAGGTTAAGCAGAAGAAAGACAAAGCGTGTGGGATCTGCATAGATGACTGACAGTGTATTGTACTGGGATTGCTGAATGGAGCTCTCTTTCTATGTTCTCTGAGTTGCATTTCTTTTATGTCCACTGAGTTGTGTTTCTTGACTTTCTTGCAGGTCAAAGTGGCTCAGCCCTGTCCCCTTCCAGTGCTGCTGGGCCTTACCTAGCTGAGTGAACATATCCAGACGTACAGCAGCCTATTTTCTTTTATTTTTCTATTTGTCTTTGCTGCACCCAGCTGGTCCTGTGCCTTTAGACGGGTCTGCTGCAGAAGTGAACTTTCACCAGCACTCAGCTGGTCACAGTGGCTGAGCCTGCAGTATCTGGACCAGTCTCATCCTAGCAAAGGGGAGAGGATGGAAACAGTAATGCTCTCCGCAGACACACCGCGCCCGACACTGCGTGTGAATACTTCAGTGTGCCTGGAGACCCCTCGCCTCGCACTCTTAATAGTCATAAACTGGATATCTCCCAACAACCTGTTCTGTCACAGATAACTGTACTGCGTTCCTACCTCTTTCTCAAGTCCTCTGTCTCTGTTTTGGTCCTGTGTATCTGCTGCTCTGGGTGCCAAGGGAAGCTGGTCTTGGGAAGTAAGGAATCACACTGGTGTGTCCTTTCTGTTGAGTGCAGGAGCACTTGAACAGGATCTGAGACAAGGGATGAGAAGATCTTTCTGCAGAGGAAGTTTCCTGCCCTAGCATCAGTGTGCTGGCATGCTGCTCGCTGGTCCTTAGCCAGAGCTGAAGTCAGGGAATCCTTGGCGAAACACTCTTGTTCATCCTGGTTGAAATCATTACAAGTCTGGGCTGGACAACATCCTACTTTACACTGAGGGTAGAGGGCTTGCAACATACAGGACCATGCTACTTGTTATGTATTTTCTATTTTAAAAGAAATCTCTTTTCTTCTTACAAGGAGAAGCTCTGCGTTTTCTGTGTTGCTGTTACCTGCAGTCAGTTTGGCTGTGGACTGCAAATGGAGGAGAATGGCTAACGCCTCTGAGACCAGACACACGATCATGTCAAGTGTCTCAGTGGGGAAGCTGAAGGCTCATGGACAGTAATTCTGGTGTACAACTGCCACTTGTAATAGTGCTCTCCTCCCGTACCAGCCTTGTCTCCTGTGTATGCCACGGGCAAGACGTCCTCTTTGCAGCCTGCGCTGTCTCAGTGGGAGCCAGCTGAGCTCCCTGTGGCAGGTCCCTCTGCACTGGAGGACAGCCACACTGCCCACCCTGCTGCGCTCCTCCCTGGGAGGCACAAGCATGGCTGAGTCCAGGTTGCACAGGCTGGCACTGTGTCCAGAGAAGCATATTAATATGATACAGGATACTTGTGGCAGTGTCTCAGCGGTGCCTTTAACCATGGGACTATTTCTCTTCCCTGTGCTCTCTGGAGCAGGAGTGCTGAGCTGCGCCGGGTCACAAGGCAGCACTGCTGGGGACCAGACAGGGAAGCAGTGGTTGTTCCAGCCTGACGTCCTGGCTCTCCCCAGCGCTGCCTCGCAGCATTAACACACCTTCTCTCTTCCTCTTGCAGGGTTCTGGCAGCTGCTTTGAGGCTGTTCAGGACAGAACCAGTCCAGGCAGTCAAAGGCTGCTGCTTGCAGAGTCTTCCTGGCAGAGCCCAGGGGTGTTCTGCTGGGCAGCCTTGGCCCCTGTGCTAATGTTCTCCTTGGCATCCTCCACTGCTGGGCAGCTGAAAAGCCTGCCTTCTAGGTAGCACGTAGAACCACCTCATGGCCAAAACATTTCTAAGAACTCAGTAATGCACAGAACTAAGACAAAAGAAATGCATTTGAGTAACGGAGCTGTTCTGTAACTCTTTCCTAGTTCCTGTGCCACAGAGCATGGTGTAAGCCCAGGGCTAAGATCCAGCTGCAAAACACTGTTTGTTCCTCTGGCCTGGCAGGGGTAATGCTGAACCAAGAAGGCTGGTGAAGAGTTTTTCCCCAGTATGCCCTGGGTGCTGCTGCAGGCACAGCTCACAGGCGATGCAGGGGGAATCAGGGAAGAGTCAGGACACATTGCTGGTGGGTGTGCAGGGCGCATCTCCTGGCAAGCTTCACAAAACCAGAGCACGTTGATCACAGATTTCTGTTGACCCCGACTGGATGGGTGTGAAGTAGAATCACAGTCTGGGCAGCCAGGAGCCTGGCACAAACCTGGGCAGCATGCTTGGGCTGGCAGGTCAGGCTCCTTCCACGTCTGCTGCTTCTGCTTTTTCTGTGACACGGCAAGAAGAAATCAAGGAAAGAGAAGGGTGAGAAGCTGTGTCGTGGTTTGGCCTCA
>VZSF01005584.1:0-14526 GCA_013398295.1 Chionis minor | reverse complement strand
GGCTCCTATGGCTTTTGGGGGTGGGCTCCCATGGCTGTGGCTGCAGTTTTTTCTGGGGATGTGGGGTCTCATCCCCCTCTTTGTTTCCCCCCCGCCGTGTTCCCTGTGGATAAGTGGCAAGCGCTGGCTGTGGACATGTCCACGGACACGTGTGACCGGCGTGGTGCTGCCCTGCATGTCCGTGTATCAGCTGTCCGCGTGCTTCCCGGCAATGTGCCAGCCCGGGGGGGGGTTTGTGCTTACATGCTCGTGCCCGTCAAGGAGCGTGGGCGCACGCTGGGTGTCCGGGGGCGTTTGGAGCGGGGGGAAGTAAGATGGTGTTTGCGGGAAAGACGCGTGTCCCAGGAACATCAGCTCCCGGCTGTGCGGGGGTTCACACCGGCTTCGCCTCCGTGGGGTGACCTGCTGGCTCGGAAAGACGGATACGTGCCGGCCAAAAACCGGAGAGTCGGCGAGGGATGGTGTCGCGTACCCAGCGCGGGTGCCGGATGTGCGCTGTGCCTCCGGGCGACTTGCTGGTGCCGTGTCCCGTTGGGATGCAGCGGCACGCACGCTGGGAACACGCAGACTGCCTGGCGAGTGCGTTGTTGGGGGGTGTGTGTACCGCCGAGGTACACCCGTGCACACAGCGGTACCCGCAGCTGGTTGTGCGTGTGTTTGCCGCTGCTGTTTAGACATGGACACCTGGGCACGGCCACAACTCTGTGTCCGCTTGGGTATATATGACCCCACGCGTGTGGAGGTTAAGCGTGCAGATTTGACCGCACACGCTTGCGTAACGCGTGCTGGTATTTATAGAAACATCTATGTAGATGTGTGTGCTCTATGTGCTGTAGCTGTATGTGTTAAGTGACACACACCTGCGCCGGCAGGGGAGGTGCGCCTGCGGGTTTACGTGGTTAGAGATCGATAGGGAGTGCAAAAAGGTGCACACGTGTGCACTTCTCGGTACACGCGTGCTCACACGCGTGCCTATAGCTGCACAGATGCTGGCGGAGGTAGGGATATACGGACGAAGGCACACCGGCTCTCCTTAGATGCCGGCGTACGGGCGCGAAGCGGCACATTTCTGCATGTAGATGCCGCTTTGCCGCCTGCGCTTGTACCTCGGAGCGTCTGCCCGTCCCCAGCCCTACCGCCCTGGACGTCCCTGCGGCCACGAACGCGTTCGGACGCGCAGAGCCAGCCCCGTGTGCGTCACGGATAGACATCCCCGTGCCTTTGTGTGCGCGGATTATGCGCGTGCCGGTGCCTGCCTGTGGATGCACCCCCCGTGGGTGGGTGGCTGTAGAGAAATGCACTTTTTCCACAGAGGTTCCCAAGTATCACAGAATCACAGAATGTCAGGGGTTGGAAGGGACCTCTAGAGATCATCTGGTCCAACCCCCTGCCAGAGCAGGTCCACCTACAGCAGGTGGCACAGGATGGCGTCCAGGCGGGTTGTGAATGTCTCCAGAGTCAGAGACTCCACCACCTCTCTGGGCAGCCTGTGCTGCTGCTCTGCCACCCTCCAAGGAAAGAAGGTCCTCCTCATGTTGAGATGGAACTTCCCATGGTCAAGTTTGTGCCCGTCACCTCTTGTCCTGTCCATGGGCACCACTGAAAAAAGCCTGGTCCCCTCCTCCCACCACCCTCCCTTTAAGGATTTGTAGACATTGATGAGATCCCCCCTCAGTCTGCTCTTCTCCAGACGATAAAGCGCCAACTCCCTCAGCCTTTCCTCATAGGAAAGATGCTCCAGTCCCTTGATCATCTTCATGGCCCTAAGTAGGAGCAACCCGAGTTGTTGGTGCCTGGCATAGCCTTCCCTTCGGAAGTCTCAGGAGAAGGAGTTCTCCCCCATGATGTGAGAACCTTTTGGGGAATGTAGGGAAAGAAGCATCCCTGTGGCAAGGGTGACCTTCCTACTTGTGGACCTTTGGGGTGAAGACTTCATTTGGTGTTGCTGAACTCCTACCCTCTCTCATCGTCGCTCTCCTATTTCCTCTCCCTTCCCATGAGGGAAATTTGTCTCCATAACTGTCATCTCCTCCTGTGTGGCTTCCCTGAACCTGGGGTCTCTCCTAGAGACTCTGTGGGAGGATGGCATCCCTGGAAGGCAATGTCTCCCTGTGAAAAGAGCCTGGATCAAAGGCTCCTTCATCCCCTTAGAAATCCCTGCTTGGGAGGGTTCACTTCCTCGGTAAAGGACATTTTTCCGCTAAGATTGTGACTCCCATCCCTAGTGTACGGAGCCCTCTCCATTTGATATTCTAATCCAATCTCTCTATTTTTTAGGTCCCCTTAGGGGTATCCTTATTTCTCCTCAAGTGTTCTTAATGCTTCTAAACTCCTCCCTTATCCTTCTCTTTATTTTTTTTTAATTTTTTGTTAAACAACAAAAAAGGGTTTCTCCTTGCACCCCGCTCCCGGCGTCCGGCTCTTGCCTGGAGCAATTTGCATCCCTCGGTCTGGAAGCGAAGGGGAGTATTTATTGATGGGGGGGGGATGATGGAAATCATTATCCGAAAGAGCTCCGAGGAATCTGCAGCGCTCTCCCTCTCCCTGCAGGCTCCTAATGGCAGCAGAGGATGCCAGGCTTTCAGGAGAAACCTGGATGCGGGAGGAACAGCCAGGAAGCTCACGGAGCAGCAGAGCTCCCCAGCTGGCTGCCTGTGCTTTGGGCGACGGATTTGTTTGGGAGCTGACAATCTGTCTGGGAAACGGGATGTGTTGATGGAGGATATCTGGGAGTACATCCTGTTCCTTCTCTCTCTTTTCCCCAGCGCTTTTGCTTTCCAGTGCCTTCCCTGCGTGCGTTCCAGCGACTCGAGAGGGTTGTTAGGCATTTCATCTACCGGATTTACCAATCCAGAGTCCTTTCCGCCATTTCTTAGGAAGTCGTGTTATTTAAATAAAACAGCAGATTTTTTGGTAGCCGTAAAATCGTTCCCGGCCCTGTGACTGAAAAATTGGGCACGCGGAGCCGAAGCATCTGTTGAAAGAAGGTTTAGTACAAAAATAAGCCTAAAAGAAGCAGATAAATTTGTTCAGTCGGATCTAGTGGGGCTTTGCTTTAGGACTGGAAATACAGGTAGAGGTATAAATACAAAGAGATAAGCAAAATCACATCAGATTTGTAGTGAAACAAATTAAACTGTAGTTGCTTAGCAAACAGTGTTTGCCTGGAAGACAAAAATCTCAGTAGTTTTTTCTTGACTGGTTTATATATTAAAAATACTGGGGTTTTTCTGTTTGGTGGTGGGTTTTTTTCCCCCCTTTCCTTGACATTTCAACGTGCATTAAGTACTTTGCGATCAAATGTTTATTTCGGAGCTCAGGTGCAAGCACAGAGTTGCCGCTAAATAGCCATGACTATTCTTTCCTCTAACTCCACTCGCATTTTAAAACTATTTTTATGTTGGCTTAATATTTTACTTATGCCTGTCTGCCTTTAGGTGGGCTAATTAATATTTTCACCTTGCCGGGGGGGGAGAGTACATGTGCCCAGACTGGTGAGCGTTAACAACTTTGCAAGTTTATCTTTTTATTCCTTTAGGCGATTGCTTGGGTTTGTTGCCGTGTTCCGGCTGATGGGTAGTGGTGATTCCGCACTCTTTACTCCTCGTAAGGGACGCGGTGGCGCTCCTCCAAACCCAGAGGCCACCCTCAAGTGTGCCGGGCTCATCTTCGTGACACCTGTGGAGGTGGCTCCCATCAGATTTAGGCGAAATTCTCCATAATGACGTTTTCCTTCTCTCTGGGTTCTTGCTGTAGATCCGTGCTCACAAGAAACGGCTGGAAGACCTCATTTCTGAGATGACATTGGCCTTGACTTTTGCAGCTAACTCTGACTCGTGGATGTGGCCGTCACCTTTCCGTGCATCTACGCGGGTAGATTTAGCCGACCTCTGCTTGTCCGGCGCTGCTTCGGAGCCGGCTGCCGCTGGGAAGGGCTGGTGAGTGGGTCTTTGAGCTGTGGCTGAGGCGTGGGCTGATGGCCTGAGCTTCAGGGGTGGCCCAGATCTTCTCCTGCCTCCGACTGCGTGTCCTCACCCTCTCCCCTTCCCCTCTTGCTGGGTTCTCACGTGGCTCCGCGACGAGGCAGTTCAGGGAGCTCAAATGGCGTAAAAATTCCTCCCTCGGCGTCGAGTCAGTTTTCTGTTGGCGTGATTCCCTCCGACGCGGGGTCAAGGAAGAGCTGGGAACGGTGCCGGGAGAAGCGTGAGGAGCGGGTTGGCGGAGATGGGAAGGCTGGAAAGGCCTCTCTGGCAGCAGCTGGGTGCGGAATTGGCTCGGCCGTCCTGCGAGCCTACGTGCTGGGGCGCTGGCAGCCGCTGGCCGGGGTGACTCAGGAGATGCGTGGTTCGTTCTGCCGGCCCCGCTCCCGGCACGGGGTGAGCCGTGGGGCTGAGTAACCGTTTCAGGTGTCCCGGGCTAAACTTATCCAGGGATGTGAGTCAAGGCCCTGAGTCACCCAAATTGTTGATGGGTTTGGATTTGAACGGTGTTTTGATGATTAGGGGATCACTCATTAGCTTTGGGGGAGGGGGAAGGAGGGTCGCTCACTTACTTTTTGTGTTATTCCTTAGCGCGTTCCTAGATAAAAGCATCCAGAAGTTGTAGAGCTTGCGGAAACGTCCTTAGCGTGCGCGGGGTGGCAGGTAGGAAGGGCTTGTAATTAAGACTCCCAAACTGACGAGCCGTGTGCTCTCAGCCTTGTAATGATAACTCGGCGCCCCTCTTTATTTCGCTGAGGGAAGAACGTGTACTTGAACAGATGCACTTCTTGGTTTAATGATTCTTAACTGCTCGGCAAGTAAAGCTTAGTAAATGCTTGCGCGCCGTACTGGGAAGTTTAAATGACGGAAAACTGTGACGTTTTCTATTACGCGTTAACCTTTCGTTCTGTAAACTGGAATATTTGCCTCTTCGGCCCGGCCGCTCGGCGCTGAACGCGCAGCGAACTCCTCGAACGTCAAGCTGTGGGTTTTTTTTGCTCTTTAGCAGCGTTAAAACAGAGGGGGTTTTTTAGAACGGGGAGGGATGGGTTTGCTGGTTTTGCCGGTGCTGTGGGTTCGTTTAGCGGGCCGGAGTGGAGCGCGGCTTGCTTTTCCCCAGCTACGCCTCCTCCGCAGTGCCAGCGGCTGTGGAAAGCCATGGCTTTTGTCTGCGGGCAGAGCAGGAAAAAGGCGGGCGCGGAGGTGTGCGGAGACGAGGTGCGCAGCCCTGTGTCACGTCGCTGCTTGAGTATAACCTTCCCGAAAGTGTCAAAAATCCCTCGCTGAAGCGATTACATCAAAAAATAAATGCCTGGCGCTCGCTAGACTGGCGCATCACCTGACTGGCGAGCAGCAAGGGGAGGTTTTGTTCTGCTCAGGCTATAAATGACTCTTGGGGGGGTTTTTCGAAGTGATGGTTCTGACCTTGACTCCCAGCAGATTTTCACTGCCCACCATGAAAGCGTGGCTTTTCCCTGCTTAAATTCCTTGCGACATTCCCGCATTGTTTTACGGGGCAGAGAGATTTTATTTTATTGGGTGGGTTTTTTTTTCTGTCAGGTGCATGTTCCGTTATGGATTTTTATTTTTTTACATGCTCGTGCGTTGTTTTTTCTTGCTATTTTTCTCCACTTCATTCTAACCCCTAGTGATCGCTTACGCTAGGTAATAAATGTTTTCCCCCCCGAGGCTGAATTCCCAAGCGTCGCTCGTAATGAGCGCGGTTGGAAAGCTATTTAGCCGAATCTTATCATTGGAGGCCATATTCTTTTATTACGTGTAATACTTGCGGCTCTGTCTCCCTACGAACGCGTGCGGTTTAATTTTAGCAGGCGCCTGCGTGTGACTGCTTGGGGCCGCGTACGAAGATCAATACGTCAACCTTTGGCGTGGAGGCTGGGGAATAGGAGATAAAAGAAGATTGGGGAGGAGAAGGGGGGGGGGCGGGAAGCGATAGAAAGCTGATGGCAGGTTGTAAAACGTAATTCCGTGGAAATGAGAAGCCGGGGTGTGGTTACGGTACCTCCGTCCGGCCTTCTAACCGGGGATGGCAAACTTGCCTTTTGCTGGGAGGCCGAGGCACCGTACCTCTGCGCCTTTCTCGGGGTTAAAAATAAAATAATGTTGAAACACGTAGCGATCTTCGTGTTTGTATCTTCCCTGGAAGGACAGAAACCTGGTATTTGAATTTACAAGCAATTAAAAGTATAATCTTAGCTTTGACCCTGACTTGACGCTTGAAAAAAGAGCAAGGTGAAGCAATTGCCGGCTTTCGGAGCCGTGTTTGACCTTTTGGGTTTGCTTTTTAGCTCCGTCTGGTGAATTGTAAAACAAGGGGGTGATTTAACTCAAACAAGGAGGCAAAACGCCAAAGAATTGGCTGGGGAGCGGCAGGGGGAGTTGGCAGATTCCTCTGTGCGACTGAGCGACCCGCGGCATGGGTTAAATTTGGAGAAAACTAAAGACGGAATGAACGGAATTGCTCCAAATGATCCGTAGAGCTATGGCAGTGGGAGGGTACGAACACCAGCCGCTTAATTTTCTGCTTTGATGTTTATTTTCTTCTTCAGTTTTGCAGATTCAAGGCCGAGATCCAGGAGTAGAACCTCAGTCACGTGAAGGAAACCTCCTCCCTGAAGTAGGATGGTTGATGTCCCCTTAAATTCTGATGTAGAGAGATGTGGGCAAATTACAAAATCTGAGCGATGAATGGAAGAGGGACGGCCTGAGAAATAAGGTCCAGCCTCTGAATACAAATACTGGAGGCTGCTTTGCTTTACGTCCCAACAAAACCGTTAGGTGCTAGGGCTTCAAATGAGCAATGAGCTGATGAGGAGGAAAAGGATGAATTAAGGATAAAACAAGCTTTGCACGTTTCTTGCACAAAATCCTCTGTGCTCAGGGCTGCAGTTAAAGGCATTTGTAGCCCAAAAAAAAAAAAAATCCTGCTGAAATGCCTCAATTTTAGACTAGAGAAGCCATAAATAAGTTCATTTCTTATCAAATGGCTCCCAGTGTCGGTTTGGGGTCTGTCTTGACAGAAATTTTGTAAATACAAAGCAAAGGTGGGGAGTCTTAGAGCCGGAATTCTGCAGGAGCAGTCGCTGTCAGCCACTGAGGCAGGCTGTAACCAGAAAGGGAAAAATTGTATTTTCGGTGGCAACGGCAATCCAGTCTTCCGCTAGAAGCAATCTTCTGGAGATTAAGAGGAAATAGTGCGAGGGGGTAAAAAGGAGCGAAGCTTTAGTAAACTCCGTTTGCTCGTGTTTATTGCGCAGCCACGGAGAAGCTGCGCAGTGCTTGCTTGCCGGTCCGCTGCAGCCAGCGCAGAGAGGCAAAGGCCATTCCGGAAACCCGAATTCAGTGCGTGTGTACTGGATTCGACGGAAGGCTTTTTCTGAGCTTTCAGAGTTTAATCCAAACTCTGAAATGGGAGAACTCATGAAGTGAGCAAATAAGACTGAGGACCATGAAATAATAGCTCTTCAGGGAGCTTTGAGGTCGAAGATTTTTTTAAAAAATTAACTTTTTTTTTCCCCCTTGGAGACCGCTTCTCAACTGACCATTTCCCTCCTTAAGGCCTTGAAGCAGTAAATTGCTGTCACGCTTGTGCCCACTGGCTGTGTCCGGAACGCCTTAAGAAAACAGGTTATTTTATTTATTTGTTTGTTTCTAGTTGTGTTTTAGGAAGGCCGAGGTTGTACCTTGGCTTGGCAGTTTTTTGCCTCAGAAATCGTGCGGCTGTTGCTGGAGCGGAGCAGGAATTCAGCCTGGCAGACAGAGCTGTTGACGAACCTCCCGACAAAACTTTGAGAAAAAACTTCCTGCTTTTCGCAGGCGCAGCTTCGTTTAGCCGGCGATTTCTGCAAAATACCATTTGTAGAGCAAAGAACGCTGAGATCGATCAGAGGTCGCTGCCGCTTATTCTGTAAAAGTGCACGTGAGGCTGATTAAATGGGTGTCCTGACGTACAGGGCTTCTCCCTAAGCACGAGCTTTCGCGCAGTATGTGCTGTGGAGAGAACATTTAACTGGTTTTTTTTATTTATTTATTGTGGTGGTGTTACTGGAAAAGAAGCGTATAATTGTATAGATACATATGGAAATGTCTTTTATTTGTGTTATAGTAGAAATACGCGTGGATGTCTCGAGTGAAATGGTTGGTTGAGCGAGCAGAGGCGTTCCGGTGACTTTCCAGAGGACTCGGTGACCAGCAGGACTGTTCCCTGAAATGGATGACGTTTGCAGGGACTTTTCTTCTCAGAAAACGTGGTTGTGCTTGCATTCTTTTTGTGTCCGGGATGGAAGGCTTTTCGGCAAACGTGACGTTGGAGGGCTCTACGATAAGCGAGGATGGCTGAGAGCTGACTGTTAAACGTTCCTCTGCTCCCTCGAGGAGCTGGCCGTGGCTCTGGAATGCTTTGCCAAGTATTTTCCAGCTTTTGCAAGGCAGCACCGTGGCACCTCAAGGTTGCAGCTGGGGTATTGACACACTGAATTTAAGATCCTCTCTCCTGCTTGCCAAAAATACTTGGGCTTTCCCGCTATGGAAGGGAGACGATCAGCCCCATGTGTCGTTGTTAAGTAGTCCATCGTTGAAGCATGGCTCCCACCGCTTTCGGTTGGAGCTGCAGGTGCTCAGCGTTTCTCTGAGGTCTGGATCATCAGACACCAAGCTGGGAGGGGTGGCTGACACACCGGAAGGCTGAGCTGCCATCCAGTGTCACCTGGAGAGTTGGGCAGAGAGAAACCGTATGAAGTTCAACAAAACTAAGTGCAGGGTCCTGCCCCTGGGGAGGAATAACCCCCCGCACCAGGACAGGTTGGGGGTGACCTGCTGGGAAGCAGCTCTGCAGAGGGACCTGGGGGTCCTGGTGGCCAACAGGATGCCCATGAGCCAGCAATGTGCCCTGGTGGCCAAGAAGGCCAATGGCATCCTGGGGGGCATCAGGAGGAGTGTGGCCAGCAGGGGGAGGGAGGTGATCCCCTGCCTTTACTCTGCCCTGGGGAGGCCACAACTCCAGTACTATGTCCTGCTCTGGGCTCCCCAGTTCCAGAAGGACAGGGAACTGCTGGAGAGGGGACACCAAAGGGCTACAAAGATGATTCGGGGACTGGAACGTCTTTCTGATGAGGAAAGGCTGAGGGAGTTGGGTCTTTTTAGTCTGGAGAAGAGCAGACTGAGGGGGGAACTCATCAATGTCTACAAATCCTTAAAGGGAGGGTGTCGGGAAGATGGGATCAGTCTTTTTTTAGTGGTGCCCAGTGATGGGACAAGAGGTGATGGGCACAAAGTTGACCATGGGAAGTTCCATCTGAAGATGAGGAGGAACTTCTTTCCTTGGAGGGTGGCAGAGCCCTGGCAGAGGCTGCCCAGAGAGGTGGTGGAGTCTCTGACTCTGGAGACATTCCCAACCCTCCTGGACGCCATCCTGTGCCACCTGCTGTAGGTGGACCTGCTCTGGCAGGGGGCTTGGACCAGATGATCTCCAGAGGTCCCTTCCAACCCCCAACATTCTGTGATCATGAGAAGATGATGATCTTGCAGTTAATGGCCAGATGTGAAGAGTTTACTGAGGGAGCCTCGCCTGGCCTTGCTGAGGACATGCCTGAGCAGACTCGGGTTTGCTCCGCACACGCCGGGTTGGTCAGATGTGAGTCACTTTAACGTCTTGTCCTCTTTGGGATGGCTCAGCACAGCGCCGGGCGTGATCCCACACCACCGCTGCGCGGCTCCGGGACCGGAGCTGGCTTCTGTCCATCCAACTGAAGCTCTGGTGTGTCTGCACCTGCCTGCGTAGGCTTGCCTGTAGCAACTTTGGCAAAGAAAAATACAGCATTTAATTACGCGGGGCAGTGTTTCGCAGCCTGACCAAAAGCCCTTGTTCTTCTCGGAGTCTCCTGCCTCCTTCTCCGTGCGCTTCCCAACGGGGGAAGCAAAGCATCAGCAACGTCCCACCCTGAAACTGTGTCCTGTCCGCTGGTGGAGACGGGTTCTTCTGGCAGTGATAGTGTGTGCATGCGCGGCTTCAGGCTGAGTGAGCGACCTTACTTCTGGCATTCTTTATTTTTGGTCGGCTTTTCAGCCTTAATATGATTCTGGTTGCATTTTTATGCTATGTGAAACGTTCGAGTGCTGCAGCAGGCCGACCTTGCTTTAAATTGCAGGGCTGACAATGTTGAAACTCCAGGTATTTTTTATTACTTTATTAATTTTTTTTTTTCCCCTCCTGACAGAGCCTTAAATAGGCAGCCAATTGCATTTTTCATGAGTGACAGAAAAGAAGAGGGAAGCCGGTTGAAAAATTAGTTAGCTACCCAGAACTGCTGAACCACTCTCTTTCAAATTTTACTCCGAAGGCGCATATTTAAAAATAGAAGGAGTTTGAACGTGCCTTCATCTGTCAGTTTGGACACTTTTCTTGTTACTACTTCGCGGAGGTGAAGCGATCAACGTTTAATCCTGAAGTTACGTGAGAAAAACCAGGGAATGGACTGTTCCCATGAAATGACTCAAGGACCAGTTTAGGAGAAGAGCTCGCTGTGGTTCATGCTGGGATCTGTTCCCTTCCTTCCAGCTTTCCTTCCAGCTACCCAAAAGCTCGCTGGCTCAGATTTGGTTTTCTCGCCGTAGCTTTAGTGTTTATGGAGGTGGGGAAATCTGCTTGGATCCTTTTCGGTATCGCCTGAGATGAGTTTTGTTGTTTGCAGAATGCACTAATGGGTGTTTGATGTGGATTTTAAAAAAAAAAAGAAAAAAAAAATGCACACTTTTACATTCTGGGATGAGAGATTACTGCCATAATTTCCAGCGTTTCACATCAACCAGTTGGGTATTAATTGAAGTGGTTTTCTGTAATGCTGCGCTGCTGTAATTTTTCTGCTCTTCGCTGGCGTTGAATCCCACTCCAGTCTTGCTGTCTGCTGTTAGTGCGTGAGATTTCAACGGTCAATAACGAAATCCTTTTTGTTTTTGAGCAACGTAAAATTGTTCCATGTTCCAATGTGAAACATTCCGTTGGAACAGGCTGCCCAGGGAGGTGGTGGAATGGCCGTCCCTGGAGGTATTTAAAAGCCGGGCAGACGTGGTGCTGAGGGACATGGGTTAGGGGTGGTTTTGGCAGAGGTTTATGGTTGGACTCGATGATCTTGAAGGTGTCTTGCAACCCAAGCGATTCTATGATTCTGTGAAAAGCAGGTGATTCTCTTGAAGACCTGATTTGGGTGCATAAGGTATTAGTACTTCTGTGTGCTTTTAGCAAGTACGTTGAGGCTGATACTTGGCTTCCCGCCATGAAAGATGGGATAAACTGAAAGCGTTTGCCCGCTCCCTTCGGCTGTTCCACTTTCCCGTGGCCGCTTCGGAGGTGGTGGTGGGTTGTAGAGGTGATGAACTGGGGTGAGGGCCAGAAGACAAGCAGAGCTGCTGACTGTACATATTATTTTTGTATAATTTTACTTTTTATTTTTTTTAAGGGGGTGGGGGAAACTGTGATGAGCCACTCGGCAAGTTCAGGCAGAAGCCGCAAGTCGCTGGCCGGCAAACTCGTGGCTTTATTTCATCCCCTGCGTTTCACTGTGGAGTGAAAACTCAACTCCAGCCCATCCTCCAGCCTGCAAACCTGTTAGAAATGGATTGTCTTTCGGATCCTGCCAACCTGAAAATGAAGTTATCGAGACGTTATCGTAGTTGGTGTCCAATCCTGTACGCCTCACAGGATGCGTAATTCTTTAAAGCTGAAAGGGGGTAAAGACGTCAAGAAGCAAACGTTCCTTGTGGGTTTGCTGCTTTTTTACACGGTGTCACGTTATTATTTCTTTCTTTCTTTTCAACATGTAATTTTACAACTAATTCTTGGGAGCTTTCGAGTGAACCTCGTTGGGTCTCATTCTGAAAGCGGTACGAGGAACAAAATTATTTGCCTGCAAGAAGGACAAGAGTTTAGTACTCTTATTTGACCTTGGTAGTTGGCCATAACTTTTCAGTTCCTTTAAGTAACGTCAGTGGAAACGGCTCTTCTGGCAGCAGAGGTTGTGAAATCCACTCTGACTCTTCTCCCTGCCAGCCTGCATCAAGGTTTCACCCGTCCTTCAGAAGGGAAGAGCATCTGAGGGCGTTTGGAGGCACCATCTGTGCGGTAAAAGCCAATCCAGGCTTTCCTCTCAGCTATCAGTGACTGTGTCCTTACCTGATTTTGGACAAATATCATCTGGTTCCATTGTTCTCTTTCCCAAATACTGTCTCAAAGGTCATTTTTCCTGGTGGCTTATGCAAAGGCTCCCTGTAACCGTGCACGAGGTCTCTTGTCTCTGCTCCACCGAGGACTTGCCCGTATTCTCGGACCTCTTCAAAGCCTCCCGCTCGCTTCTCCTTGGGAAATGAACATCCTGATGTCATCCTTGATGCCAACCCCCTCCAGATGTTGGTTGGCGCAGAAATGCCTCGCTCGGAACCGCGTCTTCCGTATTGTCTTTGCGCTCTTGAAGGAGGTCGGCACAACTGTCCTCAAAAGCTGCCGTTCTTCCTTCTTAAAGTTCTCGTTCAGAAGAAGCCTGGTGATGGCAGGGGCTGGAGCCAACGTTAGCGTGCAACTTGCTCCCTGTTGTACTCAACTAACCCGTTTTCATCCTTTTTCTGTGATAGAGGAGTGTAAAGCTGGAAGAGATGGGGTATGGAGATAGAAGGTCTTGGCTTGCGAAGCAGTGGGTAGACGATGCGGTTGATACCCTGGTCTGGAGAGAGGATTTGGTAGGAGGACCTGCAGTGTTGAGGCGTTCCTGGCAGAATGCGGCCCCCAAGGACTGGAATATTGGCTAACGCTGTCCTTTTCCCTGTTTCCTCTGTCAGCTTTTATCCAGTGATTTTTTTTTTTAATTTTTTTCCCCTTGTCTTGAACCCAGGGTCTTCTGGGCTCAGGGCTGCTGGGAAGGCCAAACAGGCAACACTTGNACCTTCCAGCCCCTGCCAGGGTCTGAAAGGGGCTCCAGGAAAGCTGGGGAGGGACTCGGGATCAGGGAGTGGAGCCATGGGATGAGGGGGAAGAGTTTTACATGGGAAGAAGGGAGATTTAGGTGAGATCTTGGGCAGAAATTCCTGGCTGTGAGGGCGGTGAGCCCCTGGCCGGGGTGTCCCAGAGCAGCTGTGGCTGCCCCATCCCTGGAGGTTCAAGGCCAGGTTGGACGGGGCTTGGAGCAGCCTGGTGTGGTGGGAGGTGTCCCTGCCCATGCAGGGGTTTGGACTAGATGGTCTTTAAAGGTCCCTTCCAACCTAAACCATTCTATGAATACGTAAAGCTGTGCCTTTATTTCAGTATCCTAGAGCTTGCGCACTTCCAAACTGGTTTCCTTTTTCTGTGTTTGGATCAAATATAAAAAAAGGCGTCTTAACTTACTGGTTAGAGCTAGGAGTGATTTTTTTTGTACGCGGCCAGAAACGAAAGATTCCTGGCTAGGGAGGAACGAAACGCTAACGGCGTGCTGGAGCTCTGCAGGAGCGTTAGCCCTTCCCTCTGCTGCTGGTGTGCTGGTACCGCTGTGACCGGTGTCCTCATGGATGCCGAGGTCCACCGAGACCAAGGATGGGAGAGCTGCACCTCAGAAGAAGGTCTTTTAGGCTGTGGTGTTTTAAATGTGGCTCTTAAGTACTGCTGAAACGTCCTCAATATTACATGGAAAAATCTTCATTCAAGCTTAAGTAGATGAGTTGAGGGGTGAGGTTTTTTACCACCTTAGCTTTCCTGCCATCATCGTGATTTCCTAACGTAAGCGTGAATTTTAGGGGAAGGGGGAAAAAACCTCCAGAGAGAAGAATAACCAGGCAACAAAATAAACAGCAGAAGCAGCGCTGGATACCAGGTTATCCCTGATTTTGTTGTTGTTTGGCTTTGCAGTGCACTTGAATAATGCGTAGATGAGCATGATACAAGCAGAACAAATTAGGCTTCAATGCAAGAGTCGTGGGAGGGGAAGTCTATAAACTGTGGCATCTCCTTGGCAGAGCGGTGTCCTGCCGGACGGGGCAACCTCCTCGGTGCCGCTGGTGTTCACAATTCCCATCAAATTCGTGGTGTCCGTGCGTTCTAGAAACGCTACTTGATTTCTTATGATACCAAGTTGTTTGGTGAAGTGGACACGCTGGAGGAGAGGGATGCCATCCAGAGGGACCTGGACAGGCTGGAGAGGTGGGCCCAAGCCAACCTCATGCAGTTCAGCAAGGCCAAGTGCAAGGTCCTACATCTGGGTCGGGGCAATCCCAAGCAGAAATCCAGGCTCGGCGAGGAACGACTGGAGAGCAGCCCTGAGGAGAAGGACCTGGGTGTGCTGATGGACGAGAAGCTCAACATGAGCCAGCAATGTGCCATCGCAGCCCAGAAGGCCAGCTGCATCCTGGGCTGCATCAAGAGAAGTGTGGCCAGCAGGTCAAGGGAGGTGATTCTACCCCTCTACTCCACTCTGGTGAGACCCCACCTGGAGCGCTGCATCCAGCCCTGGAGTCCCCAGCATAAGAAGGACATGGACCTGAGAGTCCAGAGGAGAGCCACGAGGAT
>VZSF01005583.1:15720-49226 GCA_013398295.1 Chionis minor | reverse complement strand
ATTCTATGATTCTATGAAGTCCTCTCTGCAGGGCGGATGGGCAATTGTAACTGCCTGGGTGTCCCAGAGGGAACCCCAGGAACCTCCTCTTTCCCAGTGCTGTGACACCAGGGCTTCCCTCTGTGGACTTCAGAGACTTGCTGGAGTTGTGTGGGGTTTTTTTGTTTGATTTATGGCTTTGCTCAAGTGGAAAGCAGTTACAGCTGAGACTGTGACACAGCTGCAATGAGTAAGCAGAGGACAACATGGTTTTGCAGATGTAGCAGAAATGTCCCTTGAGGATTTCATTCCTTGTAGATAGGGAGAAAAAGGGCTAGTGTGGAGAATACTCTATGGAGATTCTATGTGCACACAAACTTGCAAGCATCCATACATTGGTGGTAAAAGAGCGGATATGGTCCTGTTTTGACTCTCTCTGCTGTGCAGAGCACCTGCTGGGATCTTTTGGTCTTACAACTAACTTTCACTGTAAACCACGGCCACTTGGAGCGTGTTTGACTTTCGCTTTGAAGAAACACCAAAAGCTTATCCAAATGATTGTTCTGAGGAGCAGACTTCAGCCGTAGCAAGGCTTACAAGCCTGAATGGTGCATTTGAAATGCTCCCAGAGGCTGCTGAGCTTGGGAGGTAGCCATCCATTCTCTTCCCTGGGGCTGCCAGCCACGGCTGAACGGGGACGGCACCGTGTCGCTGAGTGTAGCTACAACGGACACTTGCACTGTTTCCTCAAGCAAAGCATCAGCAGCAACTTGGACTCACATCCCAAGAAAGAACTCTTCCAGCCTGAAGCGCTGCCATGTTTTGGCATTTGTTTCAAGCGGAGGGACAGGAGCAAAACCCAGGCAGCTGTGACCTCTTTCACTGCACTATCAGTAGTGTGCCATGGAGCTGGGAGCTGTATCATTCAGGCTGTATCCTTTAGCAATCTTTGTTAAGGCTGGGAAGTGAGCAGGGATGGAGTTCCTGGGTGCCACTGGAGCTCTCGGATGCAGTGCTGCCCTGCACGTCTGGGCAGCGCAGCACCACCACGCACAGCATAACCATGACTACACTGAACCCTGCTGGACATTTTTATCCCTCTTCTTTTAATTTGTCTTTCAAAACTCTGCTCTATCTCTTCTGTCAGCTGGGTGGAGTCACTTCTGGAGGCGCATCCCTGCTGTAGCAGTGTCCCGTTCGTCCCGTGGTCTCCTGCAGCAGAGCTGCTGCCTGCCCAGAGCCCACCTGGCAGCTTTTGGTGCGGGCACCAGCTGATCACATACACACAAAACCCTTCACAGAAATAACTTCTGTGTCTCACTTCTGAAAGAAAACCCGGCAGATGGAGCCTCATCCCTTCGTGTGGCTGTCCTGGAGAGATGCAAGGAGACAACTCGGCTCTGGTGGCTTTCCAGCCACCAGTGGGAGACACATTTACTCTTCATTAAAAAGGTGGGGAGGCAAAACTTACCCAGAGAGAGCGAGAGAGAAGCTATGTCCAGGGATGAAAATGTTTCAGCCCGAGGGCTGGTGAAAGGAAGAGCCACAGAAAGCTGAATGCTTGCACGCTTTCTGCAAGCAAAAGGAGTGCGACCCCAACGGGTATTAAAAGTGAAGAGAAACATTTATCCCCACATTAGAAATAACACTGAAGGGATAAGGGCTTGAAAGAGCTTAGTGCTTAGGCTCACTTGTGCCGTGGTGACCATATCTGGCTTCCTGAGCCATTTGTTAGCCTTCCCTTGCTCCAGCTGCCACGTAGGGACGGTGCTGTCCTGCCCTGGAGAGGTGACAGAGGTTCAGCCAGGTCTCCTGGGTAGGTGTCCTCCTCCCCTGGGACAGGTGATGTGCTTGCGAGATGCCTGTGTCTGTGCGTGTGCAACACTCCTGGGCACTGTGCTCACATTTTTTGGAAAAAAGGAGGAATGATTGCCTTGCTGCACTTCATTGGTTAACAGCCTGCTTTGGACGTTTTTTGTGTAGAAAAAGGAGAAAAAAATGAACAGCTGAAGACATGATAGCCTTGTTCTCAAGCTCCTCCTGAACCTGGGCTGCAGGATCCTCTAGGACAGGCACGGTTATCCAGGCAGCTAATGGTGGACAGATGTGTTGTGAAGACCTCGGGTGGCTGTGGTGCTTGAGTGCCCTTTTCTCTCAAAACTCATGCGTTCTACCTTCTCTAAACCCCAGCACGTGGAGAATTACAGACACTGAACATCCTCGGAGAGTGCCAGGTGAAGAAAAGGCATGTGGATAAATGTCTTGATGATGTGCACGTGCGTGCACATGTTGCATATATATTAGTGGGAATTCTGCCTGGATAATCGAGTATAGTGAGGAAAGCCAGTATTTACTGTTATTGCTGTTTGCTTGGAGTACCCTTCTCTTGCATATATCTCATCCTATGTGGTAAGTCTGATCCAGCTGCTGGTGACAGGGTTACCCTGGCTGCATTGACTGCTGGAAAGCACACCGGACCCGCACAAACACTCACAGAATCGCAGTCCTGGCCGGCCACAAGATGAGAACGGCTTTCGGTCGGCACGAGGCCCCAGCAGATGCACACGTCAGCAGAGGCTATGGGTACCTAAATCACAGTACTGCTATTCTGAGGCGGGGATTTCTGTGGCCTGGCTCTGTACATTTCGGTATTTCAGCTGAGTGAGCAGAAATACAGATTTATGCAGAAGCCCACAGACGTGCAGAAGCCAAACGTCAGAACTGGCGTCATGCAGCAGCAGCTTTGCTCTGCCAGCATTACTTGCTGCCTTTGAGGTACAAATATTAACCAAAAAAGGCACATCAGCCCACACGTTACAGTTAAATTTGACATATTCAGACTAAGGATATAATTCTCTATTTCCCAAATTTTTATTACATCTGGACATTGGTGTGTTGGCTCCCTTTGGCCAAGCTGAAGCTTGAGCTGTGCTTTACCCCTCTGCAGACTGTTTGGCCATCTGCATGTGCAACACCTCTGGGCACTGTGCTCACGTTTTTTGGAAAGATCACATTTGCCTCCAAGTATGGGTCAGCAGAAGGTTAGGGCTTTGAGGAATGATTGCCTTGCTGTACTTCATTGGTTAACAGCCTGGTTTGGACATTTTTTGTGTAGAAGAAGGAGAAAAAAAATGAACAGCTGAAAGCATGATAGCCTTGTTCTCAGGCCCCTCCTGAATCTGTGCTGCAGGATCTTCTAGGACAGGCATGGTTATCCGGGCAGCTAACCTAAAGCCACTTGTATTTTTTTTTTTCCCCTGTTGTGATCTTTTCTGGATCCTCTCCTGGCACGGTTAGTAATTTCCATGGTGCTTCATCACTGGTATACTAAATCAGTGTTTTCAAGCAGCTGAAAACAAAACAGGATTATCCTGGACACGATACAATTACCAGGGGTTTTGTGAGTTTTGTGCATGCTAATGCAGGCCCATCCCTGCACAGGAGCAGCTTTCGGCCAAGAGAGGTGTGGGACACAAATACCCTTTATTAACCTTTCTTTTTTTGCCTTGTAAAAATTTTGACTAGTTCTGACCTCTGGGTGTAGCTGGATGTTACCACAGCAGAAAGAGGCAGAGTTGTGCTGCTGGCTGGGAGGACTGCTATGGAAAGGATGAAGTCAGAAGCTCCCATCCTCATCCCCAGACTTCATGCAGTGGCCTGAGTGAGTGACTTGAAAGCCAGAGATTCTGCCAAGGATTTAATTAGTGCCATCTCCATGTTGCCTTGGGAAGGAGGCTTCAGCATAATGTCAGAAAAAGCCAGATATGGACTAGCCAGTACGGACTGTTTTGGAAGAAGATGCTGAGACTGTCATCCCCTGTGCTAAACTGGCAGTCCTGCAGCTCAGAGCTGCAGCAGCAACGTAAGCAAGCGTCTCCTCACATATCCCACTTTTTGCTGGTGTGGTTCCACAACGTGTGGCCTTAAACATGCTCTTTGCCCTCTGCAGCCGCTGCAGAGGTTTGCACACTGCGCCAAGTTGTGCAAGACGAGCCCCACTGATGCCACTGCAGCAGCCCAGCTTGTCAAGGCCTTTCTATCCAAACATGCAAAGCAGACTGGGTGGCACCAGGCAAAGACTCCATCTTTCTAACAGAGACCCTCAGGTTTAAGAGGCTGAATTCTGATAAAGCAGCATGTACAGCAGTACNCCTCTTCTGTTTCCCTTCTGTTTCCTTCCTTCCTCTTTTTCTCTCTCTCTCTCTCTTCTGAAAGTCTCTCCTGGAGCTGAAGAGAGACATAGCAGATGGAAAGATTCTCAAAACACACAAGTGAGGGTAGTGAATAGTTTTCCCTGCCATTTTCCCTCTTTTTGAACAGAACATAATCATTTCATGAAAACGTTCCTGCCATTTGGCTGCCTGCCTTGAGGAAACAAGTGTCTCCTCAAGCGAGCGTAAGGTGGCTGAGGTATCTGAGTTGAAGCAGTGAGGAACCCACACCCAGAGCATCGGTGGTCTCACAGCAACCTTCTAGTAAACTAGAATTAATTTGAGCTGAATGCTTTAGCCATGCTGGACATCATTGGGCTCCTTCCCTGTCACCACCCTAAGGGAGTAACTGAGTTCCTCTAATTCGGCAAACACTATCAACATACCATGGAGGATATATAGGACCACTGAGTTAAGAGGATCACAGAGGAACAAAGATTTTAACCACTTCGCTTCTTTTTACCCTGTATTTTGCAAATAACATGAAAGAATCAAAAGAAAACAATATGTATTTTAAGTTTAAGCTTGAATGTGGGTAACAACTACTCTGGTTTCTGTTTTAAGACAATACGCTAAAGCCAGAACAAGAGAATATCTGACTATTTAATGTGCCAACACCATCCCGAATCCCCTTTAACCTGCATCAGATGAGCAAAAAGAAAAAGCAAGATCAGAATATAAAGCTAAGTAGCAGATACGAGCAGGATAAGCAGGTGAACAGGTACAGGGTCTGTGCAGGATGGGCCAGCCTCAGCAGCTGGGTACTTCTTGTGCTCCCAGCTCTTAGGATGACCCTACAGCTCAAGCTGCCCGGCAGGTTGCACAGACGCAGGAAGATGCCTCCTGCTCTGCTGTGCTCTCAGTGCCCTCCCAGCCACCGGCAGGGCAGCAGACGGCTCCCAGGCTTGTCCCTTCAGAAAAGAGAGGGGACCTCTCTGATGGGGGTCTCTCTGAGACCTGCAAGAGTGCTCCTGGCCACCTGCAGTGACACAGAGCAGGTTCTGCCAGCTGTGCAGCCTCTGGATGTGGGTCTCACCTTCTCCCTTTGCACAGGAAGGCAGCAGTAACAGCTCAAAGCAGTTGGGTTGTGAGGAGAAGTTGAGGTCAGGTCCAGCTCAGGGGTCCTGGCGTTGCTGCTGCGATGAAGGAAGCGAGCTGCCTCCGGCAGGGAATCCTTTGAGCTGCAGAAAGCATCTCCCACTTCCCCAGTGGAGGCTTTGCAAGTGGGGCTGAGGCAGCAGCAGGGAGAAGATGCCCTTTAGACTCCCGTGAGACCTAGAGAGGCAAATGTCTTTGCAAAGAAGCTCTGTACATTTATGCTACCCTCACACCGCGGGGTTACAACCCTTGTAGGGAAGCCCTGGGTCACAGCCTTGCTCCAACAGCTGCATAGCAGTCACTGAAAACTCTAAAAAGAGGTAGATGTCCCCTAGCAGAGATGCTCAGCAGCACTGGGGAAAGGCCATCCTCTTGTCAGCTTGGGCAAATGGCCTCCAGCGCCTGCCCCAAAGTGCTCACAGAAGGGCTGCAGGACGGAGCTGCGGGGCTGCAGAAACCATTCCCATCTCTTGGGCTTTAGCTGAGCGAGGTCCAATCTAAAGGTCTCACGCTGTGACTCTGCAGGAGAGGAGATACCAGGTGCTGTCCTCCTGCCCACCGCCCTTTGGCTTTGTCCCGATGTCCTGGTTTGTCCTGTCATTCGTTTAGTGGCCAGCCCAGCCTAAACCTCTGACACCTGAATTTTTGCGCATCCCCTTCTCAAGCATCTGAGTGTTTGCCGACACAAAGAAAAGCCTGGTTGCCCAAGGGTGGTACCCGGAGGGCAGGAGCTGTGCCTGGCTGTGATCCTGCTGCCGGGACCTTGGCAGCAGCGGAACCTTTTCCTCTGGTCACAGTCTTTGCTTTACAATTTGGAGAACATGTGTCATGGCCCACATGGGGCAGCATGCATTTTTTACACACATACTGTTACTGGCCCGTTCTTGCAAAAGACTGTACCTTGCAGATCGCAAATACAAGCACACATTAAAATAGTAAACCCTATCTGAAGAAGATCAGTGGTTTAAAAGAATTGTATTTTGTGTTTTGTTCTGCTCTGCTCTAGGAAGTAAGCCCAAAGGTACTCAGTATGTGTGGAAATACTACAAGGGTGGGCTCTTAAAGGAAATTAAATTTCTAGAAGAAAAGATAATCTACTCTGTGCTTCTTTTTCCCAGGGGAGGAGGAGGAGGAAGGGAGAGAGGGGGTGGAGAGAAGAGGCAGCTGGAGGGACTGTCAGTTTTGTAGAACTGCCCAGGACAGAAGAAAATGCACAAGGTGAAAGAATTAATGATGAAACAGGTCCCTCAAGTGCAGGGATTGCGCAATTACACTGCAGGCAGTATCTTTATTATAAAACCTCAAATACAGTGATATCTTGTAGGGAGAAATAGATCAGGATTAAAAGCTTCAGAATGCCATTGCAATTATCTATTGATATTTGTATATACAAAATAGATACATACACACACACATATATGTGTATGTATATACACATATGTATGTGTATGCATTTGTGTATATATACACACAAGTGCATGCACATATGTATGTATACATATGTATGTAAATCTATATGTATATGCATGGGTAACCACATATAAATCAGTCATTCACAGTTACCAAGCTGCAACAGCAACTGGGAGGTCAACCCCAGGTTGTACGCTCAAAAGCAGAGACCATACCAGCATAGCAGTGGCTTAAAGTGTTCAAAACATTCCCTCATGGGGAAGTGTGAGTGTCATCTGGCTTTAAGACATCTCTGGAGCCTCTGGCCACTCAAGCCAGCCAGTGCCTTCCGCTTTAGCTACCACCTCAGTCACAGGATGCTTGGTGTATTATGGTGTTCGTGCCTCCCTCCATCCTGTTTTGGGCACCTGCAGAACAACCAGGCCCTCGGCCAGCGTGTCAGTGCTCTGCTGAAAGCAGCCGCCCCCCTGGCCTGTGGCTCACCAGCCAGCGGGTCCACAGGAAGCTTTGGCATATGACTCACACAGTATTTTTTTCCACTCTTCAGCCTTTTTTTCTTGGTAACTATTTCTCCAGTCAACCCTAGGGCACTCGTTCATTCCCGCAAGGGGTTCTTTCTTGACACCCACAGTGCAATTTCTAGGCTACAGTTTTCAAATGCTTCCAGCCCAGGAGCTGCAGGCCCTGGTAGCAGATGGGGAGTCAGGATCACACCTAGCTATTCCTCCACTTTGATTTTGACAAAACACATGCATAGCATTTACTTCTTTTTTGCCTATCTAGTTACTCACTCACTAAGCTCCTTCTCATCTGGAAACCTCGTTCAGATCTATCAACTGGGAGCCATGCCCTGGCATGATGCCTTAAACTTGGGCACCATTTCCCTCCAAAGAATGGGTTCCTGCTCCTGCTGTGAGCTCCATCCCTGCCTACGAAGCCAACTCACTCTGCTGAGACGAGGGAAGGAACGGCCAACTGTCCCAAGTTTGGAAACATAAGCAGTTCCTTTCAGCACTGAATCTGAGGTGGGGGAAAAACCTTAGAAACTGCTGTTTCTAAGGCACCTCTCCGTGCTGCTCAGATAGTGCAGGAGTCTCCTTGTAACTCCCTTTCATGAAGCAGACAGGGCAGGACATGACAAAGGAAAGGGAGGAAGATGCTAAAAAAGATGCTAAAAAGTAAGAACACCAAAGGCAACTGCGACAAAAGCAGGCTCAAGCAGCTGCTTCCATTTTTCCTGTCCTAAAAGGCTGCCCAAACAGTGCATCCTTGTGGATGCCCTGCTGGCAGGATTTCTCAGCTCCAGGTCACCTGTTCGGGATGAAAGCTTTTGACTTGTAGCACTACAAGACAGTGCCAACAAAAGATGACTGTGAGGACGTTGCGTGCAGAGAGGAATGCTTGTCCAGGCTGCGACCATCGGAAGCACTGTAGTCTTTGCAGATCAACAGAAGATGTGCGTGTTTTCTGACAGCTTCGCGGAGATGCTTCTTGAACTTCTCACCCACAAAGGCATAGATGATCGGGTTGAGGCAGCAGTGGATGAAGGAGAGTGCCTCAGCCAGCTCTATGGCTAAGTCTAGCCTTCGGCTTGTCTGGCAGTCATCAATGAAGTACATGTTCCTCAGAGAGTCCAGAAAAAGCACAATGTTGATAGGGGTCCAGAAGAGGAAGAACACAATGACAACAGTAAAAACCAGTTTCATTGCTTTGTACTTGTTCTGAGTATGGCACTTCTGCAGGTTTTTCAAGATGCTGTGGTAGCAGAAAATGAGGATGCTAAAAGGGATCAGCCACCCCAGGATATTGACTTCAAAATTACCAAAAGTCTTCCAGCCATTGTTGTTGTCAGGATAGTGAGGGATGCACTTAGTCTGGTTATTGTCATTCATTTCCTGGAAAAAAATTAAGTCTGGTACTGATGCTAAAATGGCAACCGCCCAAAGGACCAGGCTGGTGATAACCCCATGGGCAGTTGTCCGAACCTGTAGAGCGTAGATAGACCGGACAATGGCCAAGTACCTGTCGACGCTCATGATGGTTATGAAGAAGGCGCTGCTGTAGAAACCAATGAAGTAAGCTGAGCTGATGATTTTACACATCGCATTTCCAAAAGTCCACTGGCTCCTGATGGAGTACTGAATCAAGAATGGGAGGGAGAAAACAAAGAGAAGGTCAGAGATGGCGAGGTTCAGCAGATACACGTCGGTCATGGCCCTGACTTGCTTGAAGACTGTTAGGACCCAGACAACCAAAGCATTTCCCACAAGGCCAGTCACAAACAGTAGGGAGTACAGCACTGGAAAAAAGGTAGATGCAAATGCTGGAACATTTTCAAGATCACAGATGATGTCCAGTTCCGCATAGAAGGAATATTCATAGGCTGCAGAGGAGTTAGATGTTGGTGATGTGTAACCCACCTGTTCAAAAACAATGAAGATCATGAGGCCCAAATCCCAAATTGCCCTCTTAGTAAATATACTAGGCACAAGTCAGCTCACAACAAGCTGCATGAGGACAAATCAGCTGTTCCTCAGCTGTGTTGGAGGATGCAAATGAGGAATGAACATGATTGACCAGTCCTCCCCTGCAAGATCCAGCATGAGGTTCTTGTACCAGAAGGGCAGAAAAGATCAAGGAAAATGAAGCTGTGGTGGTAACCCTGAGGTTACCAGTATCCCCATGGCAGCTCCATGTGGGGGGCCCAGCCCCGTGCCTGCAGTCCAGGTGGATGCAGTGCGGTACTGGGGCCAGAACCAGGGAGCATCCCCAAACCAGCAACCAAATGGGCATGGCCATGGGGCTGAGAGCCCCTGACAAAGGTTTCGGGGTAATATTCTACATTTCCTTCAGAAAGGAGAAAGGGAGCCATGCTCAAGGAGGAACTGACATGTAAACATTCATCTCCGGAAAGCTGTGTTTCCAGTTAGCCGAGTGTCAGAAATACCCCTTGTGGGCGAAGTTCCTTTTGCAGAGTATTCCCACACGGTTCAAGCAGGTTTTCAGCAGTAAAGGCACCGGCACGTACAGGTCACTGTTGGGTGCTGCAAGTTGCACACTCTCTCCATCCCGGATGAGATCAGTGGTGGCACCTCTGGCCCGAGGGGCAACTTCCCAAAGAGCAGATGGGGGTTTCTGCCCCTTCTTGCCCCATCCCCGGCAGGAGCTTTGCCCTCCTGGTCTGTGCCAGCACAAACTGCTGCTGGCAGCAACTCATGCTCACCAAGACTTTACTCCGCTAATGGGGACGACTGGATTTCCTTTCAATACCAGTGGCTCGTCTCTCCTGGCACCCGTCAGGATGCACCAGCAGCAGCAACATTCTGCTTCCCCGCTCCCCGGCCCTTCGCAGCCCCCCAGCACCAACCACCGCATGCCTGGGCAGCACCTGTGACAGCAAACAGCTGGAGAAGATGGGTGGCAGCACATCCCCCAGCTTCATCAGCCAAAGATACTTTCGCTCACTGGGTTTTTTTGGAGAACAACAATCACACTGATTTCTTCAAACCCTTGCAGTCCCTACCAGTACTATGTGTCCCTTTAGGCAAAACTGGACCCCTCAGATGTGCTACTGGCCTCGGCTTGCAGGGCAAGCAGCCTGGCAGGGAATGACTCACCGACAGGTCCTCAGAGCCCCCTCTGTCCAGCAGGTACATCAAGTTCTCCTCCATAATCCAACACTGTCTGAAAGACTGCAAAAAAAAAAAAAAAACCCCAATCAAAAAAACGTTACATCACAGGTTTTTAAGAAGTGGGCATACCTTCAGAGATATATGCCAGCAGTATTTACCTTAGCTTATGTTACAATGACAAGTCACAGGCAAGGTCCTCACTGTAGCAGCGCACAGTCATAAAATGCCTTTTTCTCTGTGTGACATTAGGGACATATAAAACCCCAAGCCAATAAGTTCACCTCTTTAGTTGACACTTAGAGAAAAGGAAATGAGTGAGGTTTATCTTCTAAATGATCTATGTCTTTTCACTTTGAGCATTGACATGAACGTCAGTGGAAGAGATGTGCAATTTCCCCCATGCATCTGCAAAGTACCCCATCCCTCACCTGCCGCCCTTGCTCTGCAGTGCCTGTGGCTGGGAGAGGGGAAGCCGTGCTGCACCTCCTCTGCTCCAACGGGTTTTGGTGAAGACGTTTGTAGGGGATTGCCCAACGCTGCCGACAGCCAGTGATGGCAAAGGGCACCATGTTTGCTATGACATTTTTCCATGGAAGGCACCTTCCCCCTGTACCCACCCCACACAGACAGAAATACCCAAGGGAGCTGATTGCAGAATTATAGAATCATATCATCATTTAGGTTGGAAAAGACCTTTGAGATCATTGAGTCCAACGTAAACCTAACACTGCCGAGTCCATATCAACCTTCCTTCCCAAAACATGCACCCTGCGGGACACTCTTGTGGTCTAATTCTGAAGTAAAGCCCTGAACACCACTAGATTTCCACCAACTCTGCCAAGGACCTGCTGGGGCCTCATTCTGACCGGACATAGCTTTCATCCCACAGCTGTCTCTGATCTCCCCCACAACACAAGATATATGGGAAAGAGCAGCACTACTGAGCAATAAGCAGCATTTGAAGTGTTATCTCCCTAAATACTGCTGTTCCTCCCTATAGCCTGGTGCTGTTACTGTAAATCAGGCACGTTACATCACCATTTTTTTTCTTGGTTTTGAGCAAACAGTACCTCACTGGGTGTCGGTTCATAGATGCGCTGCTGGAGATCTCCATGTAGAATGGTCTATCACCTATCTCTCAAACGCTCTGAATGCCCACCTTCATTCCCCATTGCGCAGAGGCAGAGGGATAAATCTCTGTGAACTGAGAAAATCTACAACTCTTCCACACGTGGCAGCGGCTTGCTTGCTTTAGTTGTGGTAGGCTGACAGTCCGATTGACAGCCAAGCTGTGCGGGTATTAACTTTTGGAACAGCTGAAACCAGAAACCAAAACCAGAAACAAACTCCACTGTCGTCGGAGTTACTGGCAGCGTCTAAGTGGGATCTCCATCAGCTATTTGCAAGTTTAAAATGGCACTCACATCCCTGTCAGTGTTGGTGGCAGAGAACGTACCCAGGAATTAGGCAATGTGGAAAAAGAGGTGGCAACCAAACAGGAATTTGCCCCCTTAGGTATCTCTGTACCTCGTCTCCTAAATAGAGATTATGGGCTGACCAAGCACAAGGAACAAGCAGCCCCAGCAGCACCGAGACTGCTGGGGAGCTGTGAAATGCCCAGGCACCTCCCAGTGCACCAGGAAGAGAGGTTCACAAGCCACCCCACATGGTAACTGGGACTGGGGGTGACAGCTGGGACTGAGGGTGACACCTGGGACGCTCACACCACACACTCTGTGCTTTGGGGAGGTGTTTCTCAGAGCCTGATGCAGGCTGCCTGGGGTGCTTGCACAGAGCCTGTGGCAGGACATCCTCTGCTGCCCGCGCTGGCTGGCACAGACAGGGCAGCACGAAGCACCCTTGGAGTCACCACTGCTCCCTGGACCCACGGCACGGGTGGCTTCACAAGCCTTCCTGGGGTCGGGCTTTGTCCCCAGCTGGAGATGCCAAAGGACACCTCTGCTTGCAGCTCCCTGAGCTCCACCTCAGGCTTTTCCTATGGGGAAAGCACTGGCCAGAGGTGATGAGATGCCAGCGGGCATCAGACATGGCAGTCGCACAGGGCAATTGTGGGGACAGACACAGCCAAACGCCACTGTCAGGAGACACTGGCTGTGCCCTGCACGGCAGCAGGAAATCCTGTCTGAGGGGAGCTCAAGAACAAGGCAAATTGGCCACCAGCCCTGGCAGAAAGGTGGCCGGTGTCCCCACCCTTTCAAAGAGTGGTGTCAGTGGGAGAGGAGGAGGAGCAGGAGCAGGAGGAGAAAGAGGAGGAGGCAGGTGCCCAGGAGGAGCAGAGGGGGCTGCAGCTGTCCCTGGGTAGCCACCCTGCGGGCAGGACAGTGTCTGGGCACTGGTGCCATTCCTGCTGGCAGCGTGCCCTGGCCCTGGACGAGATGCCCGGCTCTCGCCTGCCCGCTCCTCAGCCTCACAGGAGTACTTACCGTGTTAGGGCAGAGGGAAAATGTGAGTAGCAGCATGAGATATACATATCCTCTTTCTTCTGAGCTGAGCCTCAGCAGAAAACTTTCCCACAGGCACTGCAGAGACAAACCCCCCCGATTACACCAGAGTCCTGGTCTGCAGCATGGCAGCACACGCCCCCTGGGATCCTTTTGGCTCAAGAGCTGGAAAACACCTCTTTTAACTTGTAACCACAAATTTAGCACTTTCAGCACCGAAGAGGTGCTCGGCTGCAGCGGTGCAGAGAGAGGGCTGGTGCTGGGGGAAAAACCACCGCCAGCCTCAGCTCTGCCTCTCAGGGCTCACCAGCAGCACCTTTCCTGCAGTGCTGTCAGGGCCATTTGCTAATCTACCTGACAGACATCAGGACACCGCCTTGCTCGCGCGATCTGGTGTGCCCATACCGCCATGCACCACGAGCCACCGCTGTGACTCCATCGTGCGTGAGCGCGTGTGTGCAGTGTGCTGGGGTCTCCCTGTTTGTAAACTTGGGTGAGCCTGGTCCTTGGTGCCGGGTGGCCACAGTGACCTGCGGATCCCTGTAAAGCCTTGCGGGAACCTCCTGTGGAAGATGTCCTCATAGCACAACGCATGCAGAGGGCATGTGGTCCATCTCCCTGGTCACGGCCACGATCGACTGCGTCTGTGTCGCCCCTGCGTGATGCTTGTCAGGCCACCAGAAAGACTCACAGCTCCAGCCCCATTGGCTCTGACGTGGAGATGGGTTCGTTGACCTGTGCTGTCACTGGAAATGATCTCGGTGTGGGGAGGGTCTCTCCTGCACTGGCAGTGCCTCAAAGCAGTGTTTGGCTCTGCAGAGTGGCTTCCGTCCCTCAGCGGAGTCAGCGACACTTTGCCTTTCAGTTCCTGTCTCTCAGCAACTGGGGAAATTAGGGACTGTGGGGAGACCATAGCGTTGTCCCAAATCTGGGTTCTTTACCCTTTGTGCAAGCCAGTAACACACAGAGAAGAGGTATTTCCAAGTTTATTCCATTAATGCGCAGAAACGGGGTGCTCGTCCCAAAATGCACACCTCAGTTTCAAAAATCTCCACTTTTATACACTGATAATTACACATTCAAACAATTAATACATATTCATTGTTATTCTCTTCAATGATTGGTCATGATTTCTTCGCTTCCTATGTAAATTAGCGCTCAGACTCTGTCTTCTTCTATTGTTGTCTTTTGAGCAGGTGGTATCATTTGGGTAGGTGGCCAATGAGTCGGTGGTTGTGATCTCCCCCTGCCAAAATTACCTTTTACCACCTACCTCCTCTAATCTTGGCAGCTGCAGGAGATTTTCTTGATTTGGGGATGAGGCCTACAGTTCATCACTCTCTTCACTTCTCAATAAAACTGCACTGTCTGGTGGCTAGTTCCTTAATTGAATCGCAGGTAAATCACGTCCAGTTACTATTTCTCAATTTTAATATTAGGTAAATAATTAAATAGGGTTGGGGCTGTATGGAAAACTCTATCAGCAGCAGGTTCCTTAGCTGCTTCAATTACACTTTACATTTCATTTTTCTAGTTAATATCAATTTTACTACAACAATAGCGTGAGACACAGGGGCAGAAGGGACCATGGTTTCAGACAGAGCTGTCCTACACCTAAAGCAAATAGCGTCTGGGCAGCCCAGATGCAGCCACCCCTGAACACGGACCAGTCCGGACCCAGACCATGCAGGTAATCTTTGCCTCCTCCATCTTTTTAATGATGAATAAATGTGTCTCCCACCAGAGCTGAGTTGTCTCCTTGCATCTCTCCAGGACAGCGACGTGAAGGGATGAGGCTTCCTCTGCTGGGTTTTCCTGCAGAAGTGAGGCACAGAAATCATCCCTGCAGAGATGTGTGTGATCAGCAGCACTGCTCCACCTCCTCATTCGTGAGTCATATTTTAAGGGTGCAAAACTCTTCCAGGTCCACAGCAAGCCAAGAACCTGGAGACTGTGGTTACTCCCAGCGTTTCAGGCTGGACAGGCTGTTTCTTGGGATGTAAACTGTTTGTCCACTATTGTTGCAGTCTCTGCTTTGCTTCAGGAAACAACACAAGCTTCCATTTTAGCTCCACCCAAAGACACGCAGGGAGAATATCCAGCTGCACCACCCTCAGCTCCACGCAAAAGCTCAGCTCCATACAGGAACATTTCAAATGCATCACTTGGGTTTGTCAGCCTTATTGGAGTTGTTAATCTCACTCCTCTAAACCATCATTTAAATGTGTTTTTACTGTGTCTTCAAAGCAAAAGTCAAAATAAGATGCAAACTGCCATGGCTAAAGGCAGAATTAATTCTGAGAACAAAGCATCGTGGGAAGTCCTCAGGTACCTACCCAGTCCCAACCAGCAGAGCAGAAATGCACCAGAGGACACTAGCCAAAGGAGCTTTTTCAAAATTGCATCTATCTCCAAGTCAGCTTCCTTATATAATCAGTGATGATGTATTTGGTTTACATGGCAAGGTTTTGGTAGCAGGGGGGCTGCAGGGTTTAATTCTGTGAGAAAATGCCAGAGCTCCCACTACATTGACGGAACCAGTTCCAGCTGACTCCAAGACGGACCTGCCACTGGCCAAAGCTGAGCCCGTCAGCGATGTCGGTAGCACATCTGTGATAACGTATTTAAGAAAGGGTAAAAAATACTGCGCAACAGCAGCTAGGAGAGACAGGTCAGAATATGTGAGAAACAACTAAGCAGACACCAAGGTCAGTGAAGAAGGAGGGAGAGGAGGTGCTCCAGGTGATGAAGCAAAGATTCCACTGCAGCCCATGGTGAATGAAGACCAATGGTGATGCAGGTTGTCCCCCTGCAATCCATGCAGGTCCATGATGGAGCAGATATCCACCTGCAACCCATGCAGGACACCACGCCAGAGCAGGTGGATGCGCCCTGAATGAAGGTGCAGCTCGTGGAGAGCCCATGCTGGAGCAGGCTCCTGGCAGGAGCTGTGGCCTGTGCGAGAAGTCCATGCAGGAGCCCGTTTTCCAGCAGGAGCTGTGACCCCATGGGGGACCCACATTGGTCTGTTCCTGAGGGACTCCACCCCATTGAAAGGACCCACGTTGGAGCTGTTCTTGAAGAACTGCAGCCTATGGGAAGAACCCATGTTGGAGAAGCTCATGAAGGACTGCAACCTGTGGGTGGGACCCCACACTAGAGCAGGGGAAGAGTGCAAAGAGGAAGGAGTGGCTGAGACAGAGAGTTATCAATTGACCACATCCCCCACTCACTATCCCCCTGTGCCCCTTGTGGGGAGGAGGCCGAAGAGTTGGGGGTGAAGTTGAGCCCGAGAACGGAAGGGGAGGTGCTTTTAAGATGTGTTCTTATTTCTCATTCATCTACTCTGCTTAATGTGCAATAAATGAAATAATTTCCCCAAGTTGAGTCCGTTTTGCCTGTGACAGTAATTGTTGAATGATCTCCTTGTCCTTATCTCGATCCACAAACCCTTTGTCTTGTCTCCTACCCCCTGTCCTTTGAAGGAGGGGGAGTGATAGAACAGCTTGGTGGGCAACTGGCAACCAGCCAAGGTCAACCTACCACAGTCCTTCATGTCAGTCCAATATGGGGCATGAGGAATTTGAGATAAGGGTAGTAATTGGGTGAGGTAAGGGGTAAAACACGGGCTGAATTTTGCTAGGGAGCAGCAAGCGTAATAATGGTGGAGAACAAGGACTTTTTGTTGTAATTGTGGTGAAGGGATGAGGGATGGAATGTGTGTAAATGGTTCGCTTTTGTCAGTGTTATGATGATGTTATTTTGACTTTGGTTTGGGGAATTCTTTTGTTGATGTTAAGTGAAGTTTGTGAAGATTACTGTAGGTTGTGTGATGAGTGTGTATTTTAATGGCAATTATAAAACGCAATTCACAGAGGTGAGGCACGGTGTGTATTGGGTTTATGTGGCAAGGTTTTGGTAGTGGGGCAGTTGTAGGGTTGGTTTCTATGAAAAGATGGAAGAAACTGTCCCCATGTTGGACAAAGTTCCAGACGGCTCCAAAATGAAGCCACTGCTGGCCAAAGCTGAGCCCACCAGTGACATTGGTAGTGTCTCTGTGATGCACAGATGTGGGAGAGGAGAGAGAATGCGTGAAACAGTCCTGAAGACACCAAGGTCAGTACTCCAGGTCCTGGAGTGGAAATTCCCCTGTGGCCCTCAGTGAAGAGCGTGGTGATGCTGGTTGTCCCCTGTAGAGGTCCATGGTGCAGATGCGAGCTGGGGAAAGAAGCCCCAGGAGGAATGTGGGTGAGCTGATCCTCTTTTCCATGAGTTAGCAGGCAGAGTCTGTTAATGAAATGCAAGATGACAGTCACTCCCTGGAAGAGGGAACTGCATAATGAGAAAGGAGAGAGGGAAGAGGGGGTCTCTCACAAAAAGCTTTTGCTAGCCTGTGTGTTACCTTCTCTCAGAGATGTATATTGCCTCTTTCTCGAGGGGGTTGCCATGTGGCAAAGCAAGCAAACAACAGCATGTGGTTTGCGCACGTGGCTGGTGCTGTGCCCAGGATTGTCTTTCTAGGAACAGCCCAACTCAGCCTGAGCGTGACGTGTGTGCCTGTGCCAGCCCTTACTCGGGCAGAGCACGGCAAGCCGGCAGGCGAGCTTCTTGGAAAAGCAGCTCACGGAAGCCTCTGCGCACTCCTCCCGGCCTCCTCCTGCTGCGCTGATAAGAAATGGCTGGCTCTGCCGGCTGAGGCGGCTCTACAGCAGCAGCACCTCATTTCGGCACCTCACTCCTTCAAATGCTCTGGAAACCCGGCCCTCCTCTGCACCGGGCCCAGGAGGTGGAAGACCAATTGGAAACAGTGGTGGTAAGGAAGCGCCAGGGCGAAGCTCAGGTTTTTGAACGCCACAGTCTCCACAGGAAGGGGGGGGGGNGGGGGGGGGGGGGGGGGGAGGAGGGAAGGGGAGAGAAGCGGCTGAGGGAAGACGCGAACGCTACCCGTCATAACCCGTCCCCTTCCCGCTGCCCGACAGAGCCCACTAGCACTCAGCTGCCTGGATGCGGAGCAGCCGGGAGAGGTGACAATAACGCGGGAGGCGCCGGGGGCAGCGACACAAGGGCACCAACAGCAGCGGCCAGGGGCTGCGGGGGGGCGGGCGGAGGGCGGGGCGAAGGCGCATGCGCCCTGCGGGGCCGTGCTCACGCGCACCACCCCGCCTCGCCTTGGGTTGGTTCGGAGCTGGCTGCTGGGATTGGCCCGCGGGGGCGGGAGCGCCGCTGGCGTCACTGCCGCCCGCCGCGCTCAGTGGCTGCAGGGGGGCGCTGGCATGCCGGGGCGAGAGGCCGAGGTAGTGACGCGCGGCCCGGCCCGGCCCGGCCCGGCCCGGCCGTCTCGGTCCGTTGGGATGCCGGTAACCGGCCGTTGTCCCCGCGCCCTCCTTCACCCGCTCTGCTGAGGGGGGCCCGGCGGCAGCGCCCGGGGGGCAGAGGGGGGAGGCTCGCCGCGCCCTTTCCCCCTCCTCCGCCGTGTCCCGCGGCCGCCCGGCTCTTGGGAGGCGGCCCCGGGACGGGCGGGAGGCGGGGGAGCCCGGTTCCCTGAGGCGGCAGCAAACTGCGGAGCAGCCCCCCCGGCGGGGCCGGAGGGTGGGGGGCGGCTGGAGGGTCGTAACGGGTTTCCAAAGGGGGGGTCCTGGAATTCGGCGGTGGAGGGCAGGCAGCCTTGCGCAGCTCAGCGCCAAAGGACGCCTCAGCGGCTCTTGAGCGTGGCCCTCCACAAACCTCCGTGCTGCAAAACCCTCTGATGTGATTCTGTTCCAAGGCGGGTAGAAACTCGTCCGTCCTTCATTAACAAAATGGCACAATGTCTTTTAATAAGAAAATCTCCCCCTTGCTGTGTGGTTTGTGCCTCCTGCCCTGTCACCTGAGAAGTGCTGAGGGGTGGCAGCCGGTCTGGGTAGGGAAACTAGACCTTAGCTGAGCAGGCCGCGCTCTGCTTTGGGTGCCTTTGAGCTGGGTTTGGGTGGTGGGCAGTTCTAACGGAGAGCTCTGCTAGTGTTCGTGGCAGTGGGGGACTGTGAAGTGTGATGGGCAGGAAGGGTTGGAGGCCTTGCCAGCAGGGTGCCGACCGGAGGTGGATGGGATTTGGGCTAAGGCAGAGAGGTAGGTGGTGGGAAGGGGGCACCCGTCTCCTTTAACGTAGCAAATGGTTACCAAATACATTTGATGTTCAGAAAACTGCTTCTAACCACTGAATTGCTAAGGGGATTCTGGAACAATCTCCCAGGTAAGGCAGAGAGACCAAAACCCACAAATAAAACTTGATAGGGCTCTGAGAAGGTCTGAGAAATTTCCTGTGCCCTGTGCAGCAGTCCTTAGCTAGTCTTCCTTTCCTATGACAAGCAACGTATCGGCTTCTATATTTCCTCTTGTGCCCTTAATTAAAAGCCAATTTTTGGTCCTGTTCTTCCTCTTCCAGATGCATCCAGTCCTAAAGGCCTTCGTGTGTGGCTCCATCAGTGGGACTTGCTCCACACTCCTCTTCCAACCCCTTGACCTGCTGAAAACCCGCCTGCAAACTCTGCAACCTGCTGTGAATGGGTGAGAGAGTGGAGATGTGTGTGCATGGGGAGTGTGGGGGTGCTCCACCATAGTCTTCTGCCTGATTTGAAGGCTAGGGCTTGTAGTTCAGGGATGTAATTCAGATACTGAGAATCTTTCTGAAATAGGAGGTATGTGTTTATAGCAGGGAGAAGGACTGATATTTTGCTCCAGATGAGAGAAAATGGCTTCTCTTGTGAACACTACTTTAGTAATGTGTATCCAGAGCATTTATCTTGTACATGTCTGAGAGACTGGTGTTTGCTGTAGTGGCCACCGTGGAGTTTCACAGGAGTTTCACATGTCCTCTGCCTGAAAAGTCTTGTGTGGTTGCCACATAACCTGTCCACGTGTGCAGCAGCTCCCATTTGGCTGGTGTGGTCAGCTATGACTGGTGCTGTTGCTAACAGAGGGAGCGAGACTAGAGACACTGATGGGAGAGGCCTCTAATGTGTGCTCCAAGTGGTGGGAAAGCAGAAGGTGACAGAGAAGCCCCAGAACAAGTGACCAAGGAAAGCAGGCTGTCCAGAAGGAGAACCTCTGAGGTCCTGGAGTAATGCACAGAGATACGAGTGGAATCAGGTGGCTTCAGAGTACATCTGCCAGAGAGCATAAGCAGGTTGTCTCTGCAGTTCCTATCTTGTCTTCCTTTCAGGTCCGGTCGTGCTGGGATGGTAACACTGCTTTTTAGGGTTGTTCGTACTGAGAGTCTTCTGGGGCTCTGGAAAGGCGTCTCTCCAGTAAGTGGCTGTTTGAACCATGACTTTTTTAAATAAATACCTAAGTAAACCTGCCATTTATTACTAACTATGGACTGGATTTAAATAGCGAGCTCTTGTACAATTATGAATGAAATCATGTGATTTAAATGGTTAAATCCTATTTTAAGGAGTTAATGTTGTGAATTCCACTGATTAGGTCATAGCGGTCAATGTGCATTTGCAGTCCTGAGCAGCTGAACATTTGAATACCATTGCAAATGCGGAGTGGCAACTGCACCAACCTCACTTTGTTTTGGAATATCTTGCCCAGAGAAAACTGTAGTTGAGGAATACGTTAAATCCTGGCATCATTTGAATCAATTGGCTCTCAATGCTGTAAATGATTTTTACCTTGTCTTCTTTCCTCAGCATGTTAGCTGAGGAAAAAAAATAAATCACTGAAGTGATTTTTTTTTTTCCTTTTGTTTTGGTTGAAAGCTTCCTGTCAAGTTTAACAGTCTCTGAAAGGTTCTGTAGTACACTTTGTCTTACGTGTGCTTTTTCTTTCTTCATCTGCTTCTGTTTCTTCTGAAGTCGTTTGCAAGATGTATTCCTGGGGTTGGGATTTACTTCAGCACTTTGTACATGATGAAGCAAAAGTTTCTAGTGGACCGTTCGCCCACAGCCCTGGAGTCTGTCTTTCTGGGTGCCACTGCACGTGCAGTATCTGGGATTTGCATGTTGCCAGTGACTGTAGTGAAGACCCGATATGAGGTGAGTGCGACTTTCTGATTAGTTCCTTATTAATGATGTCGCACCCCTTCTCATGATGAAAAAATTCTTCCGTCTGGAGAAGGCTGCTGCAACTTGAGTACAGTCAGGGATGTAGTCCTGATTTCATCCTGGTTCACACATTGCGTAGGAAAAGCCATGCACAAATTTTTAAGCTGGAAGTGTAAGATGAACCAGAACTCACCCTGAGATTTTTAAGTTTCAGTTGTGTACAATGTGTAATTTAGCGTCTTACTTATTTTACCTTCTTGAAGGATTGTTTTAAAGGCTGAGCTAGGTGAAACACTGTTTTTAGCTTGGGCTGTCTTCTGTGCTGTCATCTCAGGCATCACATGGGGCATATACTAACCCTTTTTTGGATAGGGTGGCCTTGGGATGTGTGTAGGGCTCCTTGGCTGTAGTGTTTGGCACATGGATGACTGACCATTGTCTACCCTTGCAGAGTGGAAGATTTGGCTATGGGAGTGTATATGGAGCTCTGAAGAATATCTATCAGACAGAAGGGGCTCGTGGCATGTTCAGCGGGCTCACTGCAACGCTCCTGCGGGATGCGCCCTTCTCTGGGATCTACCTGATGTTCTACACACAGACCAAAAACTTCACACCTCAGGGTAAGGCAGAACATTGGAGGCTGTAATGGGAGATGTTCCTTTTCTCACGTCTTGCCCTGCAGTTGACTGCCTGCATGCTCTGCTTATTGCCCTCTACCTCAAGTAGTTAAATTAGTCTCTTGTGGGGCTTCAGGTGGGACATTGACATTTTCTTGTGAAGAACTGTAGAGGTAATGCTCAGGTCAGTATAGAAATGGAAATTGGCCCTAAATTGATTGATTGTCTTTATGAAGACTGATGTGTAAGGTGGGTTAGTGAACAGTTGAAAGAGAGGATGTGTTCAACCGTCCTTTCTGTTGCTGGTTGTCTTGTATGCTGATCAATTTCCAGTAACCCGGGGTTTCTCTGATGTTAGAACTGGCTGGGGCAATGCTTACATAATCTTTCCTTCTCTGGTCTCTGTCAAATTCAGTACCCCAGCCAGTGAGGCTTTTTAATAGTGCTAACTTTTGACTTGTAGCAGCATTTCCCCCTGAAAGCTTTCTCTACCCTGCATGGATTTTAACTTCCGATGTTGATTTAATCATTCAGTAGTTTTTCACTTTGTCATGCAGACTGAATATTCCTGGCTTATTTTGGGTCTGAGTACATTCCCTTCGCTCTGTTGCAGACCAGCTGGACCCAGTGGTCATGCCCTTGCTGAATTTTGGCTGTGGGATCTTTGCGGGAATCTTGGCCTCACTGGCAACACAGCCCGCTGATGTCATCAAAACTCACATGCAGCTGTCCCCCCAAAAGTACCGCAGGACAAGCCAGGCCATCGCCTTCATCTACAAGGTGAGTTGAATCCCTTCTAATATGCGCAATCACAGCCTCACTTCTGATCTCACCCAAAGCACAACTGTGATAAGAAAGTTGTCTTTTAAAGGAGGTGAGCAAATGTGACTACTTGATGTGCTCTTGCAGTCAGGCTAATCAGCATCAGCATTTTCAGAAGCTGAGATGGGTCATGCTGTGGGAGACTGAGGCAGAATTTCTTGTTGCTGGTTTATGTGCAGACTTGTTCAATAATAACTGGAAAGTACTCTGGTTGATGGTCCGAAAACAGTCAGAGGCTTAAGTCCGTTTGTTGCTTTTCCTTGTAATTAGAGAGGCTGTTGTCACTACTCAGATGAGTTTCTTGCTGCTCTTGAATGGACTGCAAGGCAGTGAACTCGCTCCATGATTATTCTTGTCATTCCTCAGTCCTGTATCTGTTTTCACAAAATCACAATTGATAGGGAATTGGAGACCAAGCTCAGCGTACTGGAACACAAAGGTGGGCATGTTCCAGCAAGCGTCTCTCCAACCAGGCCTGCTTTGTATTTCAGGCTGGTGAATGATTTCACTTCAGTTCTGTCTGTTACTGATTGATTCTTACACTGGTGGTGATGGAAAGGGCTTGGCTCGTTTCATCTTGACTTCGTTTTGGCTTTGTATGTAGGCTTGGAGAAGCTATACTTACAGCTGTGGCTGTCTGTTTATCAGTGTAGGCACGCCTGTGATTACCACAGTGCAGCAAGTTAGGTTGCAGCAAAGGTTTCTTTAGTATGTAGCATGAAATGCCAGTTTCAGATATAAGCCAGCTAGAAAGCAGTTCTTTGCCCTTTGGGTGCTGAAAGAGAAATAAATGCTCAGATCTGTATCCCAGGAATGGGATATCCCACCTTTCCCTTCCTGCCCTCAGAAGGGCACATCTTGGCAAGTTTGCTTTTTTTCCGTATTGAACTCTGTTCCTAGACAGGAGTCCATTTATTTGTGTGCTAATTTTTTTGCATGGTAGATTTTTCTCATATCAGAATGGGTTTTTTTTACTTCAGTACTTACAAATTTCAGTTTTTACAGAATAGTTAAGTGACTTTTGTAAATATGAAGCTCTAAAACGAGGACAAGTCATTTTCCTGAAGTGTCTTGAAACCATTACACCCTTGCCGTCTCTTTCTTGGGCTTGAGTGTGGCTTCCCCCATCCTGGCATTCCCTTCTCCACTCACTGCTCTTCTTCTCTCTTGGGTAGCCCCTACAATTGCACAGTGCTACAGGTTCTTCCTAAAGATCGAACGCTATGTAAGCCTGGATCTTTCAGAAACTGATCTGGGTTTGAGCTGAAATACATCCTTTGCTCTTCCACGTAATAAACAATGAGAAGTTAAAACACTAGAGGCAGATTATGATAGATTGCTGTTGTTTTTCTCCTTCTGCAGGACTTTGGGTTGGTTGGCTTTTTCCGAGGTGGTGTGCCCCGTGCCCTCAGACGGACTCTGATGGCAGCAATGGCATGGACGGTGTATGAACAGATGATGGAAAAAATGGGCTTGAAATCTTGACTGACTTGCACAAGAAATTACCAGCTTCACTCCTCCTCCTGCTTGCTGTGATCAGCTGGCACTAGGAAGTTCCCAGTTCCGCAGAGAAATAAGCCTTGCTCAGCTAAGAGGAAGAAAGTCGTTCTGAGACAGGAGATTAGGCCTTTTGGCAAGTGGAGGAAAGAAGGATCTGATCTTTGCGTCATTTGATCAATGCATTCCAGAAGGACTACGCTTGCAGACTGCCACGGGAAATGGCAGGGTTTCCACAGCCTGGTAACTATACCTGAGGGAAAAGCCCCTTTTAAAAATAGCTCTGTGCTCACCACCTTTATGCAACGTGACATTGCTGAGCAAAAGTGTTCGAGGAGAAAACAATGATTGCAGAACCTGCCAGCCTGTTTCTTGCTGGTCTGGCCAGTAAGGCCACAATGACTTACCATCTGATGTAGATCCTCCTTCCGCATATGCGTTGTTCTCACAGGGGAACGTTGCAGACCACAGTGGGAGACTGGATGTGTCTCCTGATGTTTGTATCGCTGGAATGGGTGGAAGAGAGATGAAGCACTGAGGGAAAGCTAGCAACATGGTGTCTGTCATCACTTCTGTACTGTGAACGCTAGCACAGAAGGTAACTGAAACCTCCTTGCTGTGTCATGTATTACTATATAGTAGAGCATCTTAACACTCCTGAAATGTCCTTCTGCCTGTACAGCAGTTGTTTGCACAGGAATTAAGAAGCATAAGGCACTTTAGAGTTGATTGCTACCAAAGTTCTACTTGTTCTCTTAAAAACATTTTTCCTGCTGGTCTGACTATGTCAGGAACACTCAGTTTATTTTATCCAGTTGTACTAGAAACTTATTTGCTTTCATTTGTTTCCTGTTATTCGTTTGTTAATCCCCGATCAACACCCTCAGTTTGAGCTGGTCCTCAGATGTAGCTTTTAGGATCATAGCCCATAATGCATAAATGTATAATGGAAGCAGATGTAGATACTCGTACTTCAAATTTCCCATAAAAGCTGCTGCTGACTGAATGTGGAGTGTCTTTGAGTTTGCTCTTCTCTGTAAGCTTACTCCAAAGTTTGAGACCTGTGAGTGTTTGATAGGGAACTTCAGTTCTCTTTGGGCTCCACGCAGACCCTTCACGCTTTCCCAGCTGATCATTTTCTCTTAGCAGGTAGTCTTTATTTCAGTATTTCTCAGTTTAGGCTTAGAGATAAATACACCTTTTTCATCTACCATACCTTCTTCCTCATTCCTACTTTGTTACAAAGACCTCATAGTGTGTGCTGTCCAAACTTGGGTACAGCCTGCTTCCCTCTTCACTGGTGCCTCTGTGCTGGCTGGCTGAGTTGGGACTCTTGCCGCAAAGCTGGGCATAGAAGTGCGCATCCTCTTCTATAGTGTGCCTTGCAGAAATCGTAGCTTTGGTTTTTATTTTCTTAAATATCTAGGGATATTACAATTCACTTTAGAAACAGAGCAGATGTCTCTAAATATGAAGACATGACACTGTAGCTGTACAAAAAACTGGTACTGCCTATCTGTTGTTCATAAAATGTAGAGCGTAATTTGTACAATCGCTGCCTGCCCTGGCAGCCTCCTGAGCACAAGACTAGAGGGTCTGTGCGTTGTAAAAGATGTTCTTCACCAGATTCCAACTCCAAGAAGGTTTGATGAGTGATGTGAAAGTTAAGTCTGAGTAAAGTGTAAGGGGACAGGCTGGAGGCTTGGAAGGTGCTGCCTATTTTTAGCCTCAGCCCAGCTGTGAAGGGAGACTGGTGCTGTAAAGTGCGGGAGTCTCCAGGAATGGTGGTGGAGGGTTCCATGTGCACATGTCTATATGTTAATAATAGACCACGGCATCAAATCATTCCACACTGTGACTGACAAGTTCTCAGATTCCCTCTGCTGCTTCTCGCTGTTGGGTGTATGGGCACATCGTTTGCCTAATCCTGAATACAAAGAACCGTTCCTTTTTTTTGCTGTCCCTCCTGCCCTTAGTGGCCTGAACTCCTGAGGGTGCATGAAACAGTGGTAACTGCACATCCTGCTCTTTGTTACCTTAAGCACTACTGGCACAGAGAGCTGGAGAACCAAGTCTAGAATGGCTGACCGGGTGGAATAAGGTGGCAATTACATGAATTACCTCATATGTCTTTTACTTCCCTATGCATGGGATCAAACCAACTTCTTATACTGGAAGGCTAGATTTATTTGGGGCTTTCTTAATCTGGTGAGTTGGATCTGTTGCTCATCCTGGGCTGCGGCAGTCAAGGGCTGTGTATGGTGTCGCCTGCAAGGTGGTTCATGAATATTTTAGTTCCTGATTTAGCAACGGCAAAGCAGTGTGCAACTTGTGCAGACAGAAACTCAGGCTCTTAAAAATCAGGCAAGGGAGCAAAGAATGCCAGGTGATAAATCTTGAATTGAGTAACATCCTCATCAGAAACCTGAAGTGTAGGAACACTTCAGTGGCTTTTATGCCCTATATTTCTGCTTGGTCAAGTAACAAAGGGAAGAATTAGAGAATTTATTCCAGTGTGCCAGTGTTTTTGAGGTCTACCATTTTTTTTTAATTTTTATTTTTTAATAGAAATTCAGGCCTAAAGCAGTGTTAGTTTTTGCTTTGGGGAAGTTTTCCCATTCTCATTACTTTGTGGAGAATGAGGAGGCTCTTTGTTACTGCAGTAGAGTGAAAAAGCATATGCTTTTGACTTGTGAGTTAGTCTGGGCTCCTTTGAGGTTAAGGAATAGACAATCTAAACTGCACTGTGTTTCATCAACTCCTGGTGCTGCAAATCCAAAAAAATGCTCTATGTGTCAGCTGGGGAAAGTGAGTTTTGCGGTGCAAGCTTGTTGTTTGTTTTTCTTTATTATTTCTTTTGTCAGGTCTTTCATATCTGGGGGAAGGGCAAAGCTGAAGTTCCGTTTCACTGTCTTCTGAAAGCTCTATCATGTAGGGAGGCAGAAGACTATTTTTCAGCTCTGATCCTTAGCATTCTTAACCCTTTTTCCCTCTTCAAAAACGTTCTGTTTCTAAAGTGGTTTGTTGAAGTTACTTCTTGATAGCTATAGCAAGTCAAGAAAAACAAGTGTGTGGACTTGAAGTTTAGATATATTGCCCTTGAGATTGAATGCTTCTAATTAACAAGTGATCACTGTACAACCTAAATGAAAAGTAAATCAAAAGATCTAGATACAGGTGCTTAACCAGCTACCTGCATCATGTCAGCAATTCAACACTAACTATCCTATTTACAAAGCCACCTTAGCTCGGATTCCAGAGAAAGTGGTGTGATCCCTTCTGTATATGGCAGGATGGCAGTCAGATTCCTCTCGGAATGACCTCCAACGCTGGCAGTACACTATTAGAGAATGTGCATTGGCTCAGCTTTCCCCTGCAACTGTGGTGTAAGAACACAACTGGTTAATGTATTGAGGCAGTCAGTATTTAAGTGGAGTGTAAAGACACAAGAGAAATAGTCTGCTTATTTATGTTTTAGAAACTTCATGGTTCCATTCCTCCTGTGCTGGTGACTTTTTTTTTTGTCTTGCACTGTTTAAACAGAACTGGAGCTTTGGAACGTCACATAGGTTTGAGTATTGTGAGTGTTTATGTGTCTATATAAAATATTTAAGTGAGAAGGTGTATTATATGTTTCTATTAAAAACTGGTTGCCAAAATGAACCATGTTCACTCTTCAGTGTTTCTTAAAATAAAACAAACCCCAAACCAATCAGACCCACAGCGGATGGGATGGAATAGAGGCTTAAGAAAGCAAAAGAAGTTTCCCAAGAGAACAGGACTATCGGAAGAGTTTGAAGCCCATATAAGGCAATACATACTCACTTTTTCTATGGGGTATAATATACACAGGCTGTGCTAGTACAACCTAAATCAACTTCACTTAAATGGAAAAAACACATAGCAATGGGGAATCTTGTCTTTTTTACAGCTTCCTCTGCTTGTCCACTGTGTGTAAAAACTGATAGAAATTGAATCTCCGCACCAGCTGGTGAAATACCCACCTGTAGGACAGTGGGATTTTGAGCAATCTGGGCGAGAGACTGTTTTTAATTTCCTGCCAACCAGGTCTTTGCTACTCAGGCAGTCGGATCCCAGCAGGGGACCTGAAATTGTGCCTGGGACTTCATTCTCTGCTGAGAGGCACAGTGCAAAGTGACGCTGGTTTGCTGGGATCTCCTCTTGCTGTCACAGGGTGCTCCTGCAATTCAGTAGGAGGCAGGTTGTGCTAAGCAAAACCTCAATATTGTTTGATACCGAGATGTACATCTTCCAGATGTGAAGATCCCAAACCTCTTCTCTTTTGAGATGTTGCCTAGATGATGCATTCTTGCATGGAGCAATTTTCAGGGAGAATTATCTGTGTGTAACAGACTTACCAGACAGTCCTGGTGTGCAGCTGTGTGCCAGCTGGAGCCGAACTGCTTGTGTAGGTACCTGATAACAAATTAGGCTGGTGATAGTGCCTGCTGTGAAATGCAGGGCTCCTCAGAGCTCTCCTGCTGCCTCGGGGAACCACCTCTGGTGTGGTTTCTCTCACACTAGGTTTCTGCTCACGCTGCTGACAGCTGCCCCAGCTGCGAGAGGAGATAGCAGACAGGCTCCCTAACCCTCTTGGGTGGCGGAGGGTGGGAAAGATAGAAAACGAATAGTTTAAAGACACTGTCCTTGTAATAAAACATTGAACTACAGATCTCCCTTTCCTAGGCAAACGGTGTACTTGCTTTTTTTAATGTATTACACGCCATGCGTAGTCACTGACACCGGTACTGAGCAGAAAACATACCTTATCTCACACACACACACACACACACATATATATATATATGTACTTTTGCAAAACCAATTCTAGCATTGCTTCTGGTTTCCAAGTATCGAGCTGATTTGCCACTGTTTCTTAATTTCCAATTGTAACATTATAAAATGCTTCGGGAGATTTTATCATAATGCATTAAGGAATTTTAGTAAAAATGACCAAAAAAAAAGCTTAAAATGAGACCACCTCAGCTTTTTGGACTGATACTAGGCAATTTAGCTTTGTAGAACTAGAAATAAGAGATTTGCTGAAGCGTGTTTCCCCAAAATGTGTAAGAAATAATAACAAACATTAGAAACAAAAGCCAAGATGGTATTTACAAAGAAGCACAGTATTTGTGCGGTTTGGCTGGAGGTGGGTCAGTCTCCATGGGTTCCTCTTTGTCTTCCGGAGGGTCCAGCTCCAGGGTTTCCACACCATCTCTTGGATGACACCCGCTGGCACTTTTGGTGGAATAGATACTGTCCGAACATCTTTCTTCCCCAGCCTTTTCCCAAGATGAACCACTCGGTCCATTTGCCACAGGACCCCTTGTGTCGGCAGAGAACATCTCCACCGCAGCCCAGCAACTCTCTCCCACCACTGAAGTGTCCTGTTACAGCCCCCTACTCCGGTTTGGGGGGGAATAGACTGAATTCAAGGAGAAAGCTAGCGGTAAATGCTCTATGCTAAAATTGTTATTTTGCATTTCTGTGTGCATCAGTAAATATGTGGCTTAATTGCATGTGTGTCAGGCCCATAGATTGGGCAAATGCTTTTTATCTGCTTTTCACACAGAGTTGTTTTCTGCCTGCAGGTTTGAAACTTGATGTGATCTGTCTGCCTACCCCCCACTCGTGGCTCTTCCCCCCATCTCCCTTTTCTTTCTTTTTTAAATTAAAGCATCAGGAATTTCCATTTTCCCTCCAGGACTGCAGATGACTGTCAGCCATGTGCAGCTTTTCTCTTGTGACATTTAGTAGCTGGTGGTGGGAAAACATCTGCGCCCAAGTGATGCCCTTTGCCACTCCATAGCGGAGCTGCCCGAGGCTTTGGGAGCAGCTCTCTGGTGAGGCAGGGAGAGGTTTCGTTATGCTCCAGGCTATGACCCAGAGAGGACTGGCCAGAGCCAAGGTCCTAACCGAGAGCCAGCAGAGCTCGGTGGGAGTGTCAGTGGCAGCTCTGCTGCTCTGGCAGGTCAGGCGTTTGGCACGGACAGTATGAACCTGCTTCGCTGGGACTGGGGAGAATAATCAAGGCTCAAGCAAAATGATTCCCTAGCAATTGAATAAGGCGACTAAAATCCAACCAAATGAATCTGGATAATAATAGGGGCCTTCTGGTGGTGCACAGCCACTCACACTGAGGACTCTTGTCAATAAAATTGCGCACGGCCATCAGGTAAAAGTAGCAGAAATGCCAGGTTTGCATGCAGATGTCACCACTGAATGCCTCGCTTTGGTTTTCTAGGATCTGAGCCTGGCTGAGCTGGCTTCTGCAAGCACAGTCCAACCCGTGGAGCGGGCATGCTACAGAAGCCGTGCCCAGGTATGCTGTCCCAGCTATCCATGTGGGAAGGGATGCGGCAAGCACCATCCCACCCCCTCTCCATGCCACCACAAACCTCTCAGCACACCAAACCAAAGCAAGTTCCTCAAAGAGGAACAGCCCCGGCTATGGCCTTGTCCACCTGAGTTACTCAATCAATTTATCCACGGTGTGTGCAGTTCCCCACAACTGTAGGGTAGGCTGTGATGAGAATGGTGGGGTGCATCGCTCCCCACCGGGTGCTCTTCCAAGCATTTCACTGATTGCTGTCAGTGCTGAGGATAGTTCACACAACAGAAGTAGGAACATCTCTATCCTTCACATTCAAGCTCAGTACATCTAGTACCAGCTTTCAGTATCTTTGTCATCGGGTATGGTGTCTGAGCTGTAAGAAATTTCTCTCAGCTAAGGAATATTTTGAAGCTAACACAACTTTTAAAAAACAATGCCACATGCTTCATATAATTATGTAACCAGCTTTGGTGTTAATAAATGACAGGAGAGACATGGTCTAAAATACACGGTAAGACAAATACACTTCTAGCTGAGGGACATATTCATTAGTGACAGAATTATTTTAAAGTGTCTCATCACACAGTTAAAAAATAAAACAAACTTCCAGGTTGCTTAAGAAAATAATTAGAACTACTTTACTGTCACATTTTAGCAAGACTTCTAAGCCGTCTCATGGACTGTGCAGCTCCTGGTCTACCAGAAAGGGCCCAAACTGTAACAACAATAAATAAGTATTAGCGATTCCAGAGGAGTCTGGAATGCTTACCAGTGGCACTCCTTTGATAATATTACAGTTTGGGACAGACTGGCTGCCAACAGATGCTCTCCCCCACCTCGCTTTTCAAGGAGAGGAGGGAGAGACAGAGAAAGACTTAAGAGTTTAGAAGGAACTAAACTACTTTAATGAAAAATTAATAATAAAATAATAGAAAGAAAATTATNGTGGTCAGTTTGGGGTCACCTGTCCTGTCCGCTCCTCCCAGCAGGTGCGACCCCTCTATGCTTTTCCGCTTCCGACCCTCCAATGGGGCAAATACCAAAGTTGGCTGCCCTTGGTTGTTCTAGCGATAAGTATAAGCAAGAGCCTCTCTGCATCCCATTCCTTGGCATCAACCATAAACATGGGTCTTGTCACTCTGAGAGTGAACAGCTTCTGCTCAACATGCTGTTGATTTTGGCAGTTAGAAAAGGCCTAGCTAAAAAGTAAAATTACTGAACGGAAAATTAGTTTGTTTACCTCAAACTAGGACAGGTAACATCGTATTTACTGCAATACTCATTACTGAACTTCCAATCTTTATGTTAAAATAGACTTTTAACACAGTTGGGTTTTGGTTATGCAGAAGAGCTCTCCGGCCTAAATCCATCGCACGTGCTATGGTAACACCACCACCTCCCCTCTTCCCCCCCACCTTGCATTCCCACGGTGCTCCTGTCAGGAGGGACATCTTGTAGGGAGCACCGGCGGACCAGCTCCCACCATCCGCAGCGCACTTATCAAACTGCAGCAAAAGTCTATAATCCATTAGGTACCTGTGAAACAGCTCATCTTCTTACTGAGTGCTCACATCACTATTTGCTGAGTTTTGTTCTACCTACCTTTTGTCACCACCACGTGGCAGACCTGTGAATTGTTGCTCTTAAAGAATATTCTCAAACTGGGCCGGTAATCTTGCTAATTAAGATCGCCTACCAAGCATACAGAAAACAGAGAACAGCGCGAGAGCCAGCTCCTGACTTGCCGGTTGAAGTTTTGTGGGAATGATGGAAAGCGGCCGACAGTAAAGGCACAAACTGCTGCTCACCAAACCAGGACAAGGTCTCATTTTACAGGAAGCAAAGAACATCGGGGAGATGATGTTGTAACCTGCTACTTAAATCAACTCCTTGTCGTGGTTTAACCCCAGCCAGCAACTGAGCACCACGCAGCCGCTCGCTCGGTCGCTTGCTCGCTCCCTCCCCCCACAGCAGGATGGGGCACAGAACTGGAAGAATAAAAGTGAGGAAACTCCTTGGGTTGAGATAAAGACGGTTTAATTGGTAAAGCAAAAGCCGCGCACACAAGTGAAGCAAGGAGTTCATTGACTTCTTCCCACCGGCAGGCAGCTGTTCGGCCATCGCCAGGAAAGCCGGGCTCCATCACGCGTAACGGTTAGTGGGGAAGACAAAACGCCATCACTCCGAATGTCCCCACCCTTCCTTCTTCTTCTCCCAGCTTTACATCCTGAGCATGATGCTGTATGGTACGGGATATCCCTTTGGTCAGTTGGGGTCAGCTGTGTCTCCTCCCAGCTTCGTGTGCACCCCCAGCCTGCTCGCTGGTGGGGCGCTGTGAGGAGCAGAAGAGACCTTGACGCTGTGTAAGCGCTGCTCGATGATGACAGGAACATCCCTGTGCTCCCGACCCTGCTTCCAGCACAAATCCAAAACTTGGCCCCATACTACCTGACACGGAGGAAATTAACTCTATCCCACCCAAACCTGGCACAGCTCCTCTGGAGCAATTCGGTGCGCAGAGCCATTGCCANAGGCCTCCACACGGCATTGTCAGCGTGAGTCCGGGCCGCCGCACCGCGCCGCGCCGGCGGCTGGCGGGGCAAGGGGGGGCTCGGCGGCGGCGGGGCCTGCGCCCCGCGGCGCTGGCGGTGGGTCTCTGCGCCCTCCCCCGGCAGCCGGACGCGTCCGAGCGGCGGGGAAGGCCGAGGCCTGCCATGTGGTGGCGGGGGTGGGGGAAAGAGGCGGCCGGCGGGCCCCAGAAGGGGGCTGGGGGGTNCCTTGACGCTGTGTAAGCGCTGCTCGATGATGACAGGAACATCCCTGTGCTCCCGACCCTGCTTCCAGCACAAATCCAAAACTTGGCCCCATACTACCTGACACGGAGGAAATTAACTCTATCCCACCCAAACCTGGCACAGCTCCTCTGGAGCAATTCGGTGCGCAGAGCCATTGCCAAGGGGCTACCAGGAGGCTCTGTGCGTAGTTTTATTTGGTGAAAACAGAAAGAGAAAACGTAAATAAAACAGGAATTTAGCCGGATCTGGACCGTAGCAAGCACGACAAATTAAAAATCGCTACTTTTATTTTGCCGAAGCTCCCGGGCCCACCTCCCCTCCCTAAAACACGGCAGAGAAGAGCCGGGGGGGGGTAGATGACGGCGCACGTGAAGTCCAATCACTGCCTGCTGCTTCTTTAAAAAGGAAAAAACAAACAAATAAACAAACAAACAAACAGCCCCGAAGGAGCGATGGCGGCGCCGACGCCCGGCGCACGGATCAACCTTGGCGCGCTGTGGGCAGGCCCCGCCCCCGGTCGCGAGGCCCCGCCCCCCCCAGCGATGGGCGGAGCCCCGCCCTCCCCGCCGCTCCCCATTGGCTGGCGAGGCTATATATAGAC
>VZSF01005583.1:0-12289 GCA_013398295.1 Chionis minor | reverse complement strand
CTGCCGGCTCATGTTGAGCTTCTCATCCATGAGCACTCCCAAGTCCTTCTCCTCAGGGCTGCTCTCCAGCCATTCTCTGCCCAGCCTGTATTTATGCCTGGGATTGCCACGTCCCAGGTGTAGGACTCTGCACTTGGCTTGGTTGAACTTCATGCCATTTGCATTAGCCCACCTCTCAAGCCTGTCCAGGTCCCTCTGGATGGCATCCCTTCCCTCCAGTGTGTCAACCGCGCCACCGAGCTTGGTGTCATTGGCAAACTTGCTGAGGGTGCACTCGATCCCACTGTCCATGTCTCCAACAAAGATGTTAAATAGCACTGGTCCCAGTACTGACCCTTGCGGGACACCACTCGTCACTGGCTGCCACGTGGACATTGACCCATTAACCACAACCCTTTGAGTGCGGCCATCCAGCCAGTCCCTTATCCAAGGAATTATTATTAATTTGTCCATTTGGTCGAGTTTTCTATTTCTTCATTCTAGTAAGTGTGATGTCCATAATCCCTGGTTTTTTGGACAAGATTCCTGTGGGGTAGTGAGCAGTATGAAACTCCATAGCAGGAGAATTGCTTCAGGCTGTGCTGTATACAGCAAATTCAGATGCTGGTGATTGAAGTGCGCCAAGCTGGGAGCTAAAAGTTGCGTTTTCCTGACTCCGAGTACATAAGCCTGTCTGTTAGCAAATAATGCCTTTCCTTTGCCAAGCAAGAGCCTCGGATTGAGTGCAAATGTCTTTTCTCTCTTTTTAAGAAAAAGGTGTTTTCGAAGGTTTAGCTTTACAGGAAATCTTACATACCTTGTTGTGTTCCAGGGAGCCCACTCAGTGGGTTTGATGTGGTGGATGCTGGCGCGGGAGGTCCTGCGCATGCGTGGCACCATCTCCCGTGAGCACCCATGGGAAGTCATGCCTGACTTGTACTTCTACAGGGATCCCGAGGAGGTAGGAGAACTCTGGAAAGGAAGTGTGGGCGTGCGAGATGTCCTGCTTGTGCTCCCCGTGGGCCTGTGTGGGGAACAGTTTTGCCAGTATAATAATTGCACTGCACACTTAAGGTGGCGGTTAATTAGTCTTGTCTGTTGTTGGTTGGTGCATATTGTCTGGTATGTGATAGTGAGAGTGGTCTGAGGTGTTTCTGGAAGACTTAAAACTGTGCTTTTCCATTGCAGATCGAAAAGGAGGAGCAGGCTGCTGCTGAGAAGGCAGTCACGAAGGAGGAGTTCCAGACGGAATGGACAGCCCCAGCTCCTGAATTCACTGCTCCTCCTCAGCCCGAGGTTGCGGATTGGTCTGAGGGAGTGCAGGTGCCGTCTGTGCCCATCCAGCAATTCCCCACCGGTCAGTTTGGGGGACGTCTGTGGGAAGTGGGGTATGTGTTGTAGTGGGTGGGAAGAGCTGGGGCGCACTAAGCGTTGTCGCCTTTGTCATTGCAGAGGACTGGAGCGCCCAGCCTGCCACCGAGGACTGGTCAGCAGCTCCCACCGCCCAGGCTACGGAGTGGGTTGGCACTGCCACCGAGTGGTCGTAACTTCGGTCCTGCTACACTGTGAGAGAAATAAAGACTGGTTTAATAGACACCGTGCTTGGCACTGCTTTTTTAAATGTTTTGGCAGGTGAAATACATGGGCAGCGTGGGGCACAGTCCTTGGCCAAGGGTGGGAGGGTCTGTAAACTGCTGTTCCATCCCTTCCGCTGGAGCTGGGGGCTCCAGCGCTGCTTGCCTTCCCCTGTGGGTTATGGCAGTGCCCGGGCCGGGGGTCACATTTCCCACCTTCCCTGGCTTCACACCCCACCGGTGAAGCAGCAGCTCTTTGTTGGCCTCCATCCAGAGGTGAGGGGGGGTGTCACAGGGTGACATCTGGGGTGGGGTTGCTTTTCCCTCCACGCTGTGGGGCAGCAGGCAGCTGAATCTCTGGTTTGTGGAGCAAGGTGATCCTGGGTGCAGGTGGGAGTGATGGCGCGGCCATGTGGCGTTGGAGTCCTTGAGCGCGCGCTGCTCCCGTGGTGAAACACCAGTTCTAGCATCCGTGCTACTGATTTCTGCCTCAAAAATAATTCAGTAATCTTCAAAAAAAACCAAGAGTTATTTACCCTGCTTTAACGATTTTGAAGGTTGTATGATTTCCATGGTAAATAGCGGTAATGGGAGGCAGAACTTTCACCAAGAGAAATACGTGTTTTGTCGGAGATGCGTTTAGATCGGATCCCCTTTTCCATGTTGCTGTGGTATCACTGTTCTTTTTCTAACTTCAGCCATGGCAATCAACCTGTAAAGAACATATTAAGTTGTTTTCCCTTAGCACATGTACTTGTTTGCTTTTGTTGTAAGATACATATTAACAGTAAAAAAACCCACAAAAGTAAGCTCTGTATGTTACTGCACAGTATCTGTCCAAAGGAAGCTGATCATTTTTGTGGTTGTCTTTACCTGTTAGGTGCAAAACAGCTAAAGATATTGTTAATAACTAACAGCTTTTAGCCAAGAGGTATGTGGGCAATTCTACTATTCAGCCCTGAAAGGCCCCTTCCCTGTTCTCTTTGTGCACTAAGTTTTTCAGATGTGTGTTTCTGCCACATCTTCGAGTCTCTCTACTTTCCAGCACCAGGCAGTGGGGGACTTCTTCCTGCCACCTGAGGTTTGTCACCGCTTTGGGACACTGGGTGGGTGCAGGGACAGCCTAGCCTGTGCAGCGGCTGCTGGGCAAAATAACTTCTTGCCCTGGTCTCTTTTTCTTTTTTTTTTTTTTTTTAACCCTTCCACATTTAAAGTTTCCAAATTCTGGGCATGGGCTTACGCCTCTGTACTTTGGGTCGCTGCTGTTGCTGCTTCACCGTTGTCCCTCTTTTGTAACAGGGAATACATGGGAATACATACCAGGTATTGAGAATATGGTGGTCATCAGACAGCTGTGTCAGTGATGGGGCTGTTTTAAATTAATGATAGCTGCATCTGAGTACTTGTTACTCCAATATTTAACGTACATTACTGGAATGTGATTTATTTAAAGTTTTCCTGAGGTATCACTTTGGCTTTTATAAGTGTCTTTTAGGACCAAGGACTGCCAGTAAGAGGTGGATCCACGCAGCCTGGGAAAAGAGGGTCAGGAGCTGGATCTCTGCATGTAGATTAAGAATTACTTTTTGGGGATACCTGGGGTGGGGTGGGAGAGGTCATTTGACTGGAGCCCTGCAGAGGGGATGAATAGCAGTCCTTTAGAAAGGGAGGCGGCCTTGGCTGCAGCAGCAGAGGGCACGTTGCGGGAAGGCTGTGTTCCTTGGAATGCCTGGGGCACAGGGGAGGCCAGGTTTCAGCACAGGGGTGGAGGCAGTGGCAGAAATGTCGCAGGAGACCTTATATCTGCTGGAGCTTCCCCTGTGGCAAAGCCCTGCAGCTTCCAAAGAGACATCGGCTGGCGCTTCAGGCAACGTTTTCTTTCCTCGAGCTGACGTTTGGTGCTACCAGCTCATGCAGCCTAGAGTTTGTGAAAATGACAAAGCCTCCGAGTTTGTCAAAACCTCATCTGCATCGAGCCTGTATGACAGGTACAGGTAGAGCAATGCCTTACAGCTGTATGTGGCGATGGGACTGAAGGAACATCCTTGATTATCAGCCCTGCTGTGCTTTTTTTGACTGGGATAGAGTTAATTTTCTTTGTAGTAGCTTTATGGGGCTATGTTTTGGATTTGTGCTGAAGACAGTGTTGATAATAGAGATGTTTCTGACATCGAAGAGCAGCACTTGCACAGAGTCAAGGCCTCTTCTGCTCCTCACAGCGCCCCACCAGCGAGCGGGCTGGGGGTGCATATGAAGCTGGGAGGAGACACAGCTGGGACAGCTGACCCCAACCAACCAAAGGGATATCCCGTACCATACGGCATCGTGCTCAGGATGTAAAGCTGGGAGAAGAAGAAGGAAGGGTGGGGACATTCGGAGTGATGGTGTTTTGTCTTCCCCAGTAACTGCTAAGCATGATGGAGCCCGGCTTTCCTGGCGATGGCCGAACAGCTGCCTGCCGGTGAGAAGCAGTCAATGAACTCCTTGCCTCGCTTGTGTGCGCGGCTTTTGTTTTACCAATTAAACCGTCTTTATCTCAACCCAAGGAGTTTCCTCACTTTTATTCTTCCAGTTCTGTGCCCCATCCTGGTGGGGGAGCGAGCGAGCGGCTGCGTGGTGCTCAGTTGCTGGCTGGGGTTAAACCACGACACCTGCAAAGAGGCAGGCTGTGATAAACACATTGGGCATGGTCTTGCCACCTGCACTCCCACCCACAGCTGTGATTTTACTGAATTTCTTGCTTCCTGGGACACTGATTTCTGAAGCTGTTTTCATTTGCTCTTTTAATACTTGTAGTTTTAAGAATACCCCCTGCCTGCCATTTTTCTACTGTCCAAATTTGAAGGTGTGTCATGTTTATTTGTACCTGTTGCTGTATACGTTCTGTAGTCACTGATGAATAAAACTATACAATGAAGATACATTTTTGTTTTGGTTTCCTCTGTAGTTTAAGGAACATACATTTTCTACGTTTCTGCTTATGGTTGGACGCAATGATCTTAAAGGTGCCTTCCAACCTAGATGGTTCTATGATTCTAACAGTTTATAAAGTTCATAAAAGTCTGAGTTTAACTAGTGTGTCTCCTCTAACGCAAAAGAGTTCTGTATGTTTCTGTCAGTGTTTGCTTCACTGGCTGCAAGATTACTGGTTTTACTAGTACTGCTCAAGCACGAATAAAATAAATCCTCTAAAGAGCATTGGATGCTTCCTTTGAAATGATGGTTCTCCAGCCCTGCTTTGAAGGAAGGAAAAACCCTGCTCTGGTACAAAGTCTTTGCGTTCATTTTTAAATGCCGTGGCACTGCACCCAGAAGTGTTTTCTTGGGTTGAGCCACGCAGCTTACTCAGTTTGGTTTCGGAGTCTTGCCAGTGTCTCGGCGCAGACCACCTTTTGGGGGCAGCATGTGCCCACCACCCTTACTGAGGTGAGGGGGGTTAGGGGGGCTTGGGTTTTTAACAGCAGGCAGCTCGGAAGAAGAGGGAATGGAGCATGTTGTACGAGCCAGAGTTGGATGCTGAGGATTGAAAAAAATTCAGCTTTCAGTTAGTCAAAGGGACTATACACCTGTGTGGGTTAGGTTTGGATTGAGGGTGGAAAGAAGCATGGAAAGAAGTGTGGCACACTGCGCAATTCGGAGCATGCCTGCCAGAAGGACAGTTGCATCGGCCACCGGTACAAACTTTTGTCACAACTGTGTGTGCCCGCATTGCTTGTTCCCGCGCCCTGGCTGGAAAACCCCTGGTGTGGCTGGAAAATCCAGAAAGCTGCTGAGAAGCTCTCATGTCTTAATTATCACTTGTAACATTGAATTTGTTAGCGTTGCCCAGGAAGCTGTTTCTGGTCCCAGAGGCTCTTTGCCACCTTCACCTCTGGGATGCCGAGAGTGAAGGAGGCGGTCTGGATATTTGCCTTTTGGGTCTGAACTAAGTCGGGATGACCGTACCAGCCTTTTGCCATTCCCAGATGCAGGCATGTCACCGGAATTGGCTGTCTAGGGGCAGTCAAACACCCGCATATCGCTCCTGCCCGGCAGGTTTCGGGTGGATGGTGGTGATGGGTCGCACAGTTGCAAAATGCGAGGTTGCGGATTATTTCCAAAACCCCGGTAGATGGGGCTGTTATTCCTGGTTTGTCAGCGTTTCGGCAGCTGCTGGCGGCCTTGCTGGAGAGCCGGGCATGGCGAGGGATGGATGTTCAAAAAGCTGCTTTCTGAGCACACCTGAGTCTCGCGGTGGTGAAAGAGATCGCCTGCCCCTTCTAAATATCCCAGCTGCTGTTCAGTGCTGTAGGAGAGACTTAATACCATCACAAATTCCCTGGTTAAGGGCACTGGTGGAGAAGCATCTTCAGCACCAGTCTCCATCTCTTGCCGTTGGAACACAGCTGGTCCAGCCAGCGCGTGCCCTGCCTCTCGCCCGGCTTTTTGACTTCCCTCTAACAGGATGGTGCCCTCTTACAGTCATCATAATACAGTTTTTGCAAAAAACCCCAAACCCTAATGTTTTTCTGTATGTGTGTGAGAGTTAAAACTTCTCTCCATGCTCAGCTGCAAACCTTGATCTTGCTTTTAAATGTCCCTAAGGGAGCAAGTGTGGGATGCTGCTGGCTTCCAGTGCAGAGAAACACAGTGCTCGTACTTGAAGATGCCTTGGAAACTTCCTTAGCTTATCCGTCCTGCTTGGCTTTTTGCTTCCATTGTTTCTAGAGTGACTTCTTCCTAGTACTCCCAAAGCTCACAAATACACAATTCACTGCACCTGTTGGCTTTACTTAAATAGAGAAAAATTAAGCTGTACGTGTAGAGAGGGAAACAGATTGTGTACCATTTTCCTTCACTTGTTATTTTGCTGGTGGAGGCTCTAAATTGAATGATAAGATGATTTTTTTAAAAAAAACCCAAAAAAACCAACAAACCACCACTTCTCTCTCCACAGCACCTTTCCTGGAGGCTCCTGTAAGCCACGTGCCGGCTCCCAGCTGGGTAAGGTTTTATGAGCTCCAGGTGTCAGAGCTTCAGGGTTTCCTCCCCTTCGCCCACAAGGACTGGTGTGGAGTAGGAGTGAGCATGCTGTTGGCTTTTCGTCTTGCCTCTGTGGGGCAAACCCACTTTGTCCGAGTGCTGTGAGCAGCCAGTGTTTCTCTATCAGCTCCTTCAGGAGGGCTGAGAAGTCTAGCAACTAGTTTTTCTCATTTCCAGGGTTCAACCCTTTGAAAAGTTTTGAGACTAATTTTAAAGCTTAATTTTATTTGCCTAAGCGTGACTTGGATTCCTCTTAGGGTGCTCCTGCAGCTTGTTTTAAATTTTATTTTCCTTCTGTGGAAGCTACGTGTTTGTGTTTTTATTTCAAAATGAGAACTGGGATTTCTCAAACCATACCTTGAATATGGAAGCAGGAACTTCACTAAAATGTCAAATCTCAGACTAGTGATATATAAAATGCTGCAAGGTGCCAATGCTGCAAGTTATCAACATCGCGTGGTGCCCAGGTGGGACGAGTGCTCTGTGGAGCCGTCCTTTTGCCATGGCAGGTTGGTCTGTGCTGACTCTGCTCCCCCGGGATCCAGGAGATGGAGGTTGCTCTGCTTGGGTAAGTGTCAAACGCTTGCATTTATTTAATTTTTATTTTAAATCTCGGGAATCTGTCATTCTACCATTATGGGAATAGTGAATTGACCTTCACTTTTACTGCCTGCTTGGTAGGCACCTGTGTTAGAGTGGCGCATCTCCCATCTGGCTGCACTCTGGGGAAGGCTTGGCGTGCACGTCTGACCCCGCTCATGTTCCGGGACACATGGGCTGCCATAAGACTCTGCTGTCTTCTGGGACTGTGGCTTTGTGATTAACAACTCTTTGGGGCTCTTCTGCTGACGAGGTAATTGCAATACAAAATATGGAGGAGGACAATGAGTGTCTCCTCTGGGGCAACGTAAGGTAAAAGGGGATAATGTAGGGACCAGGCGCAGAGCAACCATCCCTTCCCTTGCTGAGGCTGGGGTGAGATTAGCAGTCACGGGAGCTGGTGTTGTTAGTACCATAGGGACCCCTGTGGTAAGCCTGCGCTTGGTTCATCTTCCTGGGTTAGCTGAGGCTTAATGGAGACTGCCTAGGATGCTTCTTGGTGCTGTGGAGCCTGTGTCCCACCTCTCCGGTGCTGGCGGGGTGCATTTCTCACGGGGTGGGTTTGGGATGAGTGGTTACTGCGGGGCGAGAAGAGACGTCCCGCTGTGTTGGTGCTTGTGGACCTGTTTAGGGGCTCCCTGGCCACAGGGGCTCTGAGCTTCAGGCTGGTGCCTTGCTGTCCCTAAAAACACCCTGAGGCTCCCTTCTCACCCACAGCCTTGCAAATAGTTTTAAGCAGGTGTCACTTTCAGAGGCTCTGCTTTGCATCCCTTATTATTCCCTCTGAATGTGAGGCTGGAATGTGCCAGGAAAGGGGGACGGCGCCGTCAGCGGGCGGCTTGTGGGTGCCAAAGCATCAGCGCCAGCTCCCCTTCACCCAAGGAGGATAATAATCTGAAATGCAATTAGTAAACTAACTGTGACTACGAGGGGTTGAATCAGGACCCAGTTGGTGCTTGGCCGGGAAGTGCACCGTTTGGTGGTAGGTGGGAGGGAGCCCACCCAGACTGCCATACCCGGGCAGGCTGTCCTGGAGGGGATGGTACCTGTGGAGTTGGGTGGAAGGAGGAGGATCAGGTTGTGTCCATGAGGTCTTGCTGTGTTTCTTTTTGGAGTGACAATGAAGAGATGCAAGTTTTCTGTGCTATCTGGGTGGAAGTGCAACCCAAAAAACCCCCTATTCCAGCTACAAGCAACCCCCCCTATATTTTTAAGTGGATATCTGGGGGTTTTTTTCCCTAGACTTTGGATTGGAGGAGTGCTGTGAGCAATGTGTGTCTGGTTCATCTCTGATGAAGTGGTGCTTTTTGGCTGTTTGGTGGATAACTGGTTCAAATACACTACTTGGCTTTCACTTCAAGTTGCACCATGGCAGCATTGCATACCCAGGTGGTGACTTGTCCTGTTCCGGGATAACTAGATTAGGTCTTCAGAGCCAGCAAAAGGTCTTTAAAGCTACTTACCCTCCATGTCACTGGCACTGGGGAGGATGCAAGCGGCTGAAAGGGCATGTGCCTGACACTTGGCTTTCCATGGAGACAGGTTACAGCAGATTTCCACTGCTCCTGCGCGAGGGGATTAGTTCTGCCCAGGAGTCAATGTTCTGGGCGATGCAAAGGCGGAGGATTCCCCACTGCTGGCTTGCTGCTGATGTGGCACAACCCCGTCCCATGTGGGGATGTTGGCAGATGTGTAGAAACTTGAGCAGGAGCTGCAGAGAGTTTCCCAGGCTGACCTGAACTGTAGCAGCTTGTAAGGGAAAGCTTGCCAGTGGCTCATTAGTTATATTAGAGCACCCCTGAGGAGGAGGACTTGGGGGTGTTGGTTGATGAGAAGCTCAACATAATCCAGCAGTGTGCGCTTGCAGTCCAGAAAGCCAACTGCATCCTGGGCTGCATCAAAAGCAGTGTGGCCAGCAGGTCAAGGCGGGTGATTTTGCCCTTCTGCTCTGCTCTGGTGAGACCCCACCTGGAATATTGCATCCAGCTGTGGAGCCCCCAACATAAGAGGGACATGGACCTGTTGGAGCAAGTCCAGAGGAGGGCCACAAAGATGATCCAGAGGGCTGTAGCACCGCTGCTGTGAGGTCAGGCTGAGAGAGTTGGGGTTGTTCACCCTGGAGAAGAGAAGGCTGCAGGGAGGCCAGGGAGCAGCTTCCCAGTATCTGAAAGGGGCCTACAAGAAAGGTGGGAGGGACATTTTCCAAGGGCATGTAGTGATAGGATGAGGGGAAATGGTTTTAAACTGAAAGAGGGGAGATTTGGGTAAGATCTCAAGAAGAAATTTTTCACTGTGAGGGTGGTGAGGCACTGGAACAGGTTGCCCAGGGAAGCTGTGGATGCCCCATCCCTGGAAGTGTTCAAGGCCAGGTTGGATGTTGCTTTGAGCAACCTGGTCTAGTGGGAGGTGTCCTTGCCCATGGCAGGGGGGTTTGAACTAGGTGATCTTTAAGGTGCCTTCCAACCTAAGCCATTCTGTGATTCTATATTTGGGTATGCGGTGTCAAAATGCTTCTGCAGCCTTCTCCTCCAAAAAGTGCTGACCTTCCTGGGGAGTAGAAGCTGGGTTTGCTGGGGCCCTCTGCAAAACCCCTGCAGCCCTGGCCTTGGGGCAGTTTCCCCACTGCAGCATCTGCTGATGGAGCTGGGATACCCACAAGCTGCAGCAGCGCTGCTGCGATGGTAGTGAAGCTCTGCTGTGTGTTCAGGCAGTGGTTGTACTGCTGTGCCCAAGCTGCTGTAGCAAAGTGCTCCAGCTAATGAAGGCAGCATTTTTTTTATTAAGTTTTTTTTTTTCCTTTCTGCCTGGCCCTGAGTCCTCCCAGTACCTGATTTAAATAAATTTGATAATAACCTTCATATTTTAAAGATCCTAAGCATCTGCTTAGGCACTGAATTATTTACTCCTGCTGCCCTGGAAAAAAAAAAGAAGTCCCATATGTGTGAAATCTTTCTTAATTAGAGGAAGGTTTGGATGTCTACCCTTTTGCAGAAGAGGCCTTGGTTCCCCTAAACAGCTTTGCTTTGAAGGAGGGAGAATGGAGAAAGGAGGAGGAAACAGATGTTTGGGATGTTTCTGCAGCTGGTGTCCCCCAGTAAAATGGGGTTACTAACTCATTTTTAATGATGTTCCACCTACTGCTAACCTGATGTGCACACTTGATCCCTGTGGTGGTTTGCCCATCCTTGAGTAGTCCAGATAAAAGTGCCATGCCACTACGGTTGGTTTTATTTTATCTTCAACTGAGCTCTGAGTTCTTTTTTCCTCCCTCCCACGTTGTCTGCAGAGAGATGGCATCGGCATCTTCTGCAGGCGTAGCTCGGTTCCCACCAGAGAAGCTCCTGTCGCCTCCGTTCCTGCTTTGATATGCTCCAGCTGTTTCCTTGCAAAAATTTTTCACAGCTTGTATGCAGCAGCAGTGGGTGCAGTGCGTACCCCCCGTGCTGGCCCTGAGGGGCATGTGGGGCTCCTGAATTTCTAACCCATCCACTTGCTATGTCTGGGGCCAAACCCTCCTGATTTCCCAGCTCCATGAGCTGAGTTAAATGATGCTAAATCCTGCTCCAGTTCCCTTGAGTGTGAGCCTCCAGAGAGCCCAGCTGGGCTCAGCCCTGGGGGGCTCTTGTGTCCAGCTGGCACTCTCCTGCCTGGGTCTGGTCCCCGGGAGGTGGGGAAGACCCTCTGTGCTCACCCCTTGGCTGCTCTACCACCTTTGGGTGGCTTTTTCCTCCCCCTTTCTCCATTCTCCCTCTTTCAAAGCAAAGCTGGTTCGGGGAACCAAGGCTCCTTCTGCAAAGGGTGCCTGTGTGGATACATGCATATGTGGATCATCTCCCAGAATGCGGGAACTTAATGGACTGAGTTTGATTAGTGATGGAGGGGGTGGGTATTCCTGGGTAGCACCTCGTGGTACCAATTTAAGACTTAGAGACAATGGGCTGGGACCTAGAAATCCTCGGTTTCCAGAGTTGCCTTTTTCCCTAGGGGAAAAACTGTGTCTGAGCATTTCTGAGCTACAAAGCCTTGGCTGCAGATGAAACCGGGCTGCCACCTGCCAAAGGACAAGCTGCTGCCTCGGCGCTTTGGCAAGCGGCGAGAAAAGTGTGACGGAGAGGAAAAAAATCCCCGCGGCTGTCAGGCCAGAGAGGTGGTAACGTTGCACGCAGCATGAATCAAAATGGGGGGATTGCTCTTCAAAGCCTTTTGGTGAGCACTTCATGTCTCTGTGCAGTGAGGTCAGACTTCAAAGGCCCACATCTGACCTGCTTTGGTGGTAGCAAAAGCAGTCATGAAGAGGGGTCTGAGCATGCTGGGCTGCAGAGAGGCGGGTGACCTTCTGTACCCATGGCCTGACGGGGTCAAGTCAGACATTATATCAAGTCTTAGTGCATCTTCACCAGTGTGGAAGCCACTGTGGCACTCCTGGTGTTGGCAGAGAGACTGTGCTCAACTGAGTATGCTGAGCAGCATACTTCATGGGGTGGGATAAGCTGCAAAAATACTGGTCTCCATCACTGGAAAGCTTCTTTGGGCATGAGGAATGGCTGCCAGCTGTCTTCCTCACCTGGATTTGTCAGAGAAGGTTTCTCAATGTAGGTCTCAGCAGATGCCTGTGCTGGTGCATCTCATGGCTCCTGTTCCTATGATGGCTATTGTAGTGTGTGGAGCTTTTTTTTTTTTTTTTTTTTTTTAATTTAAGTGATTTCTTTAGCTTAGGTATGCAGAGGACACCTCTCCTTGGTGCTGTGAAAGAAACCAAAAATCCCTCCCCAAAACACTGTTTTGTTACCTGGTATGAGGAAACCTTTCTCCCCCTGCCATGAGCAGTGCTGTGCAACGTTTCTCTCCTTGGAAAGCTTCCTATAAGCAACCTGAAAACGCAAGTTCAAATGTTTCAAAGTTCTCCTTTGGAAGGAACTTACTCTCCTTCTGGAGTGAAAAGCTGATTTCTCTGCTTTGGAGAAGCTGAAGCCCCAGTATTACAGTGCTGATTGCAAAATCAGTGTATTCTTTGCATGTACATAAGATTTTTGGACAACTTTGCTGGCTTTATGAGCAAACCTGTTTAGTGGCGCTGACTGTTTTCTGTTCGTTGTTGTCCTGGTTCCGGCAGG
>VZSF01005580.1:0-21539 GCA_013398295.1 Chionis minor | reverse complement strand
AAGGGAAGAAAAAGCATTTGAGTAGTTTCAACTTGTGCAGCCAACTGGCAGCAAAAGACAAAAATCATAAAAGCTGCCTTTTTTGTTTGTTTGTTTTCTCTTCCCAGTTTAATGTTTTATTGGTTTTGACTGGGTGGATCCTGCACGAGGAAAAAAGGATTCAAAAGGAACAGGCTTGTCTGCAACGTCTTAGGAGGGATGAGAGAGGCTGTTTCTCATGTGTCCAGCAAAAGAGTCTGTAACAGGAGAGACAATCCCGCACAGCCCTCCCCACAGAAGCGACACGACCCAGAAACACAGGGTGCAAGGGGGGCTTTACAACTGAAAAAATAGATATGTTTCATTTCTTTAAAAGCAGCTTTAAACCAAATGTAAATTTGAGCGGCCACCACCAAGTCAGATGTGAGAGCTCTAAGCAGAGAGGGGACCAGTGCTTGGTGGCTCCTCTCCGCCTTCCCTTCCACCGCAGGTTCACCTGAACTTCTCCTGATCTTTGAAACCACCATCGTTGCTTTGACAAAGCTCTCCCTGAGGGATAAATGGAATAGCAGGACACAGGTACGGTGCTCAAAAGGCCTTTAGACCAGCTGCTAGCAAATATTCAGCACAAGAAAAGCACCTTGTTGTCTAATTCACACCAATTAAGCCTGCAGGGCTGCAGACACTGAAATCACTGGCCAACCTTGGCAGGAGCCAACGCACAGCGGCGCAGCTTCGTTAGCGCCCGCGGTCCCAGCATGGTCACCTGAACCAGATCCAGCCCTAGGACTGGCATTGCCTCACCCAGAGCAAAGCACTCCCAGCACCGAGGCAAATTCTCTGCATTTGAACGAATCCCAGCCAGCTTCTCTCTCAGTCTTCCCTGACCGGCTGCCAAAATCTGCTACGCTCCATCAACAGATACAGCTGCCAAAATTAGTGTCCGCCACTGCGCAAACATGCAACAGCAGCATGCTTGTGGGAAACCTGTGCTTTAAATAAGCCAAAGAGAGAAAAGGTGGCCCTAACAACCAAACTAAACCGTCCCAGGGGCTTTAAGGCCCATAATGACAAAATTAAATTTTGTGTATCGAGAAGAACGGCCACGAGAGTATCTGATGAACAATTACTCATCTTTCTGGGGCGCAGAAGAAGGACGTTTTGAAGAAATGCTCTCAACATATTTTTGACAACACCTATTAGCCAGAAAACTACATCAATTAGTCAGCTGCCTTTTTATTTTTCCCCTCCTTGGGCTGCAGGCGCAGTTGCAGATGTCAAGTCGTAGCAAATTACTGCCTGGCAGCTAAGCTGCGACTACAATCTGCAGGTGCGGGACTTTAACCACAGAAAATATGAGATAATGCTATTACCTTACACCTCTTCCACTACCCTCTGAACTACCTCCATCCCAAAGAGGGTGGCTCAGCCAGGTGGCTGTGGCTGCTATGTTTGGTCTACAAAATACACAACGTCTTGCCCTGGTGAGGAGAACAGTTTCACAAAACCACAGCGATCAAACACTTAAAACTACACTCCTGGGTTGGTGGATTGGATAGGGTTGGAGCATGTTCAGAGAAGGGCAAGGAATCTGGTGAGGGGTCTGGAGCACAAGTCTCATAAGGAGAAGCTGAGGGAACTGGGCTTGTTCAACCGGAAGAAGAGGAGGCTGAGGGGAGGCCTTCTCACTCTACAGCTACCTGAGAGGAGGGTGTAGAGAGATGGGGATCAGTCTCTCTTCCCAAATAACAGGCAATAGAATAAGAGGAAATGGCCTCAAGTTGCCCCAGGGGAGGTTTAGATTGGATATCAGGAAAAATTTCTTCACTGAAAGGGTTGTCAAGCATTGGAACAGGCTGCCCAGGGAAGTGGTAGGGTCGCCATCCCTGGAGGTCTTTAACAGACAGACGTGAGGGACGTGGGTTAGGGGTAACTTGGCAGTATGAGGTTAACGGTTGGACTTGAAGGTCTCTTCCAACCAAAACGACTCTATGACTCTACACGGGTCCCTACCCTGCCCTCTGCACAAGACCCTGTTCTTCTCATCACACAAGCAGTAGCCCTTCATTCCGAAAAGTCACCTTCCTTTTCCAGGTCACTGAGGTGGACAAGTAAGTTAGGATTGCACAAAATCCCAAGCAAACAGCACACAAACATCTATCTCTATGGCAGTGATTCCGCCTCCAAATTCTTTCCATTTTTTTGGCATTATCCAAATCTTTAAGAAAGAACGAGGTCCTCTGTATCTCATTCATGATTGCATAACATTTCCTTGGCAACAAGGCTCTTCTTGCATGATACAAGTGGGAGTAATAGCAATTTAGCTCCTTTTAAGTGTGATTTAGCAGATGGATACAAGAGCAGAAGTAACACCATTGGCCCAGGTAACACCCACCAAAGGTAAAAGTTCTCATAAAGGACACCGAGAAATCAGGGCTGTCACAAGCCACTGTTCAGGGACTGACACTTTTCTTGGGCAACCTTGCTCTTCTGTGCTGGTCCTTAGTAAATGTTCAGGAGTTATCGACAACCGTAGCAAAATAAGGGTGTCCCCGTGCCCACCCAAGGCAACAGGGCAGCGAGACCAGCTAGCAAGGGAGCATCAATTAGGAAAGGTCTGATCCAGGCCAAGTTGAGTCTTCTCAAGAGATCCCAATGATGGAAAGAAACAGCTCATTTAACACCATGCAGTTCAGGCTGTTTGAAAGGCTGGCAGCACACAATTCCTGAAATCTACTTCAGACCACTGCAGTTTTCAGGCAACTAGCAGAAGTTTGGGGCTTTTTTTTTACATATTTAGTGCTGTAAAGCTGCCCCCTTCCTAGAAAAAATACCAAAAATACTTGACACTTGAGACCTCTGTCAGGAAAGGGGACATGCAATGGAGTTTCAGGCTTTAATATTTTGGAAGGACGGAACAGATTGCCCAGAGAAGCTGTGGCTGCCCCATCCCTGGAGGTTCAAGGCCAGGTTGGATGGGGCTTGGAGCAACCTGGTCTAGTGGGAGGTGTCCCTGCCCAGGGCAGGGGGTTGGAACTAGATGGTCCTTAAGGCCCTTCCAACTCTAACCATTCCACGACTCTCTCAGCCATGAGAACATTAAAACGCAACTGAACCACAACCCCTCAGAGGAAAATAAAAGGGAACACAGCAGATGTTTTGGGAAACATCTTTGCAGAGGATTCAATTCACCCACGCTCATTCCCAGCACACGACTGGAAAACTGAGCTGATGTTGCACTGCCTCGGCATCAGGCTTCTGAGCAGGAGGCAACTTCATTTAGCAGAGCAGACTGCGAGGGAGTGCTCGAGCCTCCCCCGTGGAAGACAGTGAGGCCAGGGAGATGCCGTGTCCCAACCCAGCACAGCTCCCCGCTGCCACCAGCTGCTCCTCTCACCGGCGCTGGAAGTTTGCTCGTCTGCCCTTGCACCAAGGGCAGCATTTATGGGTGTGAGCAGAGCTAGATGGGGAAACAACCACACAGACAATACGTTGACTTTGGGATTCACCCAAAGAGCCGCAGGAACACACAAGCCACGTGGCCGGAGGAGATGGCTTGGGTGGGCAAAACCTTCCCAGCGTAGTGGGTCTGGCTGGGATGGAGTTCATTTTCTTCACGGAAGCTCATACGACACTGTGTTTTTGATTTGTGACCAAAACAGCGCTGATAACACGCTCATGTTTTAGCTGCTGCTGAACAGTGCTTGTACAGCGGCAAAGTCTTCTCCGTTTCTCACTCTGCCCGCCCAGTGAACAGACTGGGGGAACACAACGGGCTGGGAGGGGACACAGCCAGGCAGATGACCTGACCTAACCAGAGAGATATTCCATGCCATACAATGTCACGCTCAGCAATAAAAAGGGAAAAGAGGGGATTTAGAGAGGTTAGCCATCTTCTGCTCGGGAGCCGGCCAGGCACCAGTATAACCATGGGAGGTGCTGAGGGATTGCCACTGCATTGCTTGGTTTGTTTCTCTCCTCTTCTCCTTTGTTTATAAAGCAATTGTTATCCCAACCCACAAGTTTTCTTGCTTTTATTCTTCCTTTCCTCTTCCCCCATCCCACTGGGGGCCGGGCGGGCAGCACAGTGAGCAAGCAGCCGGGGGGTGCTTAGCCAGGGTTAACCCACAACATTTTGGCAGCCACCATGGGACTCAAGGGGTTCAAGATAAGAAGAGATGTGACTGGTGTGCACTGGATTGAGCTTCTAGCTGAGATACCTGTTTAGATATTGGATTGGCTGCTGTGGATCGTCTTTACTTCGGGAGCTGACATACGCATTTCCGCACGCCTTTCAGTGCTTGATCCCTTTTTTTGCTGTACAATAAACTCCAGGAATTGTTAATGACTGTTTTCAATTTTTGCTGTTTGCTGCGCTATCACTTTGTTTTGCTTTGCCTGGGAGAGCTACAATAAAACCCCTGGCTTTGATTTGGCCTAATCTAGTATTTGGGTCTTATGTTGCTGTCGCCCCAATACTTGGAGAACCATGTCATGGAGAAAATCAGCAATTACCCCCTTTTCTCCTGAGACACACTTTGCAGAGAGAAGAAAGAATGGCACCTATTCCTTCTTCTCCTCCAGGACAGGTCTTTATAGCCTTGTCGTAATGGCCCTTCAGTTCCTCGCATATCCGTGTGTCACCAGACTGTTGGAACCGGTGCGTGTTATGAGCCTGATTTTGGTTACTGTTTGCAAGGTAAAACAACTAATTGGGACTGTCCCACGGGAACATGCTCCGAGGTGATCAATCTCTGGGTGGCAGGCCGTGCATCCCAATAGATGCACTCAATAAGGTAACACCTGTGTCCCCACAGTCAACAAACGGAAACGCAGGCATCCCTAGGTGTTGCGGGATTCTGGGGAATGCATATTCCAGGTCACGGTTAACTTGTAAATCCCCTCTATCAAGTGACCCAAAAGAAGAACTATTCCGGCTGGGGCCCCGAGGAGCAACAAGCCTTTGAAGAGATCAAAGAGGAAATTGGTGGTGCGGTGGCCCTTGGGCCAGTCCGGACAGGACCGCGTGGGAAACGTGCTCCCCACTGCAGAGCCTCTGGCAGAAAGCGCCTGGAGACACCCGAGGTCGACCTCAAGGGTTTGGGAGCTGGGGCACAGCGGGTCTGAGGGTCACTGCACCCCAACGGCAAAGGAGATAGTACCACCATAGGAGGGGGTTCAAGCCACGTCAGAAGTAATTGGTACAAAAGCCCAGCTTCCTCTTGGCACTGCGACCACCTGTGCTGCGCTGGATGTCCCAAGGATAAGATCTGCTCTTGCTGCAGAGCAATGACCCGAGACGCCCCTCTGAGGCTCTCCCTCCCCCTCTCACACCTTTCAGCTGCCCAAAATTTGCTTCGGAACCCATTGGCCGCCCCCAGCATCGCACGGCGCTGCCGATTTGTGCTAAAGGCCTGGGGACGGCACAGCAAAGGCACCGGCGGCCTTGCAAGGCGGCAGCCGGAGCTGGAATGCACCGAGGGCCCCCGGGGACATGATCTTCCACTCGGCTCTTCCTCTGCGGGATACAAAACAACAAACAAGAAGGAGCCTTTGGCCATTGTTTTTCAGTGAAGGGGGGTGACGGGGAGAGGGCACGCGGCGCAGCCTGCCAGAAGGCATGGCTGAGCTAAGGAAGTCCTGCCTGGGCTTCGGTGTATCCGCTCCTCTCCAGGAGGGGCGGGGGGAGGCAGGAAGGAGAGAAAATAGAGAACAAATGATCATATAACCCTTGAGAGAAACCTGTCTGCTCTCGGAGAGCGTATTTAGCCCAAGCATGCAGCGCCTCTTGCTATACAAAAGAAAAAGAGGAAAGAAAACCCCGCCAGTTCTTCCGCTACCATGTTCTACCACCGAAAAAAAATGGGAGGAAACAGATGTTAAGCTCTCCAGCGTCAGGAAATTATCTCTTTCATGAGGGTACAGTTACTTCAGTGTATTTAGGTCAAATAAATAGGGAAAGAATCGTGACTTCACCCCCTTTCTGTTTATGTCTCCGCAGACGTTTCAGACTCTCTCGGTGCCGTTCCGAAGGACCAACCGCAAAACCCTGTTCCCGCTTTCGCAGCGCGCTCCCAGGTGATGCGGGCAGGAGCCAGCCACGCTCCAGCCCCTGCCCGCCCGGCAGATCCCCACCAGCAGCTCCCCAGCTCAGTCACCCGCACCACGAACTGCTCCAGCCCCTACGGAAAATTCAGCATCTCTTCTTTCCAGGACGAGAAGGACGGTTTGCTGCTGAGCTTCGGCTAGGCATGGCAGTACTGCAGCTTACCCATTATTTTTTTTTAAATAGAGGGAGAAGGAGCATGGAGAGTAGACTGGGGTGAAACATCTGCAAAAGGGATCTCCAGGCCATTAGCAAGCGCAGTTACGGCTTTCCGGTGCTGGGCTCCCCGAGGAGTGCTGAGCAAGTGCCCATAGGAAGCGACCATAGAATTTAACCTGCATTTTACATGCTCTGCAAAATACGTTACACAGGAAGTTAAACCCCCTCATTAGAAGCAGGAGGCAGACAGGAGAGCAGTTTGGATCCCTTTCCAGTCGGGAGTGGACAGACCTTACAAAAACCTTGAGTTTTGAGTGGCAGAAGGGAATCTGCAGCAACGGTCCCGCTCCATCACCGAGGGCAACCTCCCGGACAAGCGAATGCCAGGCAAACCCGCCGCTTTCCCTGTGGCAGCAAAGCATCTGCCCCGCACAGTTTTCACTACTTTAAGCCAAAGCTTTTACAGCACCGGGTCTGTGTTTGTGTTTCTGTTAATTCAATATTCACCGGGCAGACGGGTGGACGCACAGACTGATATAGCTCCATCCCTGTATTCACAAGGACGGAACTCAAAACTTTGGTCTGAGTAAATCGGTTCACTCATGTATAATTTAAACATTACTTCCTTCCCGTTTCAGGGAGCTTTAGAGTTTGTGCGATGGCTGAACACAATGAAATTAGAGCAGGAGGCTCATTTTGCCCGCGGCAGAGGGACAGACAGAGCAGCTCAACTGCATGTCAGACAAACTGGACTCGTCCTGGTGCTGCCAGGGGAGAGACCAGCTCACCGCAAACACGCGCGGCTCCACACTCGGGGCTCGGAGGGGCCTGACGACACGGTGTCACGGTGCAGAGAGGTGTGAGGCAGCTTTACCAGGGCACCAGCACTTGGTTCTGCATCACGCCGAGCCCTAAAACCTTCCACTGAGGCAGCAACAGCTTTATATACGCAGCGCCTGCAGAGAAAAGGGGAGAGCGCCATCCTCTAGCTCCTCCCGCAAAGCTGAGCAGGAGAAACTTGAGAAGAAAGCACAGAGCTACAAAAGCCCGTGTTAATTGGAATCAAAAGGTGAAGATGTAACAGATTAGTTCCTACTGAAGCCGGATTTCAGAGCAAGGCGCTGCCCAGAGCCCAGGCAGCTTTGGCATTGTACCTGCTGCTAATTGTTTCCCCAGTTTCACCCAGTTGACCCCCGAACTGCAGAAGGTGAGAACTCACCCTGTGCCCATTTACCCAGCATTGCGTCGGTGGTAGCATTATCCCTTGCACCCTGCTTCACATCTTCCCGAGCCCTTTTTGGCAATTCTAAATGACTTTGCTATACAGAAAATAAACCTAAGGCGAGTACTGAACAGATCCAAAAGGAAACTCGCTATTGACACCCAGGATCCCCAGGGACTGACAACAAAATGAGGGAGCCCGAAAAGGTAGTCATCTTCCAGAACAAGGGTATGTTTTGACGCACAGTAGCTGTTTCCCCAATCTTCTCAGAGGTATTTGGCACCGACTGTTGCCATTATAACATAGCAATATCTGCCATTACATGTAGATTATTTAAGCTGTTCAGTAGCTAGTTGAAAGTAGTTAATTATACATAAGAACATTTAATTACCATCCAGTAGCAGATGTCAGTACTCTAATATCACAGTGATGAGCTAAAACGCAGCAGTAGAAGCAGACTCAGGGGTCTACACCCCTACACACCCACTAATGGCAGCCGAACGACACCAAGCCGCTGGCCGCCATCCGTCGTGAGGACGCTGGGAGGCAACGACTTCATGACGCTTGTGACATTCCTTTGCATTCCCAATTAGCCAATTTAGTAGAGGCGCCTCGGGAACTTTACAGCTACGGCATTTCTCCTCCATGAACCCCTTAAAAATCCTTTCCTTCTCTGAAAATCCTTCAGTAAAAAAAGCATGGCTGCCCGTAGGCTGAACGTAAGAACAGAAATCAGTAGCCAGCATTTAATTGTTTATATCTTGAGACAAAGATAGTGTCTAAATAATTGTCTATTGTATCCCAGAGACAGTACAGGAAAGCTCTTCCCCTAGCAGGGAGCCTACAGGTCACACATGCTTCTGCCATAACGTTTGCTATAAATAATCTTTGGTTGAGCAAAGGTTTGTGCTCATCACAAAGCAGAGCGAGGCAGGCACTGTGCTCCTATCGGTTTCAGCCATTAGCTCTCCCCAGAGAGTGCATATCCTACCCTATTGTTCCTGCTTAAATGTTTGAAAGAATTATTTTTTCCTTGCTTCTTTTGTTTGGGGAGTTTATTTATATTTCCTCTTTGACATGGAATTACTACTAGAAAAAATAAGTGCCATCTTCCAAGGCAGCTCACCGATGCCAATTAAACTAGGTGCAGAGGGTCACATTTGTATACGCATTGCCATAGCTACAGACCTTGCAATCTGCGTTTCGGTGTTAATGTATGTGCAGCGCACTCAGCTCAGGATCCCAAACAAAGAGCTGAGCGCCAACGACGGCCCCGAATTCCCATGCAAAGACCGGGAGCACACGCAGCAACCCGTTCTGCCCAAACATTTCCAAGGATTACTTCAGCATATTACTCAGCAACTCCCTTCCACTGCCCTGGCGATGTCAAGGGGCATCTCACACGTACTCCGCTGCCTCCCTCTCTGCCCTATTTCTATCTCCAGACAGACGTCAAGTGATCTATTCTTTTTAGGCAGCTACAGGGGTGGGATTTCCCCCTGCGCTTCCTTCCCCGACGCCGTTTTTCCTTCGAGCAGTTTGAATGGGAACCATCGCTCCTTTCAGGTTTCTCCACCAAAAGAGGCCAAAGGCATTGGCGTGCCAGAGGAGGGAAAGGGAAAGGCACCGACGCAGGATGGAGGGCTGCTCCCAGCTCTCATCAACAGGCTGCTCGGAACCAACCTGCCACGCAGCCCGGCTTTACAACACAGCAAACCACAGCGACCAACACCTCCTTTAAACACAAACCCACCAGCAGAGGACTGAACAGCTGGCTGTTGGTTTGCTCTCGAATCCCCACGTCACAGAAAACCTAATTCACATCAAGCGAAGCCTTTTCACTAAAAGGTGAGGTATAGCCTTACCGTGCTCTCAACTTGGCAGGGATCTCAGATTGGAGCCCAGGGTGTCAGGTGTACCACCAGCATCTTCCCCTTCAACGGTGAACGATCGCTTTAGGCGGCTTCCGCACTGCTTTTGAGTAAAATCAAGCCAATTTCTGGGTATTTGGAGCTTTGATGTTCCAAACAGGCCAATGACGTCTGCTGTGTATTTGGCCAGTGCTGCATTCCAGCACATCCAACGTGGGAAGGCAGGTGGCCTTGCCCAAAATTGCTTTTAGGCAGGTGAAAAATCTAATTTTGTGTTTCTAGAAAAGCCCCCCGGCTGCCGGCCTGCTCTCTGGCTGGGGCTTTACACCCCAGAGAGGCACAGAGCTTTTAGGGGTCTGGCACCCACCTGTGCCTTACTTTTCCCTCAAAAGGTAGGCGTATCATCAAATCCATGCCCAGAGCCCCCCAAAGTCACAAGATGCCTCCCTAGACATGCAGACACCTTTCTCCTGCCTCCCCCTCTTAACTGCAACAATGAAAAATAACCCTTATTTGCACCCGGAGCCGTTCTACGCTGTGAGCACAGGGTCAGCCCAGGCTGGCGCACGCAGTGGTTACTCTGCAGGAGTAATCGGTGGGTGGGTGATGTCGGGAGCCCTGTTTTGGGGGCGATGCTGGCGTTGCTGCAGGTGTCATCCTGCACTCGTGCAGTCCAGCTCGGCCAGAGCTGCTCCTCCCATGCCCATCTTATAACCCGACTTCAAACCCTTAGTTTGGGGGTGCAAGCCTGCCCTGCTGACCCCATACAGATACCAAACCAAACAAGCCGCTTTTAAGCAGGCACCGGGAGCGCATCCCCTGTCTGGAGCGCTGCGCGGTCTCACCGACGCGGCTTTTCCCTGCAAAAGGGGCTGTCAGCTCGCATTCCTCACGCGCCGGGGCCCCGCTCGAGCCGGCCACACTCCGCTGGGCGACGGCGGCAGCAGCCGGCTCTGAACACAGGGAAGCAACGTCGGATTCAATTAGCATCATTAGCGATGAGCTTTTTCATCTCTGGGCTGAGCCCCTACCACGTACCCCAGCCGAAGGGACGGGGCTGTGCACACACAGTCGTGTCTCCTCTGCCTTCCCACCCTGCCCTCCTCAAGGACACACTTATCCCTTTTTCCGGGTTAAAAAACCCAGCTGAGAAGGAGCAGCTAAAGTCTCCCTTTATCACTCTTTACAGAACAACGCCTGAATCTTTTTTACAAGCAGCTGAGGATTTTGTTCCAAGCATTAGGCATCTTTTTATTTCACCCTTTTCTATGTTCCGTTCAGTCTCTCCAATAACTCCTTTTCAACAGCAAGTGAATTTATTGTTTTGTCCTTTGCCGTCTGTAACAAAAACCTGTAAGCAGGAAAGGACAGGACCAGTCACCCTGAAAACGCCCGTCACATCCCTCTGAAGGTGCATCTCCCCGTCCCCAAGGACGAGCCCAGCGCGCCTACATCTTCCCCCGTGCTTTAAAAGCACAGACGCTTTGGGCACACACGCAGGCAACATCTAGTTTTCGCAGGAAATGGCACGGCATGGATATACAAACATTGCTATCATGCAAAAAACCAACACGCCGATTTGCCAGCTCACGTCACACAAACCTACATTCTTTACACGTTACGGCATTTAGCTAATGCGGAGCTGCAGTGATCCCCTTGCCACAGCTCCGGAAAACCCTGGACCTTCACAGCAGCAGGACACAGGCAAGCTGGGCATCAGACTGCAAGTACAGTCGCCGCCTCAGGAAAGAAAAGAGGACACGTTCCTGCCTCTGTTGCAGGCACGGGACCAGCCCGTGGGGAGTCGAGGCGCACCAGCTCCTGTTTTCTCCCCCATGAGGTTCCAACCCCGCTCAGCTGGTGCAAGAGCTGCAGAAACTCCCACGCTGGCGCTCGACCTGCCCGCACAGGCAGGGCCGGCCCCGGCTCCAGCTCACCGGCGCTGCCAGCGTTTGCAAAATCTCTGGGTGTTATTCCAGCGGCGTGTCTTTTATTTGGCTGGAACCAGCACTCAGCACCGAGGCAAAACCACCTCGGCTTAACAGGCCATATGCTGGATCTTTGCTCCGTGCCAACACGTTTCCTTCCTGTCGTAAAATGAACGGGCTCTCCCATGGATAGGCTATACCACTCCCTTGAAATAAAAATCTTCAAGGAGTCAATCCTCCATGTCCATCCCACTTGAGAAGCACCAGAAGAGCACTCTGAACTGTGCTCGTGCCCCAACCATTTGGCACACGGGCTGCAAAACGCCTGAGGACATCGGGATGAAGACGGCAAGTATTTTGACAGGTTACTGGTCCCAGTAACAGCACCTTCCCACAATAATTGTGATTCACCACTCACGTCAGCGGCATGGAAAAAGTGACCCCTTCTTCCTTCAGAGGAGACAAAAGAAGCGCTTAAGAAAAAGCGTTTCAGAACATGGGCTTGTCCAGCAGAAAACCTGAGCGAAACTCAACTCCCACAGAAGCCGGAGGGATCCTCCATCGACTTTAACCGCCCCGGGGCTTTTTCTTGCCTGTCTTCAAAGCCGTGCTCCCCCCTCCCCACAGCACCGTGCAAAGGAGAGCGAGGGCCCCAGCAGATGGCAGGGAAGCCATCGCTGGCATTAACACGACAGCCGCTATTTCACAACTGCTCGCAGCAAGAAAATCAAGAAACCCGACGCAGTCAGTGTGCCGAAAATCATCTCTCCGAAAGACGCGGCAACTGGGAAGGGTGACGAAAACAGGTAAAGGGAAGTCAGGAATGAGGCAGCGAGGGAAGCGCCCGTGTACCCAATTAAACCTAATCTTTTTGGTCCTCACGTCAAAAGCATACACCCATGTTCAGCTTGTTTTCAACCCCCAAAGAAGATTGCGTTGAACTCTCCTCCCAAGCTGCACCTCCTCATCCCATCGCCGGGAAGGAAGACTCACTCCCTACTTCCCTGGCCTCGACAGCGGTTGGACGCAATAGCAGAGAAGGGGCAAAGGAAGAGATAAATTAATTAAGCATCTAATTTAGGAGCTGGGTTATATCCTGAATATGAAGTTCTGATCCATCGCTAGAGCAATGCGGCTCCGTCGCCTCCAGGCCAAACCTGGCTGCCGTTGAGCCAGCTCAAACCGTGTCTCCCCACACCCTCATGGCTGGAAATTGCAACCAAAGCCACAGGAGGCTGAATCCCAGCTCGTTACCACCAGCAGAAAGAATCAGCAGATTAACACAGGGCTCCAAAGCGTACCTCACTGGACTTCTTGCAGAAGGTCTTGCCCCAGATTGCTACCTCTCTAGAAACCCCCCTGCCCACTCAGGAAACACTCACAGCCCGTCCATCTCACACACAGCCCCTACCCAGCCACGTCCCGACTGCCAGGGAGGAGAGCTGCACCTTTAGCACAAAAATCAGATTTCCCACTTACACACTCAAACATGCACTTAGGTGCCAAACCTGAACTCAAGTCAGGGGTCTCAATATTCATTCTTGCAATGTGTTTACCCCCATGCCGCAGAGGGGACCTGAAGAACGGGGGAAATGCAGCACAGAGGGGTTTCTCCAACACCAGCAGACAGATCTGGTCTCCAAAGACAGCTTTATACCTCAATCAGTGACCCCTTCCTGCTGCCAGCAGAAGTTGTACCTCCTTTCAGGAGTGGGTTTGAAGGAAGACAGGCAATGCCTTTGGTTTTCTGAACGGTGCCCCAAGGAATACCTAGCAGTCGGGTCCGTGTCCCCTGGCTATAGCACTGCCCAGATCCATGGAGTTGTCCTGCAGCACCCTGCAGTAAAGCTCTTCCCCAAAAACATCTTTTTTTTCAACTCCAGCTGTAAATGAAGTTGAAACTTTCCAAAGCAAGGTGCCTGGAAAGACTACAGAGTAATCATCACTCAAAGTTCAAGCCTGAAACCAAACGAATAGATTCCCTATGTTTATTACAGGCAGTTCACGTGACATTGCCCTACTTCTTTATGGGTACAAACCCCACTGATTACAATCAGAGGAGCGTTAAGGAGTACAAACACACCAGCCTGGATCATACGAGGCTTCCATATAACTCACTCTTTCCTCCTATGCTCTGGACAAGGGCAGGAGGGAAGAACTTCATTAATGATCAATTATGGAATAACCTGTGCCTTGGAGAAAACTGCTTCTAGCTGTGTCAAACACAGGTTGGCTTATGGCCTGAAACGCATTCATTTACTTGCCTTTTATATGAATATTTCTACCTCATGCAACTCATTATCTTCATAAAAGTTTATTAAAATGCTTGGCTTTAACTTATTATGGCAAGAAGTTGCAGGGAGCAATTATAGACCAGTGAGCGGCCAGAGAGGCAATGCCTGCCCTGGGGGGGTCGTTACAGGCACTGCTGTAGGATCCCAGAGAGAGAAAACATCAACCACTGAAGAGTCAGAAGGAGAGATTTGGCCATTGCTCCAGCATATCCCTTCCACAGGATCCCTGTTCGCAAGCACCGACTCACTTGACGCAGTTCCCAACACGAGACCTGGGGAGAAGGTCCCGCTGGGTCGCCTGGCTGAGGAATTCAGCTCCCTTCCTGCCTGAGAAGCGACCCGCAGGCTCAGGTGTTGCAAGCTTTTGTGGCCCCCTTTTCCCCTCTGCCTCCCCAACGAGCCGTGCCTTCGCTGCCGGCAGCGGGAAGCGCTCTGCATGATCCCAGCGCCGCCGGGCGTGAAGCATCTCTCATGGCAGAAGTTGTGGCTGGGCTAACGAGGCGACGAGAAGAGCAGGAGACTGGTAGCGTCATCACGGTGCACCGTAATTAGAAAACTAAGCTGCTCCGCAGCCAAACGCTTCTGACGGTTGGATATTAGGAAAAACTTCTTTATGGAAAGGGTTCTCAAGCATTGGAACAGGCTGCCCAGGGAAGTGGTGGAATCGCCGTCCCTGGAGATATTTAAAAGCCGGGCAGACGTGGTGCTGAGGGACATGGGTTAGGGGTGGTTTTGGCATAGGTTTATGGTTGGACTCGATGATCTTGAAGGTCTCTTCCAACCCAAGTGATTCTATGATTCTACGACCCAAGCCCCAAACGCGGGGCGGTTTGCAGCGCCGCCTTTTTGCTCTCCTTGCAGCCACATCGCGGGGTAACCACACCAGAGGCACCATTCCAGGCACACATCCACCCCAAAACTTGCTCTCCATAGGCGAAGCGGTGACCTGCAGCGCCATGGGACTGCCCTGTCACCCTTGTTCGGAAGGGCAGCACCTCACCCTGGTGATTAACTGACTTTTTTCCTGTTTTTCCTTTCTCCCAGCAGCCCACTCTTAGGAAAGGGAGCGAAGCCTTTTCACTTCAGTCGAATCCTTGAGCGGTGGGGAGATTCCTCCCAGCTCCAGCACTGTGTTTGCAACCGGGAAACCTAAAACCATCTCTTTATCGTAAGCAATTGTGGCTGATCCCACACCGAACCCAGCACACCTTCTTGTGGCTCTGCTTTCAGTTCAGTTCGTTCTCTCCAAAGGAATTAAAATCCAAGCAGAAGGAGTTTTAAGATCCATCTTCATTCCCCTGAGAATACTTTAAAAATCTTCCTTTGCAGGAGTGGAAACCCCCATGGAGCAGCATTTCTGTAGCAAGGATGTTTCCTTGCTATGAAGGTGAGAAAGCTTTCCATGCAAATGGTTCCCCCAGCCTGTAGAGCTCTCCAGCTATTGAAATTCCATGCCATTTTCCCAATTTGGCCAGAATCCGGTGGGAAAAGGAAGGTACTTGCCTCTCTGGGGACCATGAGGTATCCATGCAGCCCTCCACAGATGGAAGTAAAACCCAACATAGTCATTGCAGCAGCCCTGAGATGGCCACCACTGGATCCCCTTCAATGTCAGGAGACAAAATGGTGTGTGGAAACACAAAACACCAGCTGAAGCCACCAGGTCTGAGCCGGGGAAGTGACAAGACTTGCGGCGTTCTCAAAGCTCCAGTCCAGGGCCAAGCAAAGTCCCACATTGTCTCAGCTTCTACTTCAATATATTTTAACCCAAGCCTTGTCTTCAGTGCCAAGGCCTTTGCCACCCATAACTACCTCCTGGGCAACTGGAAAGATAAACCATGGGAAATATCGCCTAAAATGAACTGGATCCATTTGGTTGTGGAGAGACCCTACGCAGGCTGTACTCAGGTGTTCCTTTTATCGTTTAACTAAATGTAAGTTTGAAATTCAGCTAAAAGACTGATGAACAATCACCCTGGGAACTGCTGGTCGAAGGTCCTGGCTCGGATCAGGAGAACCCCTGGGAGAAACCAGCTCTCTGCAAAAGGCTCTTATCACTCCGCTAAGACTGGAGGAGCAATAACAGGAAGAAATTGTTTTGGCAGGACTTACACCATATAAAGTAAACTCACCAGCCGCTGTTGTATAAAATCTCACTGGAAAACACACGCAGCCATCATCCCCCGCAGCTGGCGACAGCATTCCCCGGGCTGTGGTGGGCTCCCGCGCATCCGCCCCGGCTGCGCTCAGCCTGCCGGCGCTGCCTGCCCGCGTGGCACGGTGTGAAAACATAGAGAGGCCACCACCCCGAGTCCTGCTGCTTCTCCTGGCTTTCCCTGTTATCTATAGGCAGATGCTCCGAGCACGATCGCAGAGGGACACGGGGTGTGTTGCTCGCCTGCTCTCGCTGCTGCTGGTGTCTCTTTCAGCTCCAGCCCACGGTGTGGAAATCAGAGCGGAGCAGAAGTTGAGGACGTGCTCTGCACCCAGGAACGCTGTCAAACTCTCTACGGCAGAAGGGAGGGATGGGAAGATGGCAACGTGCGCTGGTGCTGGTGCCTTTGCCCGCCGGGAAGTGCCTTTCCAGTCCAAACCCAACGCCTTGCGCTGCTCAGAAACCCAGTGGATGCTCTCCTCCTCCTCTTCCTCCTCCTCGCTCTCCGCCACGCTGCCCGAGCTCAGGCAGGACCCTGGTGGCACCCTCCAGCCACCCAGTCAACGACATCCTCTACACCGGTGTGGGCAGAGGAGGCCAGGCACTGCCGCGGTGTCGCGGTGAAGCCCAACACCAACCACTTGGCCCAAACTGAGAATCTGGAGGCTCCGCGACCGCTCCGGCTAGACGTGTGACTTCATACCACTTCAGCTGAACAATTCCAGCGCTGAGGGCAGACGCTCACATCAGTGGCATTGTTTTTGCACACAATAGGCATTTTTCATACCCGCGAGTGAAACGGGGCAGTTTTAAACTGATAAATGGTTCCCTCAAACAAGTCTCTGAGTGTACGGGAGGCCTCTGGCAGACAATGTCAACCCAGTTCCAGTGGGACGGCACCAGCTGCTACCCCGTGCCAGCCCGGCATGAGAGGAGCAGGAAGAGCAAACGAGCTACAACAGCTCCCAGTGTGGCTTGTTCAGATGCGGGACACAGGACCGCTACCGCCAGGCTCCTCATCTCTCTGCCAGGCACGTGCTTTGCTCCGCTCCTCACCGCAGCAGCGGAGAAGCCTTTTGGTTCGCTCCCTCACGCCAGCGCGCAGCCACCCCGTGTCCGCAAACCCAGCAGAGCCCTCAGACTGCCCGCGGTGTCTATTGACCCGAAGGCACCAGCAGTTTGCTGCAGCGGCAGCGGAGCTGGCGCACGTCCCCTGCTGCCTCGCCAGCGGTGGGATGACACCCTCACTGGCGGGTGCTAGATCCAAGGGGGGGTCACCTTCTCGCCTGCGCACGCCGAACGCGGCATCGGAACCGAGACAAGCCTCCAGCAGCAAATTCACTCCCGGCGCAGGGCAGGTTGCTGGCAACTCATGCAGCCTGTGCGTGGAGGGGCTGGCTGCCCGCGCAGGCTCTCCGGGGCTTTGCCGGGGCAGCAAAAGCTCAGCTCTTGGGACGCCAAGTTTGCAAAAGCCCTGGGAACTTCCACACTTAACTCTGCCCCGAGCAGCGGAGGAATGTCACACATGCGGCTGCACTCTTTACACCTGCCCCGGTTTGGTGTTTTCCCTCTTCCGGGACGGCAGCCAAAAGCGAGTGAAAAACCCAGCGAGAGGGAGCCGAGCAACTCGAGGGGTGAGCAAGCCCCCCCCGCAGCCAGGGGGAGCGCAATTCGGACAGCAAAGCTTTCAATCCCTCTTCCTTCTGCTGGCGGGCAAGTCGTAGCCCAAACATCGCACGTAGCCCCGCGCGAGAGGACCTGCGGTTCACACGGTGTTTTGCAACTTGGGTAGCACAGCCTGGGAAATACGGGCTATCGCTGCCAACCATCTACACCACAAAGATTAGTGAAGGGGAAAAAAAACAAGGTGAAAGCAAACACAGGCAGCGCAGCGTTCGCTCCAGCGCTCAGATAAGAAACTGAGGCATGGACAGGTTAACAGGCGTCCTCGGTCACGCCACAGGACCGCGGCAGATGAAAACAGAGCCTGCCACGTGCTCTACCTGCCTATTTACGCCTGTGCCATCCAGGCCACATTTTTTGGCATCTCAAAGGCAGGGTTTGATGGGTTTCTGTATCCCCCGCACACCCACATACGCCGATTTTGCATCGCAGGACGCATCTGCCACACATCACCCGCAAGCAGGAGCGGGAGAAGCAGCAAGAAGCTGCAAACTGTGCAGAGGGACCATGCCCTGACTCCCGTTTCACTTCCAAGTTTTCCTTAACGCTGAGGATTCCCGTGAAAAACCTGAGCGGCGAGTATGAGCAGAAACGTGGAGATCTGGGCTCAGCGCGAACTCTGCACCAAACCAGCTTCGAGCTTTGCCGCTCCGCCGGCAGCCCTGGATACGCTACAACATCCTTTTAACGCAGCGAGACATTTTAGGATGTGAGCAAGACCGAATCCTGCTCTTGCCCTAAACAATAGGCTCTGCAATAATGGTGCAACCAGAATTTCCTGTGCAGCGGCGCGCGCCAGCACCCGGGAGAAAATACCATGGGAAAGCGCTGCCACGAGAAAAGCCGCTTCGCAGCGCACCGGGGCAACTCCTCGAGGCTCCCGGGGACACTGTTTTTGCAACAAGCACAGCACCACAACCAAGTCCAGGCCGGGAAGCAGGCAAAGCCACACCAGCGGCTGGAAAGAGAAGCCGGCCAGCCTGGGAATGGCTGTGGATAATCCATTATCGCACCCAGCCTTTTGCAACATCTGGACGCAGCTTTCTCTCACGGGTATTTCACTACCCTGCAGTCCTTGTGGAAACGTCACGGCGGAGCGGGCTGTGATTTGGAAAGCTTCAGGCTCAGCTCGGCTGGGGTGAACCTGAACAACGTCGCTGCTCTCGCGGCGCGGGAAGCTCGGGAGCGGGGCTGGCCCAGGGCATCTCTCACGGGAAGGCAACCGGTCCACAGATGCCACAGGTCCCAGCAAGGAAAGAGCGAGGGTTGGCACCGCGTGGCATTCATAATGCTCTGGTGTTGATCTGGTCGAGCTTCTACTGAGAAGGAGGGATCGAAACGGATGGCAATCCCAAACACAAAGAAAAGCAAATGACAAACTCCTACAGCAAAACAGCAACTGAGTATTCCACAGCTGGAGGATTTGAGGAGAGATGGGGAGAATTATTAGAGAACCAGGAAAGGACTAAACCAGTGTGCCGAACACAGGTACCACCAGCGCCCTGCTCCACGCTAAAGAGCTTTCTGCCTTTCCACCTGACAGCACGACGCAAGACCTACAGGCTTGAAGCCGCAAATGTGACATGCCTGGGCTCTGCTGCCATCCCCTCCCTGGTCCGGGGACCTCCGACCCGTCTCAGCCACAGGACATGCAATGTTCAGGGTGGGGGACCACCCCCCCACACTCAGCATCCTTCTACGGCCTCATCCTTACTGCCTCTCTAGCCCTACTTGTGACGCTCCTCATCTGACATTGGTGTCATTCATTTTTCTATAAGCTTTTTCAAAGAGGGGCAGAAGCAATTTCTCTGAGGTTTTTCAGCCCTAAAGTTACTCGCCTGTCTAAAAGCATTGTACTGGGCTGCGTGGCAAGGCTTTGGTAGCGGGGGGGGCTACAGGGGTGGCTTCTGTGAGAAGCTGCTAGAAGGTTTCCCCCGTGTCCGATGGAGCCAACACCAGGCAGCTCCAAAACAGACCCACCGCTGGCCAAGGCTGAGCCCAGCAGCGATGGTGGTAGCCCCTCTGCGATAACATAGTTAAGAAGCTGGGGGGAAAACTGCTGGGGAAAAAAAGAGCTGGAGAGAGGAGGGAGAATATGCAAGAGGAGCAGCTCTGCAGACAGCAAGGGAGGTGAGGAAGGAGGGGAGGAGGTGCTCCAGGTGCCGGAGCAGAGCTTCCCTGCAGCCTGTGGTGAAGACCACGGTGAGGCAGGCTGGTCCCCTGAAACCTGTGGAGGTCCGTGGTGGAGCAGATATCCACCTGCAGNAAGGGAGGTGAGGAAGGAGGGGAGGAGGTGCTCCAGGTGCCGGAGCAGAGCTTCCCTGCAGCCTGTGGTGAAGACCACGGTGAGGCAGGCTGGTCCCCTGAAACCTGTGGAGGTCCGTGGTGGAGCAGATATCCACCTGCAGCCTGTGGGGGACCCCACGCCGGAGCAGGGGGATGCCCCAAGGAGGTTGTGACCCTGTGGAGAGCCCATGCTGGGAGATGCGGCCCCATGGAGAGAGGAGCCCACGCTGGAGCAGGTTTGCTGGCAGGACTTGTGACCCCCCACGCTGGAGCAGTCTGTTCCTGAAGGACTGCACCCTGTGGAAAGGACCCCTGATGGTGAATTCATGAAGAACTGCAGCCTGCAGGAAGGACTCACATTGGAGAAGTTTGTGGAGGACTGTATCCCATGGGAGGGACCCCACACTGGAGCAGAGGAAGAACATGAGGAGTCCTCCCCTGAGGAGGAAGGAGTGGCAGAAACAACGCGCGATGAACTGACCACAACCCCCATTCCCCATCCCCCTGCACAACTCGGGGGGAGCAGGTGGAGAAATCGGGAGTGAAGTTAAGCCCAGGAAGAAGGGAAGGGTGGGGAGAAGGTTTTTTTAAGATTTAGTTTCATTCCTCATTACCTTACTCTCATCTGATTGGTAATAAATTAAATTAATTTCCCCAAGTTGAGTCTGTTTTGCCTTTAACAGTAATTGTTGAGTGATCTCCCCACCCTCATCTCAACCCAGGAGCCTTTCGTTACATTTTCTCTCCCCTGCCCAGCTGAGGAGGAGGGTGATGGAGCCGCTTGGTGGGCACCTGGCGTCCAGCTGGGGTCATCCCACTACAAGTATCCATAGCCAATTATGGAAAATCCAAACTTTGTCTTTTAGGTCCAGCAGCACCTGTGTACGCTGCACAGCAGTCGCTTCCCCAGCCGCCCAGAAAGTGCCTGGCCGCGGGTGCACGGAGAGCTCAGCGTTCATCTCAAGGGCAGAAAGGTTGGCAAAGAGGCGACGGCACCCGAGCCCGGCTTCCCAGCGATCCCCAGCAATTCGGGATGCTTCAGGAGACCTCTTGGAACTAACACAACTGGCCAAACGCAGTCCCTTACTGCTGGATTTAGCACGTATAAAGCGTAAATTGTCACGAAGCACATGGGTATGGGCGGCTCAGAGACCCGGCACTCGGGGTCTCTGCTCCAGACCAGTTTTCACGGAAAAACTGTACAACCCAGCAGCTGGCATGTTGAACAGGAAACAGGTGAAGCGGAGACGAGAGGTTTTCACCCGATTTCTCCCCTCAGTTCACCTAACTTGTCTCTGCCTCGCTCTCCCTGGCGATGAAGAGGGGATGAGAGGTGTCGCACCCCCGCGCAGCAGCCCCCACCAGCCCAGGATGCGGCCGAGCGCCCCGAGGGGCAGGACTGTCCCCCACCAGCACCGGGGGACAAACCCTCACCAGCCTCTTACAATACTCAGCTGCGCCCACAGCAGGTAAATGTTTAAAGACAAAGAAAGCAAAGCCACGATCCCAAGATTAAGGAGGGTCTCTGGGTTTGGGATGGGGACAGAAGAGATGAAGACAGAGACACCATGTCCAGCGAGCCCACGCGCTGGTTGGGACCTCAAATCCAACGCACCCCCCATGCAAGAAAAACAACCTCCAGAGCCCCAGCAAAGCTCCTTGGCATTTCCACAGTGAAGGACTGGCTTTACTGGCCGTGAGTGTGTGATTTGGGTCAGGACAAGCAACAGGCAACTTAGCAACAGGTTCAAACAAGGGAGATGCAGAGCTGGGGACTCCAGATGGAGCGATGACCTTTTTCAAGGGAGGATAAGCAGAGAAGCCACGTGCAAGAACTTAGAATCACAGAATGGTTT
>VZSF01005578.1:0-30442 GCA_013398295.1 Chionis minor | reverse complement strand
CTAGTTTAAAGCCCTTTCAATAACCCCAAATTAATCCCACTCAGACTGGATAGACTTGGAGCGAGTGATTCTGCAATTTTTGCTCTCCAGGGCAGATAGCCCCAGCCTGCTCTCAGGCAGTTCTGGAGGGAATGGTGTAAGGCAGTGCCAATATTGTTCGGACTGAAGCATTCATTCATTGCCAGGGAACACAACCTACCATATCTCTGCTTGGGTTCAGTTTCTTCTCAGACTGGAGGTGCTGTAGTAGGTATTTCTTTGCTTCTCCTCAAGGGAGAAGGAAATGAGGGAAGAAACACATCAATCACGAGCTGAGGTAAATGCTAGGACTTCTTCCCAGCTTGTGGTGAAGGAGTAGGTGGGCAATAGAGGCATAAGCTACTTGCCACTCTTCTTTGGTCACCTCTGCACTTGGTGCTTTGCTATATTCTATTAATTTATGTCTACAAAGTCCAACACTCAGAGACTAGCGATGAGTTGCTATTAATTCTATCTGCAGAAAGGAGCTTCCAAATCATAGAATCATAGAATCACTTGGGTTGGAAGAGACCTTCAAGATCATCAAGTCCAACCATAAACCTACACTGCCAAAACCACCCCTAAACCATGTCCCTCAGCACCTCGTCTGCCCGGCTTTTAAATATCTCCAGGGACGTGGTTGATGTAGGAGAGTAGGAGAAACTTTGGGAATTTCAGGAAGTCTCAAATGATGCTGTTTGTGTTCGGGCAACTGAATTGAGCCCCAGATGATCAGCTTGGACTGGTGACCTCACCTTCAGACAGCCAGTGGGGTTTTTTTGGCAGGAAAGACATATCAACTTTACCAACTGTAGCAACTTGCATGTCCATTGCCACAGCACTTCAGATTCTAGTAGAGGGTCTCGGTCTCGACATACAGTTGGGAATGCCTGTGGTGGCAGTGGCCAGTGTAGTACCAGTCCTCTCAGGTCTCTGGTTTGGAAGAGAAGAAGGAAGGGTCTCAAACTTGTTGGTGTAACACTGCCCACCACAACCATTGCTACAAGCCAACACCAAATTCCCTGACCAGGGAGTGATAGTCCCAATTGTCTGTGCTAAAAGCTTTGGCAGCCAGATTAAGAGAAGTGCAACTCCCAAGGGAGAGACGCCTGCACAGGCCACATGAGATGCCTTCAAAGAGCCAGTGACAAACAGGCACAGAGTGGATGTCTCATTGTCAGATGGCCACTGGGTTGGAGTGACATAATGTCCCACTAGGCAGCAAACAATGTGTCCTTGGACAACAGCGGAGTCACGCTCCTCCTTAACACTGTCCTCTCTGTCTATAGAAATGTCTATAAATACCAGGGTCTCCAGCCTTTTTCTTAGCAGCTGATTCAAGATCTCTCTACAAGGCTTCATCCCCGACCTGCTGTGATCCTGGTGGATATCCAGCCATGAGGATCATCTATGTTGTGTTTGCTGTTTTTCTAATGGCCTTGATGGCCACCCCAGGTAAGGTGGCAAATTATGTGGAGGAGAAATGAGAGATAATAGTGAACCATAAAAGAATTAAGGTTAAAAAAATGACTTTTCCAGGAACGTAAGTGTGAGTGGTGAGTCTTGTATCGAGATTTTGCTTGGATTTGGTTCACAAGAATTTTGGAGTGGAGTTCAGCTCCGGAATCATACTGTCGTAGATTTAGACATCCACCACCTGGGGGTCTCCCTGTGAGCTAGATCCCATCATGGTCGTCGGACACTGGTCAATAGAGTCAGAACAATTTCATTAATCTCAAACTAAATAGCTGGGGGGTGACTATGCTGATGAATTCAGCAGTGCCAGGACTGAGGTCTCAGCTTGATATTTGAACTAAGTCTTCCACGCCATTTAATTGACAGCACTGTCACTGGCCTACTTTTGCTCTTGGCCAAATAGCATGGACTCAAACCATTCCTGAGACAAGAGCTGACAGTGGCCAGCTTCCACTGTCCATCAGCGTGGATGTGGACATGTTGGTTTAAGGAGAGAGTCTGCTGTGTGGTGATGGGATTTCTGTGCTGTTGACTGTGATGAATTAGTCAATGCAGACGTATCTCTCTTTCTTTCTTTCTACAGGCAAAAGCCAGTCAAAAAAGAGCTGCAGTGGGTATTGTTCCAGGACATGTGCTAAAGGAGAGAAGGAGGAGCATAGTGAAGACTGCAGGAGGATGTACTGCTGCCTGGCACACAGGAAAAAGAAGTAGAGCAGGCTTTCGGTGCTGAGAGGAGGAGGGAAACAGGGATGTTTGCATTAGTTTCTTCTTGCTTGATGGAAATAGAGTTTGCTTCTCTCATTAAAAAAGACCAGTTCTCACCCTGAAGTGTGCTGTGCGGTTCATTGTCTTCCAAAAAGTTGTGTGCAGAGGACAGGAAAGTTCTGGTAAGTCTTGCAAAATAAGTTCATGTTTATGGAGACAATATGGTTAAGTGCAGATACTGCACTTTCTCACACCAACCTCATCACAACAGGAGTCATAAGTGGGTCTCTTAGTTGCCTGTTCACATGAAGTTGTGCCTTTGTGTGATTCAAATCCTGCAGGGCTTTGCAGGAGCAGAGACAGCAGGGTGGTATCAGAGACAAATCCACTATGTGCCCTGTCACTGTCCTCCAAAGGTCCGTTCCACACTTGGGACTGAGATGGTCTATCAGCAATGACCATCACCAAGGCTTTGCACGTTCACTATATGCATCACCAAACACTCCCACAGTGACAGCTCTGAGTCATGTCCTCTAAGCTCAAGTTATGGTAACAGCCAGAAGACCTCAGCAGGTACCTGCTGAGAAACCCACAACAATTTGTTGCTGTTTAGACAATTATTCTCATCTGATGACCCCTCCCCGCCCAGGAAGGGGAATCAGGAAGAAAACAAGGAAACCTGGGAGTTGAAAGATAAGCAGATTTAGTAGGATAAGACTAGATAATTAACAGTACTAACACTAAAGAACCCATATTGATCCCAATACCCAGATATACTATACAAGGATTACACTCAGCCAACTGTATCCATAGGAAACCGTGCACTCCCAGGAGTGGACAGGAAATGTTGGACACTGTGAGCGCTATGGCTTTGGGAGGAAGGGAAGGGCTCAGGGGTCCAGCACCAAGGCGAGAAGTGCTCTGTATTGCCACCATCAAGGTAGAAAGAACTTTACAGCAAACTTTCTAATTTATACTGAGTGTGATGTTCATGGTATGAAATAACCCTGTTGGCCAGCTTGGGTCTCACTCCTCATCCCTGCACCTGGCCAGCTCAAAAACACCGAGACCTTGAAACCCACGTACCATAGCTGGCTATAAAGTAAATATTTTCAGAAATTCAGACACTAGAGTCTTCTAGAAGTACAGTTTTCCCAAGCATTAGAAAAGAAATTAGTCCTTGTCACTCAAACCAGGACAGTACTAAGTGGAAGACCGGGACGGGAATGAGAGGGGGAATACAGCAATGGCCATTGGTTTGTGAGCAGCTCCTTGCTGTGCTGCAGAGGCTCCTTGGGGCTGGTCGTTGGACAACTAAGCAGAAGGAGAGAGACACAATCTGTCACATCTCAGATAACAGATTGGACCTAGCGAGGGCTGGTGCAGCCTAAAAATTGTGCTTCTGAACCTGCAAATTGCCACCGGCAATTAAGTACTGTTCCCAGAAGGACTTATTTATTTTCCTTCAGCCATCTTGTGTCATTAGCCCCCATTTTCTCCAAAACAGGGTAATTCTCTCCATAAGTTTGCACAATGGGGTAAACAGCCCATGGCGTCACAGAATCATAGAATCCCCTAGGCTGGAAGAGACCTTTAAGATCATCGAGTCCAACCATCAACCTAACACTGACAAAACCACCCCTAAACTGTCTGCCTGGCTGTTAAATACCTCCAGGGATGGCGACTCCACCACCTCCCTGGGCAGCCCATACTAATGTTTGATAACTCTTTGAGTGAAGAAATCCATGCCAAGAGGAGACTCTTCCCAAGGAGACAGCATGGGGAATCCTCCAACTGCTCCAGCTGCCCTCCAAATGCTCATTCTCTGCCAAGGCAACATCTCATAGCATCACTGGGTCCATCTGAAGGAGAAAAATCACCAGATGCGAAAATGATCTATGACCCACTGGTGAGAGCAGAGTGGCAACTGACGGTAGCAGAAAGCCCGACCTTGTGTAGTGCAGAGCTTAGAAAACATGAGGAATAGTCAAGAAAGTATGTCCTAAGCCCCAGAAATTGTCAATTTGGAAAAACTTTAGAGGGTCTCACCATGGGTTACCCATGTATTTCGAAGACGCTAAATAACAGCCCGAACACAATTCCCGACTCTCATTTATATCTCACCCTGCTGAAGAAATCCAACAGGAATGTGCAGGGAATGCAACAGCTGGAACCTGCCTCCCACAAGGCACATCTGTGGTTGTTTCTTCACAACCCGAGCATCCTCTGCAGCCTCTTTCAGCTTCTCTCTCCCCTGTCAAAGCAGCAGGGCTTCCTCCTGTCTCTCATGTTCCCTGTGAATTATCCAGCCTCACTTCTGTGGGACCGTGCTGGATGAATTAGGCAGTCCTCCTCACAGCCTCTTGCCTCCTTCCCCTTTTTTTGTCCTGTGCTTTTATTTAAACAAGAATTTAAAATGCCCAGACATGAAAGAAAACATTTTGCCCAATCTCAAAGGAATCCTTTCTTCTTTCTCTTTTTTTGGACAAACTGAAAAGGCAAAAACTTCATTTCTTTTTAGATCAAAGTCAATTTTCTTTCAATTCTTGAGGCTTGCCAGTGAACCAGAAAATCCACTGTGTGCCCTGCTCCCATTTGGAGAACAGAGATGAACATTGGTTCTGCAGTGGGAAGCAGAGCACACCAGCTAGATAAGAAGGAAATACCCAGGGCTTTTCCTTGCTCTCCATTTTCTTGGAAGACGAAGCATAAAGCAACCCACATCAGCTTCAGGCATTGCTGACCCTAGTGGCCATTCATCACTATGATTTTATCTCCTTTTCTAGGAATGCCTCCAGGAGGGGCACTTAGAAATCCCTGCTCCAGGGTACCAAGGATGCAGAGACTCCACCTGGATTTGAGGGTAGACTGGGTGGTTTCCTGGAGAGGAATTCACTGTGGGTCAGGGTATCACCTTCTGCAGATAGTCGAGGCCAATTTTTCCTTTCGCTCCCGTCAATGTCCTCATCTGTGGACTCTGGTGTCACCTCCTACAAGGCACAGGGGAGTTACAGTAGGCACAGAGGGAACCAGCCTCCCCCAACTCTCTTTGAGAGGAAGGATATCATGTTTTTTCTCAATTTTAATGTACAGCAAAGGGAAAGGTTTTAAAAGCTCAAAATAAAAATGCATCACTGCAGTTTTATCTGAGAAAATGCTTCATCCAAACCCAAATATTTTCCTGTCCATGGTCAGTCCCAATTTCACCTTGTGGGATGCTTACTTAAAAACATCATTTTGTTTCTATAGAAAAATGGTGGTTACACTGCTAGCACAGTGCCATTTCACTCTTGCCCTCATTTCTTCCTCATCTGCATTCCTGAGGCTTTAGTAAGATCCTTTAGGAGCGGCAGGAACATCTACTCAGAGCACTAGGAGCAGGAGCGATGCCCGCTGCTTGTGCATTGCCCAGCTGGCTGGTTCCTGCTTCCAACGTGCCTTGAGGAAACACAAAATACACTGCGGAGAATGACAACTTAGAATCATAGAATCACAGAATCATAGAATCACTTGGGTTGGAAGAGACCTTCAAGATCATCGAGTCCAACCATAAACCTACACTTCATCTTTTAGCGGGGTTGGAATCGACAGGGGTCAACAGAAGCTATTGCTGGTCTGACATGGATGCAGGTACTAGTGATGCACTTCCTTCCTTGTCTGAGATGTGCCCGTTCACTTTGCTGTTTGGAAACACCTAAGGATGCTCACAAAGGTAATTTCCAGCCCACCCAGTGTTGCTACAAAGCACCCTGGCAGGATTCCTCACATGTCCTGACCACCACAGAGGCCAAGTGCCACAGCCAACTAGAGTCAGTGCTTATTTCTAGGGTTTTCACTATTACTGTTGCTGCAGTTATTACTTTTATCACGGCGGGATCAAAATCATCCCCCACCCTGTGCTGCTGGGTGCTGGGCAGTCAGGGCTCCAGCTCTCAGATCACCTCGGTGGTCTCCTCTGTCCCTGCTCCACCAGGTCCATGTCCTTCTTACGCTGGGGACCCCAGAGCTGGGCACAGTATTCCAGGTGGGATCTCCCCCGAGCAGAGCAGAGGGGCAGAATCCCCTCCCTCTCCCTGCTGGCCATGCAGCTAGGGATGCAGCCCAGGACACAGATGGCTTTCTGGGCTACCAGCACACGGTGCCAGCTCATGATGAGCTTCTCATCCACCAGCACCCCCAAGCCATCAAAGTGACTCCATAGTTTTGCTTTGTCCAGCCTTGTGGATCCTCTCTCTCCTTGAAGAAAATAACTAATTAGCAGGCATCAATCCAAATCCCTCTTCCAGGAGTAGGCGGGCATGACCGCTTTTCCAGGAGGAAACCAGCCCTAGCAAAACACCAAAAGCACGGCTGGAGACATGGCTTTTAGCAGGTCTCTGCAGCTTTTGCGCTCCGTCTCCCATGGGCTGTGCCAGCTGCAGTGTCACGAGTCAAGGTGAGACACGCGTCTCCTGGTCAGAGTCCAGCCAGCTGGAGAAGGAAGAAGATTTGGGGAAGGCTGCCATCTTTTGGATGGCTGCAAAATAACGGCACCTGCTTGGGAAACGCTGCTCACAGACCCAAGAGGTGTCAGCGGGAGCCTTTTCCTTGGAGGACGAGGTGCAGTTGCGGACCACTGAAATTATCCCTGCTCTGCTCTTGCCTCCCACAGACCGATCCAGACCTTTATTTAGGCCAAACTAGGATCAGATCTGGAAGTCGTCTGGCAGATTTCCTGTCTGGCCCTTCGCGCCCTTCAGCAGTGGCTGCGTCTGCAGGGATGGAGCTGCACATCTGGAGAGCAATCGTGAAGCTGCCTTCCACCTGGGTGGCTCAGGTCCTGCAAGCAACACAGAGGAGGCAGGTGGAAGAGGGGCAACTAGGCTTGGCACATTACTTTTGGGGTTCTCTCTGCCCATCCCTGCTGCTGTTTGGTCATTCCAGAGGTTCCTTTTACCTTTCCCCAGAAACCTTTTTTGGCGTTTCCGATTGCCATACCTGCTCTCTCGCCCCCTGAGGCGTAAGCTCCCACACCGGCCACGCTCCTACGCTCCTCTGATAACCTGTCCCCTGGGTCCCCTCCGCTGCTCTCGCTCACAGACCCAGCTGCTCCGTGCCCTCAAATGCGTCGGGGCACCTGCCCGCCCGGCGCCCCACTTTCCTGCAGATTAAACATTTGTTTAATGGCCATAAGCTGCTTAAATATGTCTTGGGCAAAGCCCCTTTGTGAGTGCCCTGGGAACAAATGGTTCCCTGCCGGGACCACTGCTATTCCCCCACACTAAAGCATTTCTTATGGATGCGTCGTCTGTGTTCTTTCCCTTTTGTGCACCCGGTCTGCTCGTTTCCTTCGCACGGGCATGAAGGAGTGAAGAATTTGCCTCCTCGTGGACAAAGGGAGACGGCCTGCCGTACGTGGCCAAAGGCAATCTGCAAGCCTGCATCCCTTTTCCCTCCTGACCCATCTCTCCAGGATATCCCAATGCAAACCTCTTCCCCCGATCCCATACTGCCTTCACCTGTCAAGCCGATACTACAACATTTAGAATCGGCCAATGCATGAGTGTGCAGCACATTTTAATAAGTATGACACAACCCAAATAAAATCGGAGCCGAAATATCGATTGCTTCCAGGTTCTCAAACCCCCGCAAGCCTGGCAGCTCTACATCTCCATTGCTTGACCTTCCTTGCCATCTCTGACCAACCTGAAACCTTTAGCCGAGCTCCCCAAAAGCATCAAATGCAAATAAAGTGAGAGTGCCCCAAGGCCTGTTAGTTAAAACAACTTCTTTGACAGTACATGGCATGGGAGGATGACCAAGTGGAGCGATGCTGGGAATATCTGGCCCAGGTAGCCATAGTTGGGATGTTTTTCTAAGGGAACTTTTCATCCTGATGACTTTAATCTGTTACCCCAAACTTTGCCTCCAGAGGACGCATGATGTAGCCCCTCTGCTGCATCCCTGCTTTGTTACCCATGTTGAAAGCAAATATCACCTCTAAAATCTAAACAATAATACATCTTGCCGTGCTCTGAATATCCAGCAAATAAATAATAGAAAATACCCAGTACGGAACTGAAAGCGCTAGAAACAAGGCAAGGAATTCCAGCAACACTCCGTGCCCTAAAATCATGGGGATTCATAGCTTATGCTCTTAGAGGGGGACAATGGGACGTGCGCATCATGCAATGCTAAGCTGGGGCTCCTAAGCCGTGGCTCCTTGAGGATTAGAGAAGGAAAGAGTGTGGGGGAGGTGGTTGGAACAAAGGAACAGGAAACAGCTTAGCATTGCCAGGTTTTAGAGCACCATGGGGGTTGGTGGCTGTAATCCCCTTCAGGACGGTGTGGTCCAGTGAGAGGGAAGGACTCATGAGCTGCACAGGAAGGGGAAAAAGAGGGAAAGTGATGCTGTTGCCCAGAAAAAAGTTCTGCTTTTCAGATAGGACATGGGGTGCCCTTTTGTGCAGGGAGTGCCAAGAGGAAGTGTTCTGCAGGCAGTAGTGCTGGAGTCCAGTTCTTCAGCTTCCACCTCTCATGGTCCTGCAAGGGCCAGGAAAGAGCAGATTGGTCTGTAGGAAGGAGCACAGTGGCATAAGGAAGACATGGAGGAAGGAAGGGAAGAAGGATGACCAGCAAGGGCAAAGAGGGATGCAGGCAGGAGGGGTTCCAGGTGCAGAACATCACCAGAGACCAGGAAAAGGAAGGTTGCATTAACCAAGGTGATGTGATGGCTTCATAAGTGTCTCAGACCTTGGGACAGGGAAGGGTTGGATAGGTGCTGGATGCTGTGGCTTGAAGAGGGGGGAAAAAACAGAGGGAGGAATGGTGTCAGGGAATGAAGGGAATTCATCTAATGCTTGTATGACCAAGAGGATTTAGATGTGGTCCTGGGGGACTGGTCTGGTCTGGTGTTTTGATGGAAGGGAAGAGTTGGGTGCTCAGACTCTATAGTGGTGGGTAATTGCCTAGAGAATCAAAAAAGATATGAAGTGTGTCCAAAGTTGCTCAGAAAGGCAAATGTGCCCTGGGTAAGAAAGGCACTGGTCTCACTAGCTCCAAGGCTCAGTCTGGTGGAAGACATGGCACAGCACAGTCCTCCCCAAGGACCTCTCTGTGGTGGGACTCTCAAGCTCACTTGGACAGACCTATTCACAACTGTGTTGCAGGCATTACTGGTGTCTCCAGCATGCTTTTGTGATATCCACACACCATACCCTTCAGGATATCTCCCAGTCCAACATGCAACCAAACAGCCCTTACAGCATCCTTGGAAAGGCTTTTGCAGCATTGGCTTGAGCTTGACTTGGACGACCTGCCACTAGATTCACCAGCGAGATCCCCATGTCCTGTAACACCCATGGAGGTGCAATTCAGGCCTGCAGTCCCTATCTTGGAGATGGATCTCCCTTTGAAGGCATTTGTTGACTACAGAGGGACTGCAGGGTGATGACGTCCAGAAGAGGTGTTCCCATGCTCATGAACTTCTCCATGCAAGCTGCCTTTGGGGACAATGGTCTGAGCTACATCAGTATCACATAGCAAAAGGTGGTGAACAGGGATAAAGTGCTAAACCTCAGGCTTTCCACTTTCCTCTCGGCTCCCCCTGGACCAGACCAACCTCTGTGTGGCCCATTTGTCCCAGGCTTGCCCACAGGCGCAGCTGCCTCTTCAGAAGTGACCTCATCTGGGAAGATGGGGAGGACTAAGCAGGCTGTAGGGCAGCAACCCAAGGAGCAGTATGGTGGCATCAAGGCTGTGTGCTGTGTCTGTCTCATGCCCTGCGCTCTTGTGCAGCTCATTGCTAGGTGGATCTGGGTCACTTGGCTCTCCAAGTGTCCTGGGTCTTGCACTAAGTACAGAGGTAGCGACAAAGCTTGTGAATGCTGTGGCTGTCCTAATTTACAGGCACCTGCAGAAAGGCTGAGGTGAGCAATGACCTCAGTCATAGTCATGTGTATAGGGCAAGAACGTCTCACCAGACTTTCTTCAGATATTCAGAAATCTCTTAAGAGATTTATAATTTAAAAATGCTCTTGTGCATGCACCCAAGCCAAGACAGAGTAGGCAGTGGGGCTGTACCTGTGCCAGTCAAAAAAACCCCAGGGTTGGGCCAGGCTCTGTAGTCCTGAGGCCCTTTGGCACAGTCTGGCCACATTTCTACTATTAAAGTCTCCGAGTCTTCAAAACAGGGTGGTCCCTCCAGATGGTCTATTGGGAATGGTCTCTGGTCTATGCTAACTCCTGAGCTCCCCAGGGTTGTCTGGGTCAGTGCTCTTCCACCTGGGATGAAACTGGCAATTTAGCACTAGGGGTGACTATCTGCTCCCCAAATTGTTTAATTCCTAGTTACAAATGTAGCCCCAGAGAGTTTAGCTTCAAGTATTGTAGAGGAGGACAGTGGCAATGTGGCCTTTATGGCCAGGCCAGGAGCAAACCAGAAGGACCGAGGAGCAAAGACCTTCACCAACAGTGTCAGCTCAAAAAATATGAGGCAAAATTGTAAGTCGTGCAAAGAAAAGAAGCCTCCTTTTTGCTGTAAATGTGGAAACGCCGCAACCGAGTAATTACCCCAGCCCTGGCTACCCAGTCAGAAAGCATCAGGCATTTCTGAGCAGCGCTGAGTGAGGGACCGACGGGGCTGGCTGGCATTTCATTCCAGCTTCCTTTCACTTGAGCAATCCGCTCCTGAGGCTGTTGCTTTAGTCACTTTTACGGCTCCTTGCACTCAAGGCTGCAGTAGCATGTGCTTGAAGAGATGCTAAATGTTTTTTGTGGCATTGTTTTGCTTAAAACTAACATTTTTTTTCTTTCTCCCTGAATAGCTGTTCCTCCTGTTGCTTGCAATACCTGGTATAATTTCATTGTGAAATGTGACCTCTGGGCAAATTATTCTTTGAATCGCTGAGTTTCTTCTTGTCGATAAATTTCCCCGGAAAGTTTAACTGGGTGTACTCATCATCTGAAAGGAAGTTGTAGAGAGGTGGGTGCCGGTGTCTTCTCCCAAGTAGCAAGTGATAGGATGAGAGGAAACGGCCTCAAGTTGTGCCAGGGGAGGTTTAGGATGGCTATTAGGAACAATTTCTTCCCCGAAATGGGTTGTCAAGCAGTGGAACAGGCTGCCCAGGGAAGCGGTTGAGTCACCATCCTTGGAGGTGTTTAAAAGACGGGTAGACATGGTGTTGACAGACATGGGTTAGTGGTGGCCTTCACAGTGTTAGGTTAACAGTTGGACTAGATGATCTTAAAGGTCCTTTCCAACCTAAATGATTCTATGATTCTATCTTCCCTCTTCTGGGTCTCTGGTGGTATCAACCCTTGAAATGACCTTCCTTCTTGCATTTGTATAATAACCATGCTCTTTTCCCAGAAATCCCTGAGAACTTTACCCAGAGAAGCCAAAAGATATGTTGGACATTTCACAGGTGATATTCACCTTTGCTTCAGGGTGCTGGAAAAGCCCGAAGAACATCACAAGTATATTCTTGTTTGAGGAAAGAAAATGGTCAAAAACCCCAGAAATATTTCTAAAGATAAGAGTTTGAATGTATTCAAACAAAAAAAGAGAACAACAGGCCTAAAACTCTCTTTCCATTTTACCCTGCCATGTACAATATAGGTCCTGGATGTCACTTGTTGAAGGTAAAGTTCAATGGAGGTGAGCAAATCAGAGATCCCACCCGTATATATAGACAATTTATGGACTTCACTGCTAAAGAAGGTCACTGAGTCAACTGCTGTGACTGGATAATTGCGTGACCATGAACATTTGTAGCTCTGCATGCAAAGATCTTGTAATAAAGGTAATCAAATCTCATGCTTCACCGCATAAGTGGATCTTCTGCGGCCACCAGGAAAGAGGTTTTCCACCCGTAGACCCAGAACTGTGCAGTTAGTTTGGTGTGCTATGGAGGTAACCTCTGAAGACTCAGGTTTTGGCCATCGCTGGAGGCAGGAAGGAGGATTTGATGAGCTGGTGGTCTAACTGGGTATGGCAATTCCTATGCAAGAGCCAGGGAGATCAAAAAAGGGAAAGTGTGCGATTAACGTGCTACAGTGAGCCACTTTGATGCCACATTTGGAAATACATGCAGTTCAGAAGATAGCCTCAACAGCATACTGCAGTCTGAAACATCAAGAAAGGACCAGAGGGCACTTATGCAATGGAGTCTAAAATATCCTCGGAGACTGCAGGTGGCGCTTTGCCCAGATCAAGAATGAAGACTGATGAAGAAGCCCTCAGTCCTCAGTGAACAGTAAACCACCAAACCCCGCCTCCCACGACAAGTCATTGGTATCCGTGTTAACGAAAAGACCAGCCGTGGTGCTACCAGTGCTGCAAACCAGAGAAGAAACATAGCACCCTGGTGGGTATCACGCTGGGCGTCAAAATTAGTCTACACGCATCTGTGTGGATAATAGCAAAAACTTCTTTACAGAAAGGGTTCTCAAGCATTGGAACAGGCTGCCCAGGGAGGTGGTGGAATCGCCGTCCCTGGAGGTATTTAAAAGCCGGGCAGGCGTGGTGCTGAGGGACATGGGTTAGGGGTGGTTTTGGCATAGGTTTATGGTTGGACTCGATGATCTTGAAGGTCTCTTCCAACCCAAGTGATTCTATGATTCTATGATTCTATATTGGAAATCAGAATCTACGCAGGCCTACCCCAACTAAAATTTCCACCGTATGCAAGAGAAAAAAAAAGCAATGTGACAGTAAGACAACTCTGACATTGCAAAGTGAAGAAGACACTGTAGAGTTGGGATGTTTGGAGGTAAGAAGGTGGAATGGACAGCATCTTAGGGAAAATGGCATCATCCAGCAGTGTGAACACAGGTCAGACAAAAATACCCTCTGAGGCTGGTGCAGGGGACGCTGAATTAGTGCTCTTCAAACCTAAATGTCTGAGTGGTTGCGCCTTTGATTACAGGACCCAAGCTCTGCATCAGAAGGCTGTGAAAGCCTGTAACTTCTGCGGGTCAGCACAGACTGGGGCAGAAATGGATGTTTCCCAGCAAGCGGAGAGCTGTGAAATATTCTATTGAAAACCAGCGCCGGCAAACAGTTCCCATCTGATACACAGTAATGTTGCACAGTGGTGAAGGTTTTCACACGTAGCAATAAAGAGCGATTTCGGAAGGCAAATAGCTGAAAGAGCAGTTGCACCTGAAAATGAAGGTATCACCTCCGGTCATGATTGCAGCTCCCTGACGTAGCGAGCCAACACGAGCCAGGCACAGGATTCCCCACTGGGGCACCAGCCGCCAGACTGTTACACTGCCTTCACACTGTCAAATGCACTCGGCTTCGCAATTCACCGAGCACCGGGTTAAAGTACACACGGCTTAAAAGAAAACAAGCTTTGCTGCAGTGTTGGCAGTCCGCTGTGATGTTCACCCATCATTTCTGTTCATGGAGTCCGTACAAGCCTACTCAGTCCGGCATCCTTCACCGGTGCAAGTTTTTGTTGACACATTCAAGCTCTTCCTAAGGGGGAAAAAAAAGGGTCCCAGAAAATGGTTGGGAAGCCACAGATTATTCAATAATATTTTCTGAATGTTGAACGAGAAATTGAACTTGATCAAAGAGGGATTAGGTGGATCCATCTTGTCCCAGTGAAAGGAAGATCTGGAGATCATCATGCCTCAAGACTCTCCCAATGACCTGTCCCTAGTTTCAACTGATCTATCTGTACCTGTGTTGCGGAAGGAGAGATGCACTTCACTTGTAGAGAAAAGTAGTAATACATTTATTGATGTAAAACAGGGATTTAACAAAGTTTGATAGTAAATGTGACAGTATTTTAACAAGATTCAATGGCAAGGCATAATTGGTTATCTACTGCATAGAGGACAGGGTCAGACAAAACTGTCAGGTACACCCTCCCATTGAGTCACGAGGTTCAGAAGGGACACCCTGGCTTTCTAAACTCCTTCTCAGAGAGGAGTCTGAGTGCGGCTGGATCCAATTCTAGTCCCAGACTTGGTCAACAGTTTATGTCTAAAGGATCGTACGTGTGCAATCGGTCCTTTATATCACTTAGCTAAGATTTCACAGTTCAGCGTGCTATTAGTCACTTAACGAGGATGTGTTGCGGCAAGGAATCTCTCAAGCTCAAGGAGTAACCTTGAGCCACGTCCCTGCTCAAGGCGAGGTGCTGGTGTGCAGCCCGCTGCCGTTCAGGAGAGCTCAAAGGGCTCTTGGGCTGTTGACTATTCATGGGGGTAAGATGATTGACCTATAGTCCTATTTGCACACTGACCACAGAACCAGCATTGCTCAAGTTAGCCCTTGGCTATCGTGTTGTTACCTGCCTCCCTGAAACCACATTGATCCCCAGATGCTGCCATCCTGACTACATGCCGCCATTATGACCACCACAGGTGGCCATCGCTTGGGCAGGGTTACGGGAGATAAAGATCAGGTGGCGCCCGGAGAGGGGGGAAGCACACTGTCACAACCTGTTGCTGTGAAGGACCTGCAAGCATCTACACCAGGGTCTCTGCTTAGTTAAAGCCTTGCCACAGCAGAGCTCTGCACTCTTCACGCTCTTTAAGAGGAGAGTCCTCAGCAGACACCAGTAATGGGGTTGGTGGGAGAGCACTCATGCCTCTTTCCCGGTGGTGATGCCCCCAAGGGAGTATGTGGCAGAGTCTACACACTCACCTGTTGAGACCCAAGCTCTCATGTGCTTTGGATGGGGAAGTCACAGATGAATGCAGCCCCATCCATCAGGAAAACCACTGAAACCCAGGAAAAACTCGGGGCAGAGTGAATGCGCTGATGCCAGTCTGGCCGAATGAACAGCAGGGATGGAAAATATTTGTGTCCCAGGACTGAAAGCATGGAGATCTCTCCTAAAATTGAGTGTATGTATGGTTTTGGCTCTCAGGTGAGGCCCAACTACCAAGTCGTCCTTTACCATAGCCTCTGTTAACCAATTCAAGATAGACTTGAAGTCTTAGGAGGAACCTGTGAAGTCCTTCCACTCACATTTGCTCTTGCAAAGACAGTGTTAGTTTGTGTCTCCTGCAACAAATGGGATGGCTTCCTGCACCGTGCTTCTCTGTACCTCCATGGTTGTCCTTTGCAGTGGAAAAGGCAGGGTCCTGATTCAGCAAAGAGTTACCCCCAAAATTAATCTGAAACCCACTCGTGCTCCTTGAAGTGGCACCAAAAGCTGGTGTTTAAATAATCTGCCACATGAGCACGTCCCAGGCACACGCTTAGGTCGGGATAAGGACTTAAATGCTTTTTACCAAGACTTGATCAAAGAGCTGTGGACAAAGAGGCGGAAGCAGCGGTGTGCATTTACGCCCTGAAAGCACATGTGGGCGATGTGACGGTATTGCGTTCCCCGTGAGAAATGCGGGACGAGGAACGGTGCACGTGTGCTAGTCCCTGGAGTGCCACGCCGCTACCTCGGCTCCTGAAAATAAGAGTTTGCTGCCTCGCGTCCAGCCAGCCCAGCCCAGCTGCCATCTTGCACCGAATCCTCCTGGAGCCGTGAGCTGCAGCACGCCGCCCAGGGAGCAACTTGCTCGCACAAGTGGAACTGGCAGCTTCTCTCTTGAATGTTAATTAATTAATAGCTAGCACAACAGACGCGCTGCATCTTCTCAGCACCTTGGGAAGCAGTAAGCGGTGGTTACGTGGAAGCGCAATGAGTGCCACTCCTCATGAAGAAGAAGGTGTTTTCTCTAATGTAGAGATTTCTTGGTGGGATTTTCTGACCTGTCTCATGCAGGACCAGCAGCACTATTCCTAGCGTTCAGGTCTAAGAATTAAATCTCTCTTTATGTCTCAGAGGAACAGGAATTCTTTCCTCTCTTCCAGGTGAAATACTAGAGGAGCTGAGGAGTGACAAGTCAAGGCTGCACAGTCTTTGCTGGAGCTAGAAGGACAACTAAGAACTTCTTGGGTCAAGGTAGATCTCATTCAACAGGCTCACTTTTGCAGTCATTTCCTGGATGGTTGCCCCATTAGATTTATTGAAAGTACAGTGATCTGTAAGATTTAGATCAAGAGTTATTGTTTGCTGCTGTTTCAGCGTCTTCTTCTTCTTCCTTTTTTTTTTTCCCCTCATTCTGCCCTAAAAATGCCAGAGCTTGTTATCCTCTCAGAGATTCAACCTGAGCGTTTGTGCTGCAGAATCCCCCGTGCCCCTTTTTATCAGCCTAACTAGCAGATGAGTTCCTCACGTTTCTCTCTCAGGAGCCGTTGCTATCCTCCTGCTTTATTTGACCTCCTCAGGATTCCCTCTGCGTTGCGCTGACCATCACCTGAGCAGAGCAGGAGGTAGATTTCTCCAGTACTGGCTGGGTTTCCCACAGAAGGTGCCGCAAGGAGCACTTTATGGCACTCACCCAAAGATCAAGCACACCATTCATGGCTCTCAGACTCTGGCAACCCAAGAAGCAAGACTCAAAGTGTCACCTAATCAAAGCATCCTATCTCTGAACGTGGTTTTGCTCACTCTGTCTAGTCTGGGTTGCTCTTGTCTAACTTCAGCCTTCTAAAAATTAGATTTCTTGTGCAGTGCTCTGCACTCTCTCCACAGTCCGCAGAAAGAGGATGGGCATCTCCAGAACGTGGTTCATCCCATCCCAAAGTGCATGCCTAAAACCAGGAGAGGAATTGCCTTTTATATGCACTGGCATCCTCTCCCAGTCCTGCAGAGAAACTTTGAAGGACCAGCTTGAACAAGGCATCCAACTTTTAAATGCTAAAACAAGGTGAGACAAATTCCCATGCCTGGCTTAGTATTTAGGAACCTCACAGGGAAAACAATTGATACAAGAGCCTTTATGCCTCTTCCATTGCTTTATTAAGCAGTCTTCAAGTTTCTTTATCTCTTCCTTCCAGTCTCTTTAAATGCCACTGGAGCTGCTGTCATCATAAATCAGAGTCATCAGAACTGCCTTTCCAAGCAAAACTTCGCGAAGAAAAGACGTCGCTGTGAAGCAAACACTGATGGACTATGTATTGCAGAGACAGCAGCATGGGGTCTGCTCCACGGCGGGCCAAACTGATGGACTTGTGGTGTGCATCCTCCTGGGGAGCAGGCTGCCCCCAGAGCATTACAACAGCTGGACTGGTTCAAACCAGAGACACACCTAGTGTTTTCTCCCCGGTTTTGGCCATTAACAGGTCCCTATGAGAAAAGTAAGAACAAGACAAGCATGTATGATACGTTCCTCTATTAATTTCCCATTTTCTGGTGGGGAAATTAGTTCAGGGGATTCCTTGAACCTCTTTCTATTTGCCTGCAATGGACTTTTCTTCCTAGTTCTCATTCCGGAAGAGACGGTGAACAATTCTCAAGTCCTCCAGGATTTTGCAGTCTCTGCAGCACAGAGCTCCGGGACAAACCATGCAGAACATGTCAGGGGTCCCACTGGAGAGGTTTGTCACTGTCCAACCTCGGTGGCTGGGTGTCCCAGATGTTTTCACGCACCGGCAGTTTGTATGCTGTGACTTGTCTCCAAGTGCTGGCATGACTGGTGATCAACCGGTGGTCCCCAGTGATGCCAGATCAGCTGACAAATGATGCTTTTCTCTGAAAGAAACGTGCATCAACCCCGAGGTGAATCTGCAGGCTGTGTTGACTCTGAGTCCCGAGTGAGCCCAAGCTAGATAGTGAGACTTGGGGATGGTGATTTAAAAAAGAGCTTGAAGCAGTGGAGCCGAAAAGAGCAATGGGAATAAAGGTCTCTTTACGTCTTTCTGGTTTCTTGAGGAAGCAAGGCTTGGGAGATCACATCCTCAGAGTGCCCATCTCTGTTTTTCCATGTCCTTATCATTCCTACCCCCTCTAATAACTCCTTCATCCCTTAGCCAGTTTCTACTGGATTCCAAGGAGAGGAGAGACATCCTCTTCGTGTCTTCTCCCAGTCAAGGCTACAGACGACAGGCACAACTCTGATGGAAGGACCCCTGATGGTTCCTCTGCAGGGCTGTTATGCAGTATGGCCAACTCTGTGCATGAGCAAGATTCCTACATTGTCCCTCTGCCACGACGCTCATTTATTCTTAAACCAGTGTTTGCCAATGGAAGGGTAACCCTGGAGAAAAGAATCTCCCGTGTTGTAAGGGTCACTGGTTGTGTGCTCTTCAGTTAAAAAAAACCCCAATAATTCCACACCAGAACATAACACATAATGATATAAAACGAATTTACTCCTATAACGAATTTCTGTCTTTTCCCCACACACGAATGTTTCACAATTCTTATACCTACTCCTTGTTCAGAGATGGTTGGTTTCACTTGGTTTGGATTTTTTTCGCAATCAGTGATTTTGTTTGATTAAAAACAAAACCATCATCACTGATGTATGTGTATACATATTAATTACCATCACACGATGTTGCTCTGCTCATGGGTTTGATATAATTAATTTTATGATGTTCCCAAAGTATTAGCCATGTGTTAGTTAACTACCATGCCCAACCAGTTGGGGAAGAGGACATTGGAACAGGTTGGAGAAAGGACACATTCATACCTGAAAATGTTATTTGAAAATTTGGTTCAATGGCTCTTCAGGCCTTTGAGCAAAACCCTTGCTCTGTAAATTCGAGTTGAAAACAATGAAATTGAAGTTCACTTTCAGCATCAAAGAAACATTACCATAAATCCTACCATGAACTCAAAGTAGCAATACCTGGTGTCTGTGTAGCACGCATCCTCAGAGGGCTTTCTAGATATTGGCTCACATGCATAGCATGAAAACCCATGAAACAACTTTGTTGGCCTTTGCTAGGACTCTTTAGGCTTGGGATTTTCTGCTTTACCATGGAATTGGAGTAGGGTTTTTTATTTCCTAAGATCGACAGACAATGCTTCTCTCAAGGGCACGAAACAGAGTCCCATCTACTTCCTGCAGCCGAATTCCACTCACCACCGGTACTTCAGAGGGAGGTCTACAACCAGCTCCGCTTGGGAAGGGTAAATTTCCCCCACCAGTGCATTACCGCAATGTGAGGGTGGCCTGACAAATCCGTTGACGTGACATAAGGCAAGATTTAGGAGCAGTTTGGGAGCATAATAAATGAACCCCCCCCCCTCATCGAGTGGACTATACGTTCCCAGGATCTATCAAGCAATCAGAATAAGCCCTTTGGATTACTTGAGACAAATGCCTGTCTGCACAACAAATCACCGCAGATTGCTTATGACAGCCAAATGAGACGCCCTTTCAGAACGTCACCCAGCAACTCTCATATGGCTCTGGAGTGCATTAGAAAGCAGTAGTTAAGAAATTTAAAAACCGCAGCTCCTCTTTTGGGGTTTCTTTCCTAGGATAAGGACAAGTGACTTCAAACACGCGTGGGGATGCCCTCTCTAACAGGGCAGTTTGGCCAAACGTTGTCTACAAGGCATTAGAGCTTTTCCATTGTCTTTGACATTTCAGGTTACTAAAGGATTATATCTATAGACCGCGGTAATCCCTGAATATTTAGAAATTACATGCGCGACTCTCCAAACATCAGACATCTGCCCCATGGTGCTGCGCATCTGCCATTCCTGTGGATTTTTGAACAATTCCCTTTGATGAGCAGGTTTATTTCAATAGAAATTTACAAATGAGAAAAGCTGTCATTCCCTCCCTGGCTGTGTGGAGTCTGCAGTTTTATAGCTTAACATTTTTATCCAAGACAAAATACATAGTCAGTCTCTTTGGATATCACACAAACACGCATAAATACACAAAGATAAATAAGTTGAACACACGCATGCACACACACACACACATGCTGAAATCTACTTTGCTAAGAAATCTGGCTCTGAAACAAATATATGTTTTTTAAATTAACATTTTTTAGAGACACTAACTGCATCTCGAGTGCAGAGAACACATTATTTTGTAGGCGTTTTCAGAAGCACAATACCAACCCCTATTTTTAACTATTGACTAATTACCAGTAGATCTTAATTACATGGTGTGTGGAGGCACTAATAAGTTTACAAATCTGCCAACAACACTAAACACATATGTCTTTTCAAGCATTAGCCTCGCTCTCTTTTTTTTTTTAAAAAACCTTTCTCTTTTTTTCCCCCTCCAATTTGGCAGCAGAAGATACTGGAAAAGGCTGTAATTGTGGGTGATTAGGAGGAGAGCATCTAAACACCCATCCTTGTGGAGAGAAGAACAACTCAAAGCATGAGGAGGAATCAAAAGAGAAGCCATCAGAGCCTGGAGAACTTGTATTTTCAGCGGGGTGAGAGAAGGGTTGCCTTTGGAGTAGTTTACTTTCGTCTTCTACACAAGCTGCATGGAGCCGTCTGCAGGTTTTATTTATTAGCTCTGTTTAGGAAATAGTGGCACGATGTGTCCCACATTTTGCGACGGGGCTGAAAATCAACACAAAAGGAAGAAATGCAGAAGGAGCTGCTGGTTCTGCCCATCCTGCCTGTCCATGGCAGCCCGCAGGAGTCTCCCACAGCTCTATTGCAAACCCAAACAGTTCAGACCTTCTTCTGGCCTGCTGTGGTCATGTCCGCAAAATCAGACACTCCAAAACCTCAAAAAACCCTTGCAAAAAACCCCCAAGTTCCAAGATAAGGTAACTATTTGCTATACTAAAATGGATATAATCTCTGAGAAGAAGTACGGTGTTATTTTATGCAGTCACTTTTGAGCTTCTTATGCAAAAACTTTTTGGCCCTTCCAAAAGTGAGTGGAAGTGTTCTTCTTTGCTGGGTTATGGCACAACACAGCCAAATCCATCCCAGAGTCATTTTCTGATGGTGTTTTCATGGGGATTTAGGAGGCAAAGAGGTCTTCGCAGCTAGCTGATCCTCCGGAAGTCACAGAAGCTCACGATCCCCTTCAAAAATTGGTCTCCATCTATCTGAAGCCAGGTGGACGTTTTCCGTTGTGAATGAAAGACATGCACGTGATTAAAGAAATGTGCATTTGGTAATTGGAGTTATATCCCATATAACATACCTAATAATCGCACCACGTTTTATCATGCAAAATTCCAAGTTCTTCACAAACTTTCATCCTCTTGGACACCCTCATGTTGGTGGCCACCCTGTCACATATGGACATCTACTGACTCATCCTGCTTCCTGAAAACACATACCCATTTGCTACCCTGGGTAAGAACTACAGAGTCTATTACTGGTCAGGATTTAAGAGCTTGAAAATGGTTTCCTGTGGCAGCTCAAGAATTTATTTTTAATCAAGTGCGAGACAAAGAATTCCCTTTTTTGTCCCCAAGAGCGAATGCTCCCATGTTCTGCAAAAGGCACCCATGTCCTTCCATTCCAAGCCAAAAAGTTCATCACTGTGGTCCATGTTAGCCTATGAAGATAGTCTTCCAGGAAAATGAAGGAGGAGACGTATTTTGGAATGAGCCACAAAGCCATTGAAAAAGCCTTCAAGTAAGTGTTTCCCAAGAGACAACTGAAGGACTGAGGACTACTTACTGTGCAGAACTGCACATCTGAAAGTCTGATGGCGGTTTCTGTGTGCTCTTCCCAGTGACTGAGTGTCCAGCAAAAGTCTTCTCACTGGATCATCACCCTCACTTGTGATACCATGGTGTCACAAGTCTCTGCACACCCAACAGCACTTATTACCAAAGGTGGTCACTTGTGGGAAGCTTAATGTCACTTTAGAAGCTGTAGAGTGGCTAGTAATAATATCAAAGGGCTACCAAAAGCGGGGATTTATAGCAGAGTTGCTGTATGGGATGATTTTTAGTATAAATGATACTGAAAATTTAACAAGAACTAAAATTAATCTTCTATTTTCAAGTGCAAGTATAGCCAAAGAGTGAAGAACGTGCGTGGTCTTGGAAAAAATGCTGGGGACATTTGCAGCCTGAGTCCGCACCGCTGTTGATGTCCTGGAGTATTTGCCATGGAATCGCTAGATAAACTTGAGTTTTACGACTACATAAATGAGAGCAGGTGTCGCCTTTCCATATCCATATATCTAAATGCAGAAGGGTATTTCTGCCTGGGATGATTCAATGTTTATTTTTACATGGTGGAGGAGAGGAGATTATTGTCATTTGCACTGATGAAGGAGGTGGTTGTTACCTTCCCATTTTTCCATATTGAATCTTTGTTAGCAAATAACACGTCTTGAGTAAAATGAAAGTAGGAGATACTTTAAATGGGTGCCACACTTAGCCTCAGCAATGAAATTACAAAAGTGAATCAACACGAAAGCAGAACCATTTTTCTCAACAATTTAGGTAATTATGGACAAGGCAAGCATTAGTTTTTGCTGCAAAGAAACTGAACCAGTTACTCTGGTATCTCAGGGCAAAACTTCAGCTCCTTAATTAACAGATTCAGAAATATTGTGTGCACTGGCAGATGGAAGAAATGGTAAGAGCGCTTGCCAAAGCTGGATGCGCTGGTGATGTGCACATGTCGGAAAGCACACTGTGTGCCTGAACCAAGACTTCAGAACAGCAATACTTAATTTTTAGCCGCTGTCTGAAATAGCCACGTGATCGTTTTTGCCCTACCGATGAGAGACCTTAAGCGTCCGGTTCAAGCTGGGCAAATCTCATCTGTCCCATGAGGTATTAAATGACCTGGGCAAAGCCTAATTAATTAAAGGCATTTAAAAATAGAGAAAGGGAAATGGTGATGCTTTTAATACAGTGAGAGAATAAAAGGAAGTAGAGAAATAAAGTGTTTCTGTTATCCTACAAAAGACATCTTTGCTCAGCTACAGAATAAACAGTATTTGTGCCCCATCTCCTTAATGCCAAGCGGCAAAGCCAGGTGAATGGTTCTTCTCAAAAGAGGTAAAAAGTCCATGTTGCTGCCTGAAACTGGAGCCTGCTCCTGCCAAGACAGGATGAGTCAGGAGAGGACAGGGGCATGGGGTGGGAAGATCCCTGGAGAAGCAAGCTTGCTACTCCTGGCGCTGTTGAGAAGAAGCTGGCAGCTCTCAGGGAGAACAGATCTGCCTGTGCCTAGAGCCAACATCAGCAATAGGTACGTGTGGATGTGCACGGGGTGGCTAAGCCTGCTCCTGCCAAAAGTAACGGCAGAATACTCTGGGCTAGGAGCGGTTTCTGAATGTCTACTGCCACCTGGGATGCCCCAAGTGGGGTTGGGATGTCCTGCTCCAAGACTGACAGGTGCGGGGGACACAAGCATTGGAGCATCAGCTGGAGGCCAGGTGAGATTCCCTGGGGTCTTTCAAATGGCACCAGGTGTCTGCATGCAGCCAATGTGGGCAACGAAGCTGGTGAGTCTGCAGCACAAGTCATCTGAGGAGCAGATGAGGGAACTGGGGTTGTTCAGCCTGGAGAAAAGGAGGGGAGACATTCTTGCTCTCTACAACTGCCTGAAAGGAGGGTGTAGCCAGGGGGGTCAGTCTCTTCTCCCAATGGAACAAGCGATGGGACAAGAGGAAACAGCCTCAAGTTGTGCCAGGGGAGGTTTAGATTGGATATTGGGAACAATTTCTTTGCCGAAAGGGTTGTTAAGCACTGGAACAGGCTGCCCAGGGCAGTGGTGGAGTCACCATCCCTGGAGGTGTTTAACAGACAGGTAGACGTGGTGCTGAGGGACATGGGTTAGTGGTGGGTTTGGCAGTGTTAGGTTGATAGTTGGACTCGATAATCTTAGAGGTCTCTTCCAACCTGGGTGATTCTGTGATTCTAACATTGGTGAGCTCCTTCTCGACTATGAAGGGAACTCAGACATCTAACTCATGTGTGGATGCAGACACTCAGATGTCTCAGTTTGGAGCTGAATCCAGCTTCCACTGAGTCAGAATAGGACCTCTACCAGAACAAGGCAGAAGGCCAAAGTGGTGGAAATGGTGGTTGTAGTAGGGCCGCAGCAGAGGGCAAAAGATTTACTGAGTGTGGACACATAAATGAGAAATCCCACCGTTTCGTGGTGAGAAGAGAAGGGCTGCAAAGGTGTAACAAATGTAAATAACAAGAATAAAATGGGAATGGACATTCTGTCCTCAGGATGAAAAAGTAGAGAAAAACAAGGAGATCTGGTGCGGACAGAGCTTTGGGGAAATGGTCCCTGGAGGATCTCACAAGGTCAGGGAGGAATCAGCGGAAGACGATTTCTCTGCAGTACCTTGACTAGAGGAAAGATCGTGAAAAGAGGAAGTAGAGACACTGAGGCGTAACAGCCCACATTAGAAACAGGCAGTGCTTGGGCTGGTGTTTCAGCTAAAGGGAGATAGAAGAAGCTACAGTCACCTGTGCGGCTACCACCAGCAGCCTTTTCCTTCTTTTCCAAGGGGAAAACCAGGCAGGTTGGGATTAGTGCAACATCCTGTCTTTATTTGGTTTGATAGAAAAGGTCATGCATTTAATTAACAACTCCATAGTGAGGGCATCAATTACAGGGAAATACTGTATTCTGTTACGTTCGTGGGTTTGGATGAGGTTTACGGCTTTATCAGGTATTAAAATGAGCATCGGGAGGGGTGTGTAGAAAGGGGGGTCATCTCCACTTCCTCCCATGGTCCTTGGCTATACATTGGCTTTCCCAGTGACCTAGAAGAAGGGAAAAGCTATGCGCTATGTACAGTTCCTATTGGGACAGTGGCCAACCTTCACATGCGCCCAGTTCCGAAGGGGAAGCATCACCTGATAACTTTATTTTTCACTGAGTTCTGAAGAGGAGCGTGGCACGCTGACAACAGCAGCCAGCTACTCCGTGAGATACCTCCCTGCCCTTCATAGCAAATTAAATCATTGGAGCCCCATGGGGGGAAGTGGGAAATGCTGTGTAGCCAGTTTTCCTAAATCCCAGCTTGGAAGAGCACCAAGCAAGTCCATCAAACTGGAGGTCTCAGCTGTTAATGCTTTTTCAAGGGGAGAAACACAGCTTCCTGTACCACTCACCACCTTTTTCAGCTGATGAAGTCATGTTGCTTCTTCCTGCTGGGTATCCAGTACCTCAAAGAGCACAACCGAGGGGATTAGCCTGTGCTTGGTTTAACGGGAAAGCCAGGTTTGCAAAGAAAAGGCAGGTAGGTCAGAAAGCTTCTTGCTGTCACCCTCTTCTGCAGAGGCCAGTCCCCAGGTGGCCCAACGGTCACGCATCCGATGTCACCAGTTCAGCTGATTGCATCTAAAAGGTGTCCCACAAAGGCAGGGTTCTGAAAGCAGAGGCACAGGTTCCTTTTGATGCACAGTAATAAATGAAAAGAGTTGCAGCTCTCAGGAGATTAAAGGAAGCCTGAGGAGAGCGAAATAAACCATGTCACTGCAGGTAAGATCTAGATAATAGGAACTATGAAGTTTGCTAATGCCAACCTCCCAAGACCATAATAATTCTTAAATTTGTCAGGAGGTGTAGAGCGATTTAAATGTGATAATAATGCCCAATAGAGAGAAGTTGGGGATTCGTGTAATCACATATTTAGTAGAGAGTTGTTGCCCAGCTTTTATCATGCCACACCTGAGGACCCAAACGGGTTTTAGGGGCTTCAATCAAGCTTCACAACCTCCATAGGTTGTATCAGTAACTCCATTTTGCCAAAAATGTAGCCAGAAAGAGGAGTTTGTTTTTAAGAAATAGCCTCGTGTTTTAGATGCTTTCCTATGTGATGGCCCCATCCAGTGAAAACCTCAGCGAGTGAAACCTCAGGTGGCTTGTGGGGATATTTACTTTGAAACGGACCTGACCCTGGTTGGACTGCTGGTGCCTAAACATATTCTTTAATTTTGTCATAGAGTCATAAAACTCCATTTCTATTTTATTTTTAATGTGTTTCCTGGGAAGTGTCCAAAGCTACTCAGTTGCAGGTGGAATCGTAGAGTTGTAGGGAACTGGGATTAGAAGTCAAGCACCTGGTCCAGCTGTGAGAACACCCCAATTTCAGTTGTTTCAGGATATCAGCAGGGACTAACGCGTGAGTATTGGCAGTCCCCAATAATGCTTGTCAGCCGATTGCATTGCTGAACTGAAAACTCAAAAACTAAGCCTTCAAATAACAAAGAAGTGCTAGAACTGGAAAGCTTCACCAAACACCGCTCACACTCTCTTAGAGGCAGTTCTTCAGATGCCTGCGAGCTGGCTTTTCCATACATAGCATTGGGCACTTCTGCACCTTTCCTAGAGCACCTAATGTCCCCAGGTGCTGGCATAGGGAGGGAAGGAAGAGCAACAGCAGCATCCTGTTAATCCTCCCTCAGTATACACATGTAGCGTTCAAAACGTCTAGCAGAAAGTGCAGAATTTAGAATCACAGAATCACTTGGGTTGGAAGAGACCTTCAAGATCATCGAGTCCAACCATAAACCTACACTGCCAAAACCACCCCTAACCCATGTCCCTCAGCACCACGTCTGCCCGGCTTTTAAATACCTCCAGGGACGGCGATTCCACCACCTCCCTGGGCAGCCTGTTCCAATGCTTGGTAACCCTTTCAGTAAAGAAGTTTTTCCCAATATCCAACCTAAACCTCCCCTGGCACAACTTGAGGCTGTTTCCTCTTGTCCTGTCGCTTGTTCCTTGGGAGAAGAGATTGACCCCCCTGGCTATAACCTCCTTTCAGGGAGTTGTAGGGAGTGATTAGGTCTCCCCTCAACCTTCCCTTCTCCAGGCTAAACAATCCCAACTCCCTCAGCCGCTCCTCATAAGACTTGTTCTCCAGACCCCTCCCCAGCTCCGTTGCCCTTCTCTGGACACGCTCCAGCACCTCAATGTCTCTCTGATACTGCAGTGCCCAAAACTGAACACAGCGCTTAGTCAGCAGAGGAACTGACCTAAGCGTGCCTTGTAAGTCGAGCTCACGCGACAACGATAAAGTTTGCCGACATACCCAACTTCTAATACTGCGGAGACTTTAACGTCGCGGCAAAGGAAGCTGGAGTCTTTTCTGCCTCATGCATGAATAACAAAGCCACCTGCTATATTCCAGTGGTGGATGCTTTATTGTTAGTGATGATGCATGAGGCAGAAATAATGCAGTTTGATTTTTAGAGACAATACCAAGTTGAGCTTGCAAGGCTGTCAGCCCACACTCGTTTGACTTGGGAACTGAGCAAACAACATGGAAGTAATTGATGAAAACTAATGACACAATAAGATGTCATTTTTCTGACCTACTTTGCTTAAAGTAAATCCCCATTAAGTGTAATTATCTGTGCTGGTAGCAGAGTACTCCACATACACCGAATGCTCAGATGGATATATCCCCCAGTTATTTAAAAGAGGTAGTTCCGGATTTGCACAGCTCTGATTCTGGCTTGCATGTCTCTCTATATATAGTGTTTGTTCCCCTGATCTGAATAAATGCCTGGAAGACGGAAGACCGCACAGCTCAATTAGTGTATCGATCAGGATGAGAAAAGCCCTTAACCAACCGGCACGAGAAGGTTGTGAGCCTGCGCCTTCGTTTGCCGGGTGCTGCTGGAGCACCAAACCCACCTCCCCTTCCCGGTGTCTCGCTGGTGCTTCCGAAGAATGGAAAAAAAAAAAAAAAAAAGAAATGCAAGGCACAGATGGATCAGCTCTGAGTGCTGCAAGGGAAAAACCCTAACTAAACAAGTTTTATAAATACTTGCAGATCTAAGGGTCAGCCAGAGTTTAGCCGGACCTCTGGACACAATCGCTTCCAGTGTGATGGAAGCGTGGGTTGCCCCTTAGCACAGAGAAAAGCTTTCTCCTCGCAAATGTATGAGTTCCTGGGCTCCACAGTTCCAGAAGGACGGGGAACTGCTGGAGAGGGGACAGCAAAGGGCCACAAAGATGATGAGGGGGCTGGAACATCTTCCTTAGGAGGAAAGGCTGAGGGAGTTGGGGCTCTTTAGGCTGGAGAAGAGCAGGCTGAGGGGGGAGCCCGTCAATGCTGAGCAACGCTTCAAGGGAGGGGGCTGGGAGGAGGGGGCCAGGCTTGTGTCAGTGGTGCCCAGGGACAGGACAAGAGGGAACGGGCACAGACTGGAACACAGGAAGCTCCATCTGAACACGAGGAGGAACTTCTTTCCTTGGAGGGTGGCAGAGCCCTGGCAGAGGCTGCCCAGAGAGGTGGTGGAGTCTCCCACTCTGGAGCCATTCCCAACCCACCTGGACTCCACCCTGTGCCACCTGCTGTAGGTGAACGTGCTCTGGAAGGACGGTTGGACTACATGATTTCCAGAGGTCCCTTCCTACCCTGGGGATTCTGTGATTCTAAGAGAGATATCAACATGGGGGTGATCAACGCTCACCATTTCCAAAAAAAAACCTGTTAAAAATACATTGTGTTGGCTAATAAAAGAAACAGGCTCTGACTAATGACTCCTCTAGCTCTCTGTGAGGGCCAGTGCTACGGCAAAGCAGGAGAAAGATGCTCTTCCCTTTGTTGGTCGAAGGGACAGAGCGTCTTCCCCACGTCCTTGGCCCAAGTGACCACGCAGGGGTGGCTGTGGGTACCAGGGAAATGAGGGGTTTGTGGGGTGCTTTGGATGTGGCCTCCTCTCTGCTGCACACCGAGGGAACGAGCTGGAGCTGGAGAACATCATGGGATAATCAGGAATTAAGATGTAAGCGGTGGAGATATCGCTTCTGGCCACCCACAGAGTCATGTATCCGTGACTCATCGCCTGATGCAGGAAGGAACGTAGTGTACCATGCCTCAAAATGGACAAGATCTTTCCAAGGAGAGATGATCCGAGCTGGAAAACCTTTCAAGGGTTTTCATCCCAACTGTTTATCGTTTCACATTGGCATGCAATTTCCTTCATGAAATTATGAAGCTACGTGTTAAAACTAGTCACTTTTTATAAAATTTTTTCAGTCTTTCTTACTCCTACTGGAAGGATCTTCCGATTTCTAGACTAAATATATTCACAGCCGGTTCCTACTCATTTACTCTTCTGCTGCTGCCCTTCAGTGTCACGACGCCTTTCCCTTTGCTTGCGTTTACTTTCCAGGATGTATTTATAGGTGAAAAAACATGTTCCCTCACTCCAGTCTCATTTTGCTAAACTAAACAAGCCAAATTCTTTCAGTCCACAGCGGAAAGACAGGCTGTCCTGACCTCTGAGCACGGCCGGACTCTTCCCTGCTTGTATCCAGCCTGAATTCACCCTTTCTTGGAGGCAGGTGACCACAACTTCACCAAGAAATTCGGAGGCAGGCTCAAACAGTATATTGCATTGTGTCACCTATCGCCCAAGCAGCTGCTTTTCTCATTTAGTGTGCCAACGCTAAAATCCTTAACTGCTGTTTTCTCCCACCCGTATGTCTCATCGCACAAGTTTGGGTTGTTTTTGTATCAAAACAGATGACTCTTCTGCCCCCTTATTGGCTCACGAAACGCAATGTGCACCTACACTCCTATTTAAATAATAAGACCAAATAGTTTTATTACTTCTGTGCTGTTTTGGTGGGTGGTTTTGTTGGTTTTTTTCCCCTTTCAAGTCATATGTAGCAAATTTGCAACACAGAAAAGTTTGAAGAAATGAGGAATGCTTCCATTTATATCCCATCGTACTGCAAAACAGAAGTTTAAGCTTAATACAGGTGCCTCTCGCCCAAGTATATGGGTCCCAGAGTCTTTATTTCTTAGCGCTGCAAGAATTAACCTGCATATTTGCTGCTTAAAGTGTCAAACGGGAGAGGGATTTAATGTCATGTATATATTATTATCCATGCCTTCTGCACATGAATTCATTTTGGTCAAGCTGAGGGCTGTTGTTTGGCTCATTTATTTCTATATTTGTATTTCTTGCCACAGGTTAAGTCAGGAGAAAATAAGGGACTCTCCGCAATATTTGAACTCAGCATCGTGGAGAGCTGTGGGATCATGTCCTTATTATTTCTATTATTTCTCTAACACCAGCTTTCCCCTTTTGAAGAACTTTGTGCCGGAGTTTCACGCACTACAAACGACTTTGATTTGGCCACATATGGGCGCGCATCAGAGCGCGTTCGTCCGGCCGATGCACAAAGCTTTGCTTTCCGTTCCCTTTCTTCTCTTTCAGGAGAATCCAACCGTTTCAAAACCAGCGGCATCTTTCAGACTTCGCAAAACTTTTGAACTCCTTCGACATCACTCGGAAAGGCCAAATATACACGTTTCCCAGACAGCTTGTTTAATATACGCAAGCCTTCCCACTCCTCTCAAGATTAAATTAATTTCTCCTCCCTGGAAAACGCATTTTATCTGTACTTAGGCACCTTTCCACCTGCTTAGTTGGGTTTTTTTTCCCCCCTGTGGAAATTTAGAATCTGCAAAGCAGCGACTTTGGCAGCCGGTTCTGGAGCCCTGAGTGTATCAGCCCCGGTATTTTGCCACAATTATTTTTAAAAAAATAAAATAA